>JANRMT010061414.1:32032064-32048385 GCA_026402145.1 Polypterus bichir lapradei
TTTTTTTTTTTTTTTTCTGTCCTCCCTGACAATCAGACCTTACTCTTATTCTATGTTAATTAATGTTGTCTTACTTTAATTCTTACTTTGTCTTTTTTTCTCTTTTCTGCATCATGTAAAGCACTTTGAGCTACATTATTTGTAAGAAAATGTGCTATATAAATAAATGTTGTTGTTGTCCCGTGATGGGAGAAAGATAAATGGTCCATGATTGGGGTGTAAGGCATCCTTGATGATTCTGCGAGTGTTTTTATAGACAACATATATTCTGCAGGTCAACAATAGTTGGCTGTGGGATGCTAATGATGTGCTGGACAG
This sequence comes from Polypterus bichir lapradei, assembly GCA_026402145.1. Lineage (NCBI taxonomy): Eukaryota > Metazoa > Chordata > Cladistia > Polypteriformes > Polypteridae > Polypterus > Polypterus bichir. The sequence continues at coordinate 32,032,383 of JANRMT010061414.1, forward strand.
TTTTCACCACCCATTGTAGGGTCTTCCTCTCAGCTATTGCATAGTTGCCATACCACACCATAATGCAGTTAGTTAATATGCTCTGAATAGTGAAACAGTAAAAGTTCAACAGAATCTGAAGAGACAGGAAGGCTTTCTTTAGCCTCCATAGAAAGTACAGTCGCTGTTGCACTTTTTTTCTTTTCTTTTTAAATCAGACTGTGTTTATTGTCCAGGAAAGGCCCTCAAAGATGTGGACATACAGGAATTTGAAGCTGGAAAATATATCAAACCTATGCCATATGGATGGGATTGTGTCTGCTGCCTTTAGTTTTCGGGTAATCTCACAATGAGCTCTTTGGTCTTCTTGGTGTTGAGGTTACTGTAAGCATACCATGTTGCTAGGTGCTGAGCCTCCTCTCTGTAGGCTGACTCGTCGTTGTCACTGATCAGCCCTATTATCATGGTTTCGTCTGTGAACTTTATGATGGAGTTGGAGCCATATAAAGGGATCCAGTCTTGGGTGGAGAGAGAATAGAAGAGTGGGCTGAGCACACAGCCCTGCGGAATGGTAGTATTCAGGATCACGGTTGAGGATGTGTGGTTGTTTAACCTGACAGACTGGGGTCTGTTAGTGAGAACGTCCAGTGTCCAATTACAAAGACAGGTGCTAATGCCAAAGTTGCTGAGTTTATTTACCAAACTGGAGGGGATAATGGTGTGGAGCAAAAAAAAAAAAAAAAAAAAATCAACAAATAACTTTCTGATGTTGGAGTTGTTGTTATCCAGGTGTGTCATGGCATCCTCTGTTTGGGATGATAGGCAAGCTGGTAGTGATCTAGTGTGGGAGGGAGACTGGACTTGAGATTGGCTAAAACCAGTCTCTCTACGCACTTGGTGCTGATGGGGGGTGAGTCTGGCAGCAGTCATTCAGGCTCCCTGGAGAGGATAGTTTAGGGACCAGTAAAATGGTTGTGGATTTAAGGCATACAGGGATGACAGCCTGGGCCAAAGACAGATTGAAGATGTTAAGTACACGCCTGGTTGTGCCATCAGGACCAGCTAACAGCAGTATACAGCTCTTTCATTGTAAGATTAGCATTGGCATCCAGTGGTGCATACATGGCAGTGATAATAATAGACATGAATTCCCAGGGTAAATAAAAATGTCTACATTTAATCATCAGATACTCCGGATCAGCAGAGCAATCACAACAACTTCTAAGGATCATTGAGTAAAACAAGTCTTATCTACAATTGCCTAGTAGGTGACTATGAAACATGCTAAACAAATAATAAGTAGTAACAGAAATGACTATACATTATTTGGCAGTATTTAACTTTAAAGCTGTATAAAAAAGACAAAAAATAAGATACATTCATTTCTGATTTAAACACCTTATGTCAAAGGTGCTACTGCATATATTTCTTACTGATGCCTTATAATTTTATAATGTCTTATGCAATAGAAAAAAAAAAGATTGAAATAAAGCTGCTCTTCTCCTACATTCCTTGAAGTGTACTGTTAAAAAAAGTCTTACCCAAAGTGTCATGACCCTTACATTCCTTCTTCTTTTCCATGAAGTCCTAAGGATTCAAACATTAATAAACCTTAAAAAAAGTGAATGTCATTTACTACATTCTAGAATATAAGATGTATGACAAATACTTGTAAAAAAAGACCACACAGTTCATTAAGCTTATTTGGCCAAAAGCTAAGGTGTCCTAAAATCTCACCTAGACAAATCGATCTTCAACCTCCCCCCAAGACACTTTTTAAAAATATGTCAAGATAGATACTTTAACTACATCATTTGGAAACTGCTTCAACATTCCTATGATTTTCTATTTAAAAAAGCATTTCCCAACTTCAGCCTTAAATGCATTTTTCATTAATTGTCATGTGATTTATGATTTACCTGTAACAATCTGAAAGCAACAGCTTTATGTGTATCTTTAAAAATGTTAACACCTGGATTAGGTCCCCACATAGCCTTTTCTGCTAATAACTAAAAATGTTTAATATTGCTATGAAAATAATAGTTTACTCAATGGTTAGCGGTCAACAGCAAGAAAGTCAAAGAAAGACCAAATAATCAAAAGATTAACCAAAATGTCATTGTCAAAAAGCAAGCAAAGTCCTGTTTCCCTTGGAAGACTTATTCATTAGCTAGCACCACAAAAGATTTTGTTCACGATGCAAAATATTGGATTACAGGAGTTGTGTGGCAACATTTTAAAAACGCACTGGAGAGAATTTCATGTTGTTCCACTTCTGGATATCTCATGGTAGCAACAAAGCAGTATTCCAATATGGATGTAAACCCCAAAAACTAACCAAAATGGTAGAGCCCGCAAGGAACAAAAACAACAAAAAATTAGAACTTGAAAATTACAAAAGAACTCCAAAAGAGATACAAAAATGATAACTACAACAGAGAAATCCCACATTCATTACAAACCCTGTCAATCCTGTGGAAAAATAATTTTAGGGTAATTAATTAATCTTAAATAAAATGCATAAAGGGGTTAACACATGTCAGAAACTTGTTCAGGCATATCAGGAAACCAGATAAAGGTCAAGTGAACAACAGAGACAAAAAAAAGTGACGACTAAGAGATCAGATGGACAGTTGTCACATACACAGAAATTTCAAGAGTGATATTTTAACTACGATATATTGAAGAACAAGAATGTAATGGAAAAATACTTTTTATTTGGGTTGACAGTGCTCTATGCTAAGCACTTTATGTATTTTAACCAATCAGAGCATAATACAGTATGTAAGCATTAATCAGCACTATGTAAATTTGGTTTTCAATAAGTATGAGCTTCTGCTTTCATTCTGTGATCATTCTGGCCATGCTGTAACAGATTGCTTTTGAAGAATGCTCCCTCTAAAGCATATTACTGAAGAGTAATTAGAAGATATGATGAACAGCTTTTCTTCTGCCTGATTACTGATTTGTTCTGTAAAGAGTAAAGTTTCTTTCTTGAATTAAGATATTGATTTCTACCACAATCCATTTCAGAGTTTGTTTCCTGTTGGACAGTTTCATCCACCTTGTATTCATCATTCATAAGTGATGTACCCTTTTCATTTTTGATGCACTTGGCACTTCTCTCTGTTAAACTGCATCTTCTAAGTGTAGGCCCATTATTAAGATCCTTTTGAATTGTTCTTGCTGTCTCCTCGCTATTTGCTATTCCTCTAATTTAAGTGTCATCTGTGAGTTTCACAAGTTTAGTAACTATCAGAATTAGAATAAGTAAAAAATGGTAATAGCCCAAGCACAAGCCACTGAAGAACTCCACTGATGACATCATACCACGTGTAACATTCTTCAGCCAATTCTTCTTCATCCAATTAATCAGAACGAACTTCAGATTTGCATGTTAACAATTAGTCGTATTAAAGTTCTACTAAATATGTAAGTCAATTTGAGTTGTATGTTTTGCTTTTGTCTACTGCTACTGATGCCTGTTGATGAAAAGTCTAACAGATGAGTTTGGAAAGATTTTTCTCACATTAACAAATGTTAGCACTTATTTAGTATATTATATTCATACCAGAAATTTAAAAAAATATTTCAGAAATCAGTTTTCATAATTTTACAGGAGACAAAAGTAAGGCTTATTAGTGTAGTATTAGTATGATCCATGGTTTCAGTTTTCTTGTGGATTGAAATCACATTGTCTGCTTTGCAGTCAGCAAGTATTTTTCCAATATGTATAATTTGCTGGAATATGCCTAACACATGTTTATAAATTATGCCTGCATTTCTTTCAAACCTACTGGTAGGATCCCATTAGACCTGAGATTTCTAGTAGTTTTTGATTAAGAAGTACAACTCCAATCCCTGATAGATCATTCATTCTCTTGCCACATTCCTTTTGTAGTCCTCCACAATGATTGGATTGTTTCATAACACAGTTAAGAGACAAAAAGAGTAATAACCTAATAGTTGAATTAACACCAAGGAAGGATTAACAACCTAATACAGGTATTCACTTTTAGACATAGGCAGACCCCTTTCTCTAATTATGTATATAATTTACACAAGCATCTAAATAATTTATTTACCAATGACAGATACCAAAGCCAGTTATTTTTTTTTAAACAAATCCTCCTTCTGACTGTTTGGGACATCTGGAAAATCGATTGTCTGGAGAATGAAAAGGTGAACACTACCATGAGCCCTGTGTCATGTCAACAGTGAAGCATCCCGAGACAATCCATGTGTGTGGTTGCTACTCATCCAAGGGAGTAGGCCCACTCACAATTCTACTCAAGAACACTGCCATAAAGACTGGCACCAAAATATCCTCCAAAAGCAACTTCTCCTAACAATCCAGGCAGAATTTGGTGATAATCTGTGTATTTTCCAGCATAATGGAGCACCATGAACAAAGCAAAAGTGATAACGACATGGCTCTGAGATCATAACATTGAAAGTTTGAACCTATGGCCAGGAAACTCCCCTGATCTTAATCCCACTGAGAACCTGTAGTCAATTCTCAAAAAGCACTTAGACAAGAAGAAGCCCACAAATTGTGATTAATTACCAGCACTAAAAAGGCAAGAATGGATCACCATCAGTCAGGATTTGGCCCAGAATCAGCTATCCGGCATGCCAGAGCGAATTGCAGATATTATGAAGAAGGGTCAACACTGTAAATATTGACTGTTTACATAAATTTGATGTACAGTAATCCCTCCTCGATCGCGGGGGTTGCGTTCCAGACCCCCCCGCGATAGGTGAAAATACGCGAAGTAGAAACTGTATGTTTGTATGGTTATTTTTATATATTTTAAGCCCTTATAAACTCTCCCACACTGTTTATAAATATTCCCCGCAGAGTTATACAGCATAATCCCTTTGTATTCTCTTAGATATTAGGTAAGATTCATTGAAATTATGTATATAAACACACTGTTTATATACAGTAAAACCTAAATATTATTTTAAAGATATTGAGTGTCTCCGATATCACATATGTTACAGCCATTACGATAGACAGGCCACCAGCAATAAATACGTACAATGCAAGAAAAATAGTATACAATAAATGTGTGTACAGTGACACTAAACGTACGTACATGTACTAAGCACTGTAAGAAGAAAATTAATTATGGTTACTCACCAACAATGACACGATGACTTGTCCGATAACAATGAGTTTAATTTTACTGCACAACAAAGGAGAGCATTACAGCCCTTGTAAAGGAGCCACTTCAGGCGATTGTGTAGCAGTGCCGTTGTTCTTCTTCTGGCAGTCTTCAATCCAAATCCCTAAAGCAGATTCCATCCAGACTATTTCCTTATTACATCCACTTACAACTCGTTTTGCACCCTGGTTAAAAGGACACTGTGGCCGTAGATCTTATATTCCTTTCCTACTTTTTAAATAAAAAGAATCGTAGCCTTCAACAAATCCAAAACGTTTACCTTTTCGGCAATCGTTAACATCTTCTTCTTGCGCTTGGGCACGGCCCCTGAAGCAGTAGCAGATCGCTTTGGAGCCATAATGAAGGGCTTGACTATGCACAAAGATAAACACAAAAGAGCACAACTCTTTACACAGCGAAACACGTTGATGCTGAATGAGCGAGACGAGACTTCCTGGTTAACACTGCATTCAGCACGCAGGAACTCAACTGCGTGCTCTGATTGGTTAGCTTCTCAGCCATCCGCCAATAGTGTCCCTTGTATGAAATCAACTGGGCAAACCAACTGAGGAAGCATGTACAGGAAGTAAAAAGACACATTGTCCGCAGAACCCGCGAAGCAGCGAAAAATCCGCGTTATACATTTAGTTATGCTTTCATATAAAATCCGCGATAGAGTGAAGCCGCGAAAGTCGAAGCGCGATATAGCGAGGGATTACTGTATTTACCAAAAGGTTTAAAATTGTTTTTCAGTATACAATAGAAACACGTAAAAAAATAATCTGAAAATGCTGAAGCATAAAGTTTGCAAAAGTCAACATTTGTGTCACTGCCAAAACTTTCGTCCAGTACTTTTTTCCAAAGAAAATTTTCTGGGTTAGAGAATGTTTCTTTATAAAATGGATCTAGACTGCATGCATAAGTTGGTGTACAAATATGTATGGAAAAAAAATCTTTTTTCCCATGTTAGGGTACCTCTGAACAACCAGGCTATATTGGGTCTAAGCCAAGTATTAAAAAAAATCATTAAGAAAGTGAGCTTACCAAAATTCCTACAGCTTAACAGTAAAAGAAATGCCTAAGAAAGCCAGCAGGCATTTCCAAAGGGGAATGCTTTTAAGACATAAACCTTAAAGCACTTGTTCACAGAAGGCTTGAACCAATTAAAAACTACTCAGACCAAGTAGCCTTCCCTTGTCCATAAAAATTAGAAGTAATTGGTCAAAACTGTTGCATATCCAGAGCCGAGTAAAATTAACAGAATGGCAGTCACTTTCCTTAGGCTTATTAAAAATGACAATTGAAGATTAATTTGATTAGCAGATCATGATACATTACTTTGGGACATAAGGAAAACTGCATGCTGCTTCGTCACTGACCTGGACAGCATAAGAGGATCCCAGGCAACATGAAACTACTTCATATTATAACACACTGACATTTGACTTGAAAGGGGAGTTGAACTTACTAACAAAGTTAAAGAGGATTATGGGAAAATAAAAAGATTTAAGATAATTCTGAATGTGTGGACAGTGTGAACTGGCTGACTTCAGACAAGCAGTACCAGCATTGCAGCACATAGTGTAAATCCAGCTTCAGAGATACACTTTGCTACATATACAAAAGAGGCACAAAAACGGAAGAAGAGACACTTTGACAGTAGGTGTTTAAAACAGACAATTTGTGACACTCTGCAGTTACCACTTAACATGCTAAGTAATGCAGATAATGTGATAAAACTGGTCTTATGCCTACCCAAAAAACTATTATACATATTGTTTTATATATTGTAATTTGGACAAAGCCATTGTCCTTTACTTGTAGCTATCACAGACAACTTATTCACAACTCAGTAGTACACTAGTTAGCACTGCCTCTGTACAGCTTTAGAATGCAGTGTTCAAATACCAGCTTAAGCTCAATCTAAGTGGAATGTACTTCCTGGGCAGTGTTGTGCATTGAACAAGCTAATTTTTCTAAGAATGGTGAATTTAACACAACATATTTGCAAGTGAAGAACTTGAACATGAGCTATTTCAGTTTTATGTGACATTCTGGATCTGGTTTTGGTCCTTATCCTGTAATGTAGGGGTGGAACCATATCTGAATACGGTATTCGGATAGATTTTTACAAATATTTATTTTGTACAAATTTTTTGCCATTTATTTGTATTTGGAAAAAATAATGTACAATCAAATAGACACTGTCTGTGTCTGCCCGCTTGTGCTTAAGCTGCACCCCCACAAACACAAGCATGTGGTGAAGCTCCCCTTTCACTTTTAGGAAAACGTTGTACTTCACAAGGCCACTTTATATTTTTCCCCATTGGACATGCAATATGTGACAGGAATTTTGACCATTAAAGTAATAGGTCAGTTCACCTACACGCTGGTTCCACAGTCACCATTCGTGTCACACGATTGGAAACAGAGCGGCAATTTATATGTATACTTCCATCTATTTAATTTCTAGGTCAGTTCACCTACACGCTGGTTCCACAGTCACCATTCGTGTCACACGATTGGAAATAGAGCGGCAATTTATATGTATACTTCCATCTATTTAATTTCTTTTTTGACCAGGAGGATATTAGCATATATGGTTATACGTGTTTGTTGTTGGGTGTAACTCAATAAAGTGTATTTAAACAAAAAAAAGTGTTCATAATTATTGTATTTTTTTTCAAGAACACTGTAATAGTCTAATATAAGGCATGAAAAATTGAAAAAAGGAAACTCATTGGTCATTTATTCTCACTCCTTAAAAAAACAAAATGAACTGAATATGAACTAGGTCAAAGCTGAAATGGTGAACTATGAAAGTGAATTTATTAATTTTAATCTGTGTGAACTGAACTTTGAGCGAGTTCTTGTGAGGTGTGAACTTGCACAACACTGTTCCTGGGTCTGGATGGGTTTTCGTCCTGGCATTCTGGTCTACTTCCCACATAAAAAGATATGCAGGTGTAATGGAAAGCATGGCTGGAATTGAATATGTGCTCTTTCTTGGCTGGGAAGCCACAAATAATGAACAGCGTAGATGGATGGGCATCCCAGCTGAATTACTGACTACTTTCCTGGCCAGGAGTCTGTTATAGCAGTGTTTCCTAAACTCGGTCCTGGGGACCCCCTGTGGCTGCAGGTTTTTGTTCCAACCGGATTCCTAATCAGTGACAACACCTGATAACACTGATCTCATTTAATTAGCTGGTATTGTTTTTTCTTTTGTTCGACATTCAGAAAAGCACAGCAGCATGATTTTTACATTTATAAGACATTTAGAAATATTTTTGCTTTTGCTATAGATTGAAAAGCTTAACTCTCTTTTGTTAATTTCATTATACTTTGCCCTTTCTCTGTGCAGTTTCATTGTATCTTAATAATGACAATTTAAAACGAGCAGATCAGACACCCAGGTAAACAACATTCAATAATCAAAGGCTGCAACTACTTTAGAGTCAGACCCACTGATTAGTAAATAATGGATTAATTAAACAATTAGAAGACCTAGACAAGTAGAATTAAAATCAAGATGAAAATACTGTTAAAAAGAAAAAAATACATTATTCCTATATAACTACTTGGTACATTTTAATTTATTTATTTATTTTTTTTAGCAAACAGTTTTCTAATTTCTATATTGTTCCCTAAACACAGAACTTGGGAAATATCAGTTCACTTAATTAGCCCAGTAGTTCAATTAAAAACAGTAGCTGGCTGGAACAAAAACCTGCAGCCACTTTGGGAAACACTGTGTTATAGCATAAACACAGAGGGAGACTGCCTCCTAGATCCGTGTATTCCCCCAGTACACTGGGTGGCAGCATCTACATGGTTTGGTTCCCTTTTGGACACCTGCAGGGCTGCATGGTAGTTGTAGTACTGAAGGGCAGGCCTATTGGGGTGGTACTTCTAAGTAGTGAAGGTTAAAAAGTTGAGTCAAGAGTCAAAATCAGAGTAGGGAAACTCTCACCTGGGGCCTCATGCATAACGCCGTGCGTAGAATTCGCACTAAAACATGACATAAGCACAAAAGCCGAAAAATCTAGATGCAGGAATCTGTGCGTACTCCAACTTCCAAGTTCTTCCGCTCCATAAATCCCGGTCAGCGTGAAAAGCAACGCTTGTGCATGCGCCTTCTGTTCTGCCCCCAACTCCTCCCAGAATTACACCTCTATGAATATGCAAATCAATATAAATCGCCCTTAAGCTCAGCCTTCTGTGAAAAGACAATGAAAAAAGCAAGAGGGAAAATGGAAGAATTTCAGCGAATACCAAGTGGAGGCAAGGAAAAACGTACTATTTGTTGGTTTAAACAGTGGTATAAACAAAAAAAGGAAAGCTGATCGCCAGACATAGTTGCAGTGCCCAAAATAAAAAAGAAGTTGTCACATATCAAAGTCGCTGTGAAAAGGCGAGTTGTAGCCCACCGTCTGAGTGTCATATGAAAGTTTACTAGGGTACAGAGAAAAAAAAAAAGGCACACAGTAGGAAAAAAGCACGAAATGTCAACTTCAATCTCGAAATTTCCACTTTAATTACGTAGTTTGTCATTAAAGTAGAACATCATAAACTTCATCTTAAAATCGTTTAATTAACCAGTTTCTCAAATCACATCGTAACTAAAGTAGCATGTTAAATGCTTTGTTTTGTATTTGATCTTTCATGCACAAGGTAGGATCAATCAGTGAACTAGCTAGCGCTGCAGAACCGTGTCCTCACATGTTTAATTATAAACAATACTGATTATTTAAATTAAGTTAAAGTTTTATCTATATAATATAATCAACATATTTTGTTGCATTTCATCTTAAAAATGATATCGTCATCATATGTAAATACTCGCTTTATAAAGTGGCGCAGGTTGTGCAATATTATAACTGTAGTGCAAGTTTACAGTGGGGTAATTGTACTTATAAGTACAAACAGTTCTACAAGGAGCACTTGATGGACTGATTGACTGTTTAAAGTTCTTGGGATGAAACTGTTTCTGAACCGTGAGGTCCGTACAGGAAAGGCTTTGAAACGTTTTGCCTTGGCTGAGGCAGGGTGGGCTTGATGCTGTATACCGATATTTCTCTTTGCGATCAGCTGCTGCTGTGATTCCCCACTCAGATACAGTGATATGAACACTCTGAGTGGTGCAGTGAGAATAATATGGAAAAAGATGATCCGCTCTGGCAACCCTTAACGGAAGCAGCTGAAAGAAGAAAAAAAAAAAAAAGGTGCAGTGAGAGTAACAACGCTAAAGCAGTTATGGTATTTGGAATACTATGGCTATTCCCTGGACCATTATATTGTTACAAGGTAATTACAATCAGATGCATTATACTAATAAACAATATGCGACTAATTTCATTGTATTTATAAAGCCGCGTCAGGAAAATAAAGGATAACCACACAGGAACAGTAGCACTGCTTTGACGCTGGGTCCCGCCAGTCTGCAAAACCGAGCGAAGAACTTGCATATGACATAGTATGAGGTACCGTGGAAAAGTGCGTGGCTTTACGCCAAGTGTAGGTTTTATACATCGCAATTTGAACGTGGAAATATTCTTACGCAACATTTCTGTGCGTACACACCGTTTATGCATGAGGCTCCTGGACTGGAGACAAAGGATGGGAGCTTGCCTGTTAAACTTTAATGCAAGACCCTGTAGGCATTTTTGTTTAATAAAAATTGCTTAAACAAACCCAGGACTGTTGTAGTGAAGTTGTGTCTGGGGTTTTAGGATCTAAGACACTCCCTACAGGCCATACAGATTACATTAACTGGAGAATCTAAACTAACCAGGCGTGAATGTGCTGTGTGAAAAAGTGGTAATCGGAATGTCACTCTTAATTTATTATGCTTAGAAAAATAAGTATAGCAAATAGTTACAGCATTGATCTACACAATATCAAATATTTTGCATACACCAAAGCCAGCAATTTTGATATCACTATTACAGTGCTTACAATAGACATACTTAAGGCATTCAGAGATGGGACAAACAATATGTTTTAGTTAAATTATGTACATTGGACAAATTTCACCTAGGTGAATTATTTTTATATCCCAAATATACAACAAATTTTGCTTTGTTCAAGAGATTTAGCAACTATAAACCATTACTATGATTCCATTATATATGGTGACAATGATAATACAATTGAAAGAGAAGGATGGGGGAAACAATTAAGATTTGGCAGCTAAATGCAGTCTTAAAATAAATACTGACAGTTTAGCAAGATTCTATTTGCCAGTTTTTCATTTTTCAATATACCTGATAGGCTTTTGCACTTTCTGGTGACATCATTCTTTTGTTATTTTCCACTTTGAATCCATGATCCTTGGCAAAAGCTAGAGCTCCTTCTCCTACCAGCATGCTATGGTTACTTTTCTCCATAATCTGTCGAGCCACAGAAACAGGAGTACCAATGCTTCACCCATTTCCAAAAAAAGAAGTGAAAAAAGGAGGAAAATCAAGCTGTTTAACTGCTCAAAGACATACTGTCATTATATTGTGTATACTGTTATTATAAAACAAATGAATGATTAAAAAAAAAATATCGGTTCCACAATATTTTTGTTTTTATAATGCAAAATAAATCAATGATTAAAAGTTAGGGCTGAGAACCAATTAAAAAAATGAATCACATAAATATATGCAATTAATTGTGATTAGTAATTGCATCTAACATTAAAACACGTGATTAAAAAAAATACATAAGTCATTAAATAAATAAATATTTAATCACAACATTAATTTATAATCATCACAAAGGAATTAAAACAAAATCAATGGCATAGTTTAAACTTAAACAATGACTTTAAATCTGAACTTCAACAAAATACTACTTGAGCAAGTACACCCTGAATTTGAATGCCTTCCTAAAAGGCAATTTGAAAAGAAGGCAATAAGAAAACGAGGCCAATGTATTAATTCTCAAACTGGCATACCATATGAGAGACAGGCATATCAAGGTAAAAAACGATCTAAACATCTGTTGACTCTGAATGCACCGCTGAAGACTGATTTAATTGAAATAACATGCATCTCTTAAATGGGCATATATTAAAACTTGTGTTACAACTCCTTAAATACTTCCCTGAATTGTTAATCTCCATCAATGACTTGATAATTATATTCTACACAAGTGTTTTTTTAAATGGTGCACCGTGGAAAAAACAGTGTAGTACCCCTGGGTCTTGAACTGAGAAAGACAAACTCCTCAGATGGTCAAGACATGTCTGAGGAGAACGAGACTACCTGGAGAAGCTGACATAAAAGCAGCTCTGTGATTACCATTTTGCAGACACAGCACTTAGAGAGAACTTTAGCTGCCAGGAGACATGTTGGGGGGTCTATCTGCCTGGGTGCATGTTTGCCAGTGACTTTAGCAGAGCTGAGAGGCAGTGAGCATACAAGCTGCCTCTGACCCCGGGGCCAGTGGAGTGCGGCAGAGAAAAGACCGCCTGTATGAGCAGGCAAATGGAGGAAACAGCTAGAAAATGTGTCTAGAGAAGTTCTGCGCCTGCAAATGGCAATCTCTTAGCTGCTTTTATTGTCGGCCCCTTTCCTGCCCCTTTGAACAGTTTAACATATCTAAGAGATTTAGTGCTTTTTTGGGTGGTAGAATCATGATGTGCCTTGGGATTTTTTGAGTTACAAAAAAGTGTGCCACCACCGAAAAAATGTGGGAAAACACTGATTTATCTATAACCTAAAAAAGATATCTGTAGCTGCTGCCTTGCTTAAAAAAACAAGACTGTGCATAACTTGGATGGTTATGTTGCGTTCTTTGCATAATTTAGCAAATATACTGCAAATTGGAATAATGGGTAGAGATAATCATTACACTTCAGTTTCACAGAATTTTGTCATTATATTAGGGCAGTCAGCATTGTAAGCTGTCTGGCAGACTCATTTTGGTTTTAGTGTCATTCAAAGATGACTTATTTGGCACTTGTGTGATATGACATTGATTCGATCTTCTTACATGAAATAAAATAAAAAGCAGAATTTTTATCTTTGCAACTTTTCTCTGTTGCACCAGGACATCCATAAACTCCCTGTCCCCACCCCCTTTCTTCCCATCTATGTAAGTATATACAATTCAAGAAAATGAACACCAGTGCTAGGTATTGACATGTGTAATAAGAAATGTTAAATCTTTAAATGAAAAATTTATTTAATTAAATTTTTAAAGGTAGTATATAAATACAGTACTGGATGTCTATGTAGTTCTTTAGGTACATACTTATTTGTATTATTGTTTCGAAATGTTAAAAAAAAACAAAAAACCACAACACGAAAATGTTACTCTGAACAAAGCACTGCCTGAGGCATTTGCCCGGGATGCAACAATATTGTTTAACTCAAACAGGCCACGCAAATTGCAAAAATGAACACATTAACTTTCCCAGGCCTAATTAAAATTATTACACTTATTTTGATGGACAAAACATAGGTTGTCTTCATCACATGATTTTCCTTACCTGAAGGTGAATATGTTTGCAGTGACATATTGTAGGGCAGTCTATATATTTATATGCACTGAAATAAAAGAATCTTGTTTTTTGAAGGAAAAAAATGAATATTATCGTTCCTCAACCGTGCTGCAGTTGAGGTATAAACGTATGCAGTAAACCTAAAACTATTGCAACTGAATAGCAAAATTTATTGGCACAATATTAACGAAGATCTATGGATTTCTAGCATTTTACAATGGCAACAACTATGGCAAATTTAACTATTTAAGAAATTCATTTTGGAGTTATCCACAGTTATGCTTCCTAACAAAGACACAGTCATCATTCTGAAAGTGGTAAAAATTATATTCAAGGATATCTAAAACTTGTAAATCTGATGACAACTCAAAGCTCAGCATTCACAAGGTCCATGCATACTAGAGTAAAGGAAACTGCCTCTTTTGATGTAGAAGGTAACATCACTGGTGGGGAAAGCACCACAGCTTTTCAGGAGATTGAAAAAATAAGGTTAGAACTATGGTTGTCATATAGTTGGTGTTTGATATAGTAGACAAGAGGATCACAACTTCAACCAATAACAAATGAAACTTTGATTGTTGATGGTGCTTATGTTCCAAACAACCATCCAAACCATGTGGTCTTTTTTTTCTAGAGATGCTGGGTTCACTGCAAGAAAGAGTAAAATCTATTGACTATGTAGTTGTAGGCTGGGTTTATACTTAACAAGACGTGAGGCATGCACCTGTGGATGCTACTGCTACATACAGTGGTGTGAAAAACTATTTGCCCCCTTCCTGATTTCTTATTCTTTTGCATGATTGTCACACAAAATGTTTCTGATCATCAAACACATTTAACCATTAGTCAAATATAACACAAGTAAACACAAAATGCAGTTTTTAAATGATGGTTTTTATTATTTAGGGAGAAAAAAAATCCAAACCTACATGGCCCTGTGTGAAAAAGTAATTGCCCCCTGAACCTAATAACTGGTTGGGCCACCCTTAGCAGCAATAACTGCAATCAAGCGTTTGCGATAACTTGCAATGAGTCTTTTACAGCGCTCTGGAGGAATTTTGGCCCACTCATCTTTGCAGAATTGTTGTAATTCAGCTTTATTTGAGGGTTTTCTAGCATGAACCGCCTTTTTAAGGTCATGCCATAGCATCTCAATTGGATTCAGGTCAGGACTTTGACTAGGCCACTCCAAAGTCTTCATTTTGTTTTTCTTCAGCCATTCAGAGGTGGATTTGCTGGTGTGTTTTGGGTCATTGTCCTGTTGCAGCACCCAAGATCGCTTCAGCTTGAGTTGACGAACAGATGGCCGGACATTCTCCTTCAGGATTTTTTGGTAGACAGTAGAATTCATGGTTCCATCTATCACAGCAAGCCTTCCAGGTCCTGAAGCAGCAAAACAACCCCAGACCATCACACTACCACCACCATATTTTACTGTTGGTATGATGTTCTTTTTCTGAAATGCTGTGTTCCTTTTACGCCAGATGTAACGGGACATTTGCCTTCCAAAAAGTTCAACTTTTGTCTCATCAGTCCACAAGGTATTTTCCCAAAAGTCTTGGCAATCATTGAGATGTTTCTTAGCAAAATTGAGACGAGCCCTAATGTTCTTTTTGCTTAACAGTGGTTTGCGTCTTGGAAATCTGCCATGCAGGCCGTTTTTGCCCAGTCTCTTTCTTATGGTGGAGTCGTGAACACTGACCTTAATTGAGGCAAGTGAGGCCTGCAGTTCTTTAGACGTTGTCCTGGGGTCTTTTGTGGCCTCTCGGATGAGTCGTCTCTGCGCTCTTGGGGTAATTTTGGTCGGCCGGCCACTCCTGGGAAGGTTCACCACTGTTCCATGTTTTTGCCATTTGTGGATAATGGCTCTCACTGTGGTCCGCTGGAGTCCCAAAGCTTTAGAAATGGCTTTATAACCTTTACCAGACTGATAGATCTCAATTACTTCTGTTCTCATTTGTTCCTGAATTTCTTTGGATCTTGGCATGATGTCTAGCTTTTGAGGTGCTTTTGGTCTACTTCTCTGTGTCAGGCAGCTCCTATTTAAGTGATTTCTTGATTGAAACAGGTGTGGCAGTAATCAGGCCTGGGGGTGGCTACGGAAATTGAACTCAGGTGTGATACACCACAGTTAGGTTATTTTTTAACAAGGGGGCAATTACTTTTTCACACAGGGCCATGTAGGTTTGGATTTTTTTTCTCCCTAAATAATAAAAACCATCATTTAAAAACTGCATTTTGTGTTTACTTGTGTTATATTTGACTAATAGTTACATGTGTTTGATGATCAGAAACATTTTGTGTGACAAACATGCAAAAAAATAAGAAATCAGGAAGGGGGCAAATAGTTTTTCACACC
>JANRMT010061414.1:32048485-32072821 GCA_026402145.1 Polypterus bichir lapradei
AGAATAAGAAATCAGGAAGGGGGCAAATAGTTTTTCACACCACTGTAAGTGTTGTACTATTTATACTTGCAAGTGTACTTTACGTAAATCTGGAAGATTCCACCAGGTGGCAGTGCAAGATATCATCACGGTGAGAAGAGGTTTGGCTTCGCTGTGTTGTAAATTGCCTGAAACACCCATTTAATTCTGAGAACATCTTGCCACAATATCTCTGAAAAGGATGGATATTTAATGATTAAATCCAACATCCAGGGATTGCACCCATTCCAGCTAGCATTGGGCATGAGGCAGAAACAAACCCTGAAGGGGGGAAATCAGCTCATCAAAGGTGAATACAAGCACTCAAATACATTAGTGTCATTTTAGCATCACTTTGTTGTGGAACATGATTCATTGATGTAAGGAAAAATAAAACACAAATTGGACATAATTTCCCATTCACTAAAATAACGGAGTACATATAAGTTTTGAATTATGTAAGTGTACCTTACTGAAATTTTATCACACGGAGATGGGTGCTGTATATCAATATATTAAACTGAACTTCAAACACATTCACGATCATTCTTTGTTGACACTAATGGAAAATCAGTTGCTGAAATGGAGCCAGCACCTATATTATTGGAAAAATAAACCTACAGTATGAGTGTGTTCAAACAATTCTACATACAATAAATTAGTAGAAATTAAAAAAAGGTGTTACAGAAATTTCTCTGCAAACTATATAATTTACTAGCCATGTGCGCCCAGCTACGTTGCGCGTTTTAAAGTTGTCTGTGAAGGGCTCCCTGTTTAAACGCGGCTGCCAGTCGTGAACTGGGCCCTTCATCGCACAGCATTATGAGTTTTTATAAGGGAAACAAAATTACAAAAGAAAACCCTTGGACATTGATTTGATAGGAAAGGCCTACTTGGAATCACTGTCCGAATAGTAATTATGTAGTGGTGTAGGAGCATTTCTGCTTCTGTCCGTTCACAGTCCGTCTCGTTTTCACGATGCTATCGTTTCCTCTCACGATGTCTTCTCAACCTTTCTCCAATCTCGCAGGTTGTTTTGTGGAAATCCAAAGAGTAAGGCAATATACACGGAGCAATGGTTATAAAAGGGGGACACATAGGTATCCAAGCTCTTTAAAGCATAAATAGGGATCACTTCACTGACATGTGAGCAAGACACGGTACAACTGTGAGACGTGCAGCACTCGCCGGCTACAACGTAATAATAATAATTTCCGGAACATGCCGTTACGTTGTCATTCATTTTACCCACTGTCTTTCTTTCATTCATATGTTACGTAGGCATGTACCTTTTATCTTCGGCAATCTCATTCTCTAACCAGGCCTCAGGAGCTAACCAGCGTAACACTGTTCACCACCCCTTTCGTTATTCCGGCACATTGTTGACATCCGTGAGTAACAACAACGTACTAAACTGGAAGGTGGTCTACGCATGCGTGGAATTTACGGACAAAAATCAAGATCTAAATGAAGATCTCTTTAGTTAATTTAAAGCACAACAATTTGTTTAGTTTGAATGTCTGTGTTTTGAGGTGTGACTGGAGTACTACAGTTTTCAGTAGTATAAGCCTGGAGGAGATTCTTAATGCAATGCCTATGTTTTAGCTGTCTCTCTACTACCATCTAGTGCTTCTTTTTCTAATTCATTCGCGGACAAACAAAAGATCCAAATGAAGATTATATATAGAGATTTTCATACAGAAAAACAGTAAATTAAAAAGTTAAAAAAAAAAAAACGATTTAAAGATAACTAATGTGTAATTTAAGTATTCATAAAAAAATAATGCTATATATGGGCAGAATTATAAATTTAAGATGTGAATCTGCCAACACAATAACGTCATCACTTAATGAGAATGAAGGTTAGCCCAGTTATTAGAATTGTACAATGCTTACTGATTTTGAGCAAAACCATTCCTAGTAGGTCTTTTATACAGTGGTAACTAAATATACCTTAGATATATTTATATGGCTAAGCATTGTGAAGTTCCAGGTGACTTTTCACACTGAGCTCAACTTGGGCTTTATGAGTCACCTGGCGGCCAGACAATCATGCGTGAACTTTACACACAGGGCTTGCACCAGGAGTGTGTCTCATTACTCCCGGATCTGGGCAAGTTTCTGTTTGAATAATTCGAAATGACAACTTAGGGTCATTAGTTACATTTTTCTTTGTCTGGTCTCTTTTCTTTGATCAATTTAACATGGTTTACCCCTGTCAGGTACACACAATTTCAGACAACATTGTTCTAAATATCAGCAGGGTACTAGTATGGCATCTGTAAAACAGCATGCAAGTGATAGATTCATGACATAACACGATCTCCATTTTGTGGACCAAAACACATTCCAATGCATTTAGTATAACTAGAACTTCCATGATAGGGTCTTACTATGAACCAAGAATCTGTTTTATTCTCAATCAGAATAAAAAATAAATACATATAGTTTCCCTTCAGGAAGTATTCAGGCTCCTTCATTACAACCTCCTGCTAAAATCATTTACATTTTTTTCCTCATCAAATAATACTCAATACACTAGAATGACAAAGCAAAAACAGAATTTTAGGAATTTTTGCAAATACATTAAAAATAAAACAAGTGAAATATCAAAATAAAACAAGTGTTCAAACCTTTTGCTATAACACTTAAAATAAGTCTCAGATGAATCCCATTCTGGCTGGCGCCCTGTCCGGGGTTTGTTTTCTGCCTTGCACCCGGTGTTGGCTGAGATTGGCTCCAGAAGACCCCCGTGACACTGTACTTAGGATATAGCGGGTTGGATAATGGACGGATGGATGGATGAATCCCATTCTATTGTTGATTGTTGAGAAATATCTACACCTTCTTGGAAGTCCAACTTTGTCAATTAAACTGACTGGACATTACTAGGAATGTCACACACCTGTATATAAAAGGTCCCTCTGATAAAACTGTGTATCAGAGCAAAAACCAAGCCATGAGGCCTAAGGAACTGCCTGCAGAATGAGTATGTAAATTTGGGGCAGATCTGGGATAGGCTACAAAAAAGTTCAGCAGCACAGTTCTTAAGAACACAGTGGCTGCCATAATTCTTCAATGGAAAAAGTTTGTAACAGCTACATCTCCTCCTAGAGCAGGATCCCTGGTAAAACTGAGCATCTGGGGGGCTGGGTTGGACCTCAGAACCTCAGACTGGGCCACAGGTTCACCTTTCAACAGGACAATGACCCTAAGCACATTCTTCACACATAAAGCTATACATTTTGAAACTGAAGAAAAAAAGAAAGAAACACACATACACACACATAAACTATATCATTAAGCCTACCATCTCAAGGCTGCCACAGCTCCAAATCGACCTGGTCTTCCCTCCATGATAGCTGCATCACACTGAACTTGGCCATCACTATTTGGGTAACCACCTCTACCAACAAAATACTTCCCTGTCTCTAGATTATCTTCAACATCTGTAACAGGAAAAGAGTAAACTAATTAAAGTTTATTTCAGATGACTTAGAGATAGGTTTAATGACCATATAATAATATACAAACACATAATAGGCCGGATTAATAAAAAAAATACAAAAAAAAAAAATCCATTCATCTATCCATTATCCAACCCGCTATATCCTAACTACAGGGTCACGGGGGTCTGCTGGAGCCAATCCCAGCCAACACAAGGCGCAAGGGAGGAGGAAACAGAAAAATGCAGAAAGAATCAGTGTCTCGCCATTTCCTATGCAGCATTTTTATTTCCACATGAACAAGCCTAAGAGAACATGAAGAAGTAACTGGATACTGAGCGAGTCAGAGTCATAAGAAAGCAGAAAAAAAAACCATCTCTGATGTATGGGCAGAATGGAGTTTATTTGAAGAGCAGTTGGTAATGAAAAACCAAAAGAAGCAGAGAACAGTTTAAAAAAAAAAAAAAAAGTAGACACGTATCCATTCTCAAACACCCTGAATGGGAAATAATCAAATATCTATGCCTCTTAGCAAGTAATACTACATTGAAATATGATTTTGTTAGGTTATATATGGTAGTTTGTAATATTTGACATGATGACACAATATATTAAGAATTGCATTATCCAGACTTGCTGTACTGTCTCCCATCTCTTAACCTGCTTGTCCAGTTTAGTATTGTAAGGAGCCACAGCCCTGCACAAGACAGCTGACCAAACACCTACTTATAATATATTAAAGAAATACATGCTACCATAAATTTCACTGCAAAACATATTGATTATAAGGCTCTTATTATGAATGTGCAAATGCTCCTATGTGATGTGACTTGGATAAAGTATTTCTGTTTTGTTTTACTAGGGGCAATAAGAGTATAAATGATTTTTTTTCTTTGATCAAAGACAGTATTTTAAGAAACTCTCTGAGGCATATAAATGAGCTTGTGCACCTGATGTTTGATCACAATTGCCAAATAAACAAAACTTGCAATTTTACACATACTGTACATAAAATGTTTGTGCTTACAAAACACATTTTGGGGTAGTGCCTCTTCTTTATCAGTTCATTAAGTATCATGCATAATAAAAACTGGTAAAATGGTTTGATGAGAAACAATGCAGTTTAATTGCATGAAGTGCTCATGTACTTGAAAGAGTAACAAAAAATCAGCAATACGAAAAACCTAATATTTTTTATATTTCTATAGTATTTATGAAATAAAATTTAAAAAATGAATTGAATTGTGGGATGTAATTCCAGTAACAAATATTTCTGACCCTGAGGATTTTAATAATAATAAAAAATATCCTAACACCATCACATACTCAAACACTGTACAAGGTATAAGAATGAAACTTTCATTAAAACAGTCAAAAGAAAACTGTATGCTCCCTTTTAGCTACCCCCATACCTAAGGCAGGAAGTCACAGATATTCGCCCACGTGTTCCGTGTGCTCTTAATCTTTAGCTGTCCACGTCATGCTGTGCTACAGTGCAAAATAAGGTTAAGACGAGTAACTGACAGAAAAATTTGTGTCAATGAGCTGACAGATAGTAAATGAATTTGCAAACTGGAATGTAGCTCTCATAATTTTACTGCTGTGGATACAGAGCTAAATATTGTACAGCAATGCATACAAAATTCTTTAATTAACAAAGACCTCAAAATAAAGGAAGAAGTTAAAATGGTCCAAAATAAAGATAAAAGTATTTGTGCAATAAATAACAAAATGCAGGTTTAACCTTTCACACCACCAGTGTTGTACTTTAAATGCAGCAAATTGAAAAACTAACACGAAAAGAAAGTAATAGACACCAGCAACTTTGATACGTGACCCCTCTTATGGTGACAGTTTGTGTTCAATGGTAGAATTCTGTCACTTAAAGGTTTCCTTTGCTATGGTGCTAGGTGCTTTACCTTAATGTACTTTAATAAAAAAAGTACTTGTGACTGTCTGGAGCTTTAAAAATCAAATTGAAAATGACTGTATATGTTTATAAGATTCACATGAAGGAAACAGTCGAGGAGGGAATGGAAAAAAAAAACTGAGTGCCATTATGAACAATGCTGCATATTCTCTCTCTAACACAATAACACAGAGTATGTACAGCCAAGTAATTATTCAGCATAAGTGTGTCAAAAATGCTACTGGGGTTCCTTTATACCAACAACAATACACCTGCATAATGCCTCACTGTGTCGGTAACTGCAAAGACTTAAGTGTTCATTCTCTGGAGTCATTCTGATGTGTTCACACTATAGTATGTAGGTAAATATATTTCTTTAATGAGCCTATTCAATTTACGAATGTATTTAATGAAAAAGACAAATTTGCCACAGGTACAATAAAGTTCTATGTATCTCTAGGATACACACAGTGTAAAAATGCCTTTATTGAATGCTTATATTAATGATGACCAAAAAACGTGTATAGGACTCTCTGTCTTGCAACTTGGATTTGTATTTTATCCTAGCCGTGCCACGTGGCTCCGCCCAAGTAGAAGTGAAACAGGACAGCGAGGAGGGCCATGCCTACTCCCTACTCCTAACATCATGTTTCCCCTTGCCCTCACCTCCCCTCAGCCCACAACCTTAGTCTCTGATTAGCGCGAATATATCACTCCCGCAAGTGAACTATGAATGATTCTTAGCGCGATGAGAGAAGTCACAAGAATTAACTAGAAAGTTCAAGCAAATTCTAGAAAAAAGCCTGATCTAAATCTGTTAAGTAGTTCTCTCATTCGCTAGCTAAGCGGATGTAAGTTACATTCCGAGGCTGGCGCCTGAGTGAGGAGGGCCCTGCCCCCTTCCCCCTCGGGCTGCTCCGTCTCTCTTGGATTTGCGCAAATAAATCGGTAGTGCAAGTGAACTGTGATAGCGCGATAAAAGTGGTTGCAAAATCAACCAAAATGTTCAAGCAAATTAGAGGAAAAAAACCTGATCTAAATCCGTTAAGCAGTTCTCTCGTGAAAAGCGGACAGACATACAGACTTTGGATTTTATTTATAAACTGCTCAAAAAAATTAAAGGAACACTTTGAAGACACATCAAATTTCAATGGGAAAAAAATCCTGCTGGATATATATACTGATATGGACTGGGTAATGTGTTAGGAACGAAAGGACGCCACATCGTTTGATGGAAATGAAAATTATCAACCTACAGAGGGCTAAATTCAAAGACACCCAAAAAATCAAACTGAAAAAATGATGCGGCAGGCTAGTCCATTTTGCCGAAATTTCATTGCAGCAACTCAGAATCGTACACAATAGTTTGTATGGCCTCCACGTGCTTGTATGCTTGCCTGACAATTTCGGGGCATACTCCTAATGAGACGATTATTAGTGTCCTAGGGATCTCCTCCCAGATCTGGACCAGGGCATCACTGAGCTCCTGGACAGTCTGAGGTGCTACTTGGCAGCGTCGGATGGATCGAAACATAATGTCCCAGAGGTGTTCCATTAGATTTAGGTCAGGCGAGCATGGAGGCCAGTCAATGGTATCGATTGCTTCATTCTTCAGGAACTGCCTGCATACTCTTGCCACATGAGGCCAGGCACTGTCGTGCACCAGGAGGAACCCAGGACCCATTGCACCAGCATAGGGTCCGACAATGGTTCCAAGGATGTAATCCCGATACCTAATGGCAGTCAAGTGCCATTGTCTAGCCTGTAGAGGTCTGTGCATCCCTCCATGGATATTTCTCCCCTGACCATCACTGACCCACTAACAAACCGGTCATGCTGAATGATGTTACAGGCAGCATAACATTCTCCACGGCTTCTCCAACCCCTTTCACGTCTGTCACATGTGCTCAGGGTGAACCTGCTCTCATCTGTGAAAAGCACAGGAAACCAGTGGTGGACCTGCCAGTTCTGTTATTCTATGGCAAATGCCAATAGAGCTCCACGGTGCCGAGCAGTGAGCATAGGGCTCACTTGAGGATGTTGGGCCCTCAAGCCACCCCTATGAAGTCTGTTTCTGATTGTTTGGTCAGAGACATTCACACCAGTGGTCTACTGGAGGCCATTTTGTAGGGCCCTGGCTGTGTTCATCCTATTCCGCTTTGCCCAAAAGAGCAGATAACAGTCCTACTGATGGGTTAAGGACCTTCTATGGCCCTGTCCAGCTCTCCTAGAGTAAACTGCCTGTCTCCTGGAATCTCCTCCATGACCTCGAGACTGTACTGGGAGACACAGCAAACCTTCTAGCAATGGCAGGGAATGAGGTGCCATCCTGGAGAAGTTGGACTACCTGTGCAACCTCTGTAGGGTCCAGGTATCGCCTCATGCTACCAGTAATGACACTGACCGTAGCCAAATGCAAAAGTAGTGAAAAACCAGTCATAAAAGATGAGGAGGGAATAATGTCAGTGGCCTCCACCTGTTAAAGCATTCATGTTTTGGGGGTCATCTCATTGTTGCCCCCTAATGCACCTGTTGTTAATTATATTAACACCAAAGCAGCTGAAAGTGATTAACAACCCCCTCTGCTACTTAACTGACCAGATCAATATCCCAGAAGTTTCATTGACTTGATGCTATACTCTAATTAAAAAGTGTTCCTTTAACAGCAAAAAATGTTCATCTTGCCACAGGAACTTTTATTAATAACAAATACAGCTGTGATATACTCCTTTGAAGGAATATTTTGGACTTTTTTAAAATAAATGGAGCAATGTGAAAATAAACAATTGTATCAGAGCATAAATAATTATGTGTCACAAAAATGCTTTTATTTTGTTACTTATTTATGTATTAATTTCTGCATTTATTTATTTAAATGACAACCTATGCAGCATAAAATACGCCTTGAAGGATTTAGTGATTGGTTTATCATTTCTGAGACACCTGCTTTTAGTAGCTGCAGAAAAAAAACTGAGTGATGAGCAAAGTGCAGTAACCAGTTAAGTGTCTGGAATAACTACTGTTATGATCATACTCAAACTTGTGAAGGTGGTGTCTGTGGCTTGTCACATGTTTAGATACATGGAGAAGATCCTTTAAGAAGTTTTGAATTTCCCATCCTTTCTAGAATCTACATCTGGAAGTCTGTTGTAACTGTAGAACCTGATGGCCAAACATCTATGTAGATTCTACAGTTGTACTTTACTATTTGTACTCCTGGTAGACTGCAGCAACCAAAAAAACAATAGTTTCTACAGCCCACTCTGATGGGTGAAAGTAAAAGTTTAAACCGCAAGGTTTATGTTGGGTGTGGTGTCATGGAAAAAATTCTTAAAGAAAAATGTTACTACATACAAACATTTCATGGCACATTTACTTTTTATACATATATTATTTATTGCCACTTTACACAATATTTATGTATTTGTACATTTATTTTAAAAAATCTGAAATATTTACTCATAAATATGCTATTGTGCGCACATTCCAGTGTCTGTCATTTGTATTTGAGTTAATGTTTAAGTGACACGCTGACTGAGTTCTTGCTTAGAATAGAAAAACACTTCAAACTGGGCGATTGGTTTTATTTTTGTTTCTGGTGCTTGTGAAATTAGATTAGGCAGTTCGTCATCTACCTTTGCCTATATTGAGGATAGGTGGGAAAAAAAAAAAAAAAAAAAAACCTCCAAGATCCCGGAAATCTATTTTCATGGTTACTTATTTAACCATCTGAAATGCTCACTAAACATGGCAGCAATGCCACGTTGTGAAGCAAATATGGACCTTTTCTAATTTTATACCGACATGTTGACGCCGGGGGAATCGTACTCAATACAAATATGGAACATTTATCTTTGAAATTACGTAACATTTAAAGGCAAATATCAACATATACACTTTAAAACACTGCATCTTCTCGGGGGATTGGAACATCCTTTGTGAATCGGCATGGAGATAGCAAGCAGTTAGGAATGTGAGAGTAAACGACTTCAGTCTTGCTTAATATCTATCCATCCGTTGCTTCCCATAAACAGGTATTCCACAGCTAGAACCCGAAGAATACAACCTAGAATTAATCACCCTCGTCATCCTATCTAAAAGTAAACGGACTTCTATCAGCATCTAAAAAGTGAATTGAAACGCTCCCAATTTTGAAAATATGAGTGATAAACTTATATGGTAAAATGCTTTCCGTTAAGTCAGGTAAATTCGCTATACTCTCCCAGTCTTACCCGATTACATAAACACCAACAAAAGCGTCCTTAAGACTCGAAATGCAGCATTAGTCACCTGCTAAGGATTCCTCTACGCAGTCTGTGGCCGGTTTCTGCTGCAGAAGATGAAGCTTCATTTTCTCCACAACCGGATATGAGAAAGCCCAGGTACCTATAGCGGCCATAGTTACAAGGTTATGTAAAACTGTGGGGGTTAAGCGATGATAGAGAAACCAAGAAAAAAGTTACAAATTACGATATGTAAATATATACACTTAAGAATAGTGTGACACTTTGAAATCATATATTAACGTTAAGCATAATACAACACTATCGATACTTTTTGAAAACGATATTTCTTCACTCACTATACAGGGAGCTCAAATTACGACCCTTGGTTTACTTGAACTTTTAACCATGGTTTAAGCGCTTAATTTCTATTGGCGAGACACCGCCAGTAAATTAATGTCTCGTCGAATAACAACGCAGCACGAGCGAACTCCTCGTGTTATTGGACGACTGTCGGTTCACGTTTGGCGCGTCGTTCTGACCTGACGTTTGCTTATCACGTGCCTTACATACCGGAAGAAGCTCTTTCCTGTAGCCGGGGCGTTGAGTGATTTCCGGCTTTGCAGAAGAAAGTTGAGCAGGAGAGAAGCTGTACTCGGTTTCCTGGTTTTGGAATCATGGACAGTCAGGGCAGGAAAGTGGTTGTTTGCGACAACGGAACCGGGGTAGGTGTTAAGGTTGTTTTTTTCCTTGGGTTGCGCCAACAAGAGGATGCGTTTTTCTGAGTGACTTTTTTGAATGGGAGAAGTGGGAGAAAATGGAAAGAGGGACCGATTACAACAGGAAGTGAAGGAGTAGCCTGGGTGGGTAGGCTAAGGAATGTGTGTCACTTTGTCATTACTGTTTTTGTAGAGGAAACTAAAATACTTTTAAAAGTGTGTCAATTTCTTTACAGCAAGCCGTGTTATTTTCGCACCCGGCCGGTGCCGCCAAGAGGCCTTTCTTCTGCCTTTTTGCCCGTAGGCTACCTTGAGCCGCCGTTATATGTCCCAACTGTACATAGAATGTGGCATGTGCATATCAGTCTTGTAGATAAATGACTGTGATTTTTCGAAAACAAAACTGGTCATACTCTATGCATCTATCGGTAAATGACACAATTTTTAGACTTTGCTTTTAAACTTGAAAAATGTTATTTTAAATGTACGTCTTGTTTTATTTGCCATATTTCAGTAAGATTGGTTTAGAATTTTCTTGTGTTTCACCTTTCTGGTTTCCGACTTTATATCTGAACCTGCTGCAATCGTTGGTATATCTGGGTGGTGTCTCATGCCAATTTCCTTTTATAGCGGCTGATTAAAACGCCAAACGTGGTTGCCTGAAATTTTAAACCGCACAAGACTCGACATTACCTTTTAATCCTGTTGATTAGTGTAAATTGTTTCTAAGGTTAAATGTGTTTACATATGGTGCATGACACTTGCTGATATTGGTTCAATGCCTTATAGCGTAAAGGCAGCACCTTACTTTTGTATGGACGATTCTTATTTACGTTAAGCTTTAACCAAAGATTCGAATGTGTGTGTGAAGTGGCAAACATGTTGAGTAATTTTAAAGAAAACTTAAGTTCATTTTAGGTTTTCCTTCAGTGAGGATAGCACAGTGTTTAGAAGAAAGTTGCTTACCGAAGTGGAATGCTGGTCTAGATTATTTATCCTGGTTATTCTTTAGCGATTGCGTTTTAAGATTCGTTAATTGTGTGAGTGGTATAGAATTCATTTTAAAAAATTAAGTTGTTTTTATGGCTATGAAACTTTGGAATTTTCTCCAGGATTATTTTATACTGAAAATTTTACAAGCATAGTTTTTCTCCCCATACTGTGCCAGTATTGAAAAAAGGTACAGTGTATTTAAATTCATAAATTAAAAGGAAGTCCTTATTTTTTTCAACAAATAATGTGACTTTGATTATTTATTATTATGTATTACATGATATTTGGGTAGGAGTATAAATAGCATGTTTGTTAAATTTACAAATGACACCAAGCTAGGTAAACTATTTGACAAATCTAGAATCTGTTAAATTATTACACAGTCTGTTCTTGTCAAAATTTGTCTGTTCTAATTAAAATAGTGATCATTAGGAAAGCATAATCTAAAAAAAACAATTGTAGTAATAAACTTATTTTGATAGCTCTGAGTAATTTTATCCAGGAAAGTGTAAAAGATTATTAGTAGATTAAAACAAAAATGTTACCATTAAAATTCAAACAATTTCTTTCTTGTCCTAACCTAGGAAAAAGTACAGTTTAAAATTTGAATTATATATATCCTTGTAATGAGTTTTTAAGGTTGCAATTTAATTAAGATTGCAATAAGTATTTTATTGTAATGATCTTGAAATATTACATCATATATTCTTCCACTGTTAAGTGGTAGAATGTTTTGGGGGTTCTGTAAACAAATGGCTTTGTGCAAAAAATGTTATCCTACTTAAATTTCACCTGGAAGGTATTAAATGTGGTCTGTTTATCAAGGACTAGAGAGTTGATTATTTGATCAACAATATTCTAATTTTAGCTAAAAGCTCTATTTAGATCTGTAGATTTCTAAAATCCCATTCAATCATATTTTAAGAATAATTAGCTGTCTTTTAACTTCTTAAAATTTCTGAAATCTAATTGTGCCCTTAAATTATCCTGTTAATTTGAAGTTTTTAATTTAAATTACATGAATACTCCACCCAAAATGTGATTTACCAGTAGTATTTTTTTTTTTTTTATAAATGTTACTTACCCTTTGTACTTTAATGCTGGATGAAAAAAATTTTTTACTTGTGTATTCATGCTGAATGGAGAGAAAGAATGTCATTGCATAACATAATCATATTATTGCATATTCTGTTAAGCAGCAAACCATTTTTTTTAAATGCTGTTTACCCCATGTAGTCTGTAGTGGTGGCTGAGAAAAATAATCAATGCTGGACAGTACCAAAAGGATATGAAAAATATTCATGGAAAAAAGGAAAATAAAAAATCTCCCATAAGTCATGTTGTGTAATCCACATGTCTGGTATACATTTGTATGGTTAAAATGTAGTTCCAGCATTGTGACAATGATGTCTTGTGTGTTTACATTCAATGTGGCCTTCTTCAGGAAGTAAATATTAATAATCTTAGCAAAACATGCACAGATTTTGTGTTATGTCCATACATGTGAATACTGTATATTTGGAATATGAGACATGAATTACGTGAACATATTTTTTTCTTTTTCTCCATGCATGTTTTTCACAATCTTTGGCACTGTGCAGCATTGATCATTTATTGGTGCCATTGAGTTTTAAATATTCAATATTTAAATTCTTCACAAAAGCATGAGATTAACATTTTTTCTCAGCCCCCACTACAGACTAAATAGTAAGTAGTAATTATAATAATATCATAATATATAATATAGTAGTAATAGTAAGTAGCATTTAAAAAAAAATCTTTTGTGTGTAGCATTCCTTTAAATATGTTCCCATTAATATCATTAGTAAGCAACAGTTAATGTCCTATTAAAAAGAGCAACCCAGAGCTACTACAATATAAGACTTTTACAAATGCATTTTTAAAGGATGCAAAATATTGTCTACTTATCGAAAAAATCCCAGAAAATATCGAGTTATTTCTTTTTTTTTTTTTTTTTTGTCAATTTCACACAACCCATTACTTTTCTTAAAACTACTCCGATGTTAACTGTTTATATATTTTATGTTTGAGATATTGTTCTCATCTGAGATGTTTGTGTTTCCAGTATTAAGTTTCTTAAATGGCTAACTGGACTTTTTTTCTTCTTGTAAGCAAAATCTTGCGGAATCCAACTATGATTCATGTAGTGAACAGAACATTAGCTACTGCCTTTTCAGATTCCTCTTTAAGTTTTTAAAAGGGTTAATTTCTTTATTTTACCAATAAATGATTTGACATCAACTTCGCACACAAAGAAGATTAACATTTGATTCCTTTAAAAAAAAAAAAAAAAAAAAAAAAATTGTATTGTATCTAATTTTGTATATTCAGAAATGTGCAATTTTTGTATGTGTCACCAATTAATATTTTGCCCCTCACTCAAAGAGCACTGGAAAGGGTGCTTTGTTATCACAGGTTGAACAGCTGTTTTAGAGTTGCATGTCAATCCAACAGCACTTCTTTGGACTGTGGTAGAACTGAAATTTCAGAAAATTTGGATTTTTAAGATAAAAAAAAAATATGCTTTCTGTGTAAATTTAGGTGTTCATCAGTTATTGTGTATAATTTGATTCAGTCTTAAAATGGTTTGTTGTTTTGTAGGGCACATTGTTGATTCATAAACTACATAATAAAAATCTTTTATGTTAAAGCTGCTTTGTTTGTTCTGTGCACTTCCCAAGTTAAAATACCTTATTAATAAAACTGTGTGAAGTAAAACATTTTAGTCAGTTCTTGTGTTTTTTAGATGCGCAAGATTTTATAATTTACTTGCAAGGTAGGTAATGTTTTTGTTTACTGTGTCTGTTTATAGACTTTGAGTCATTGTTTAAGCCAAAACCACAATTGTTTGTTTGAAGCGTAATTTTGTACCTAGTTACAGTACCGTACTACCTATAAAGGAAGTGCATTAGAAAATCTCAAGACTTTATCTGTTGCGATTATAGATTTGTTGGTGGTATTTAGGAACATTGTCTGATGCATGATCCAGTGCTGCCAAGCTTTAACTGTCAGACAGATGGAGTGTCATTTTCCTCTACGGTTTTCCAGTACACAGTGATTTTGAAATGTCCATGTCCTTTGGCTACATTACACTCTGAAATACTGGATCATCTTGCCAACATTGTGCTTGATGGCTCACATGAGGTCTTTGTGTTTGCATTTGTTGTTGTTTGGTTTTTTTTTTTTTCTTTTCTTAAAAACTATACATGTCTCTGTGCATAACTACCATGTTTGTCTACTTTTGTCTTTACAGTTTGTTCATAAGCAAGGTATGGAGGCCTGAGTAACGTTACCATGTTCCTTCTTGAATAAAGTGGCTTTCTTCTGGCTGCCCTCCCTAGAACACCAAAGTTGTTCTCCTAGTACACGGGTGTCGAACTCTAGTCCTGAAGGGCCACAGTGGTTGCAGGTTTTCATTCCAACCATCTTCTTCATTAGTGACCAGTTTTTGCTGCTAATTATCTTATTTTTCCTTAGTTTTAATTAACACTGACACAGGCCCCTTAGTTGTCTCTTTCTTTAATTAGCAGCCAAACAATGAGACACAAAACAAGCCGCCACATGACCAGCTCACCTGTGCCTATCACACAATATTTGGAAATAAAGAAAGGGTTTAGGTCTCAGTAAAGTTGATCTCTCAGGTCACCAAAACATTTTTATGGTGGAAAAAACTGAAAAATCAACAGTTTTGGAAATGTCTGCTGTGGCAGAATAAGAGCAGCAACTAGCCATGGAATTAAATAACGGGTTTAATTAAAAGCAAAAATCAGTTTCTCATTAAGAGATTGGTTGGAGTGAAATTGGTTGGAGTTTTTGATGTTCCAATTTAGCTGGTCATCTGTTGGCTCATTTCACATCTCATTTCTGGTTGGCTGTCATTTAATGAAAAAAGAATCAATTCAGAGGACTGAATCCTTAAAAACAGGGCTATTAAAATGAAAGGAAAATAAGTTAATTAGCAGTGAAAACCTGTCACTAATTAGGAAAAGGGTTAGAATGAAAAAACAGCCACTGTGGACCGTCAGACCTGGAGTTTGACACCCCTGTCCTAGCAGAAGAATATGGTAGTTCATGACAACATTAGAACTACATTTTCCATATTCTCAAGGGCTTGTAGATCTCTGGATACGGCTTTTTGAATTTCTCCACACTTTCAAACAGCATCATTTGGTCTGATCATTGAGTGTATTTCATACAATGCTCACTCATAGGGCCTGTTTATACTTCACGCTCAGAACATGTTACATGCACACATCATGGCTTCCATGCTTTCCCAGCGTTCATTTGACGTGTCCTCTGAGAATGTCCTTGATAAATTAACGCAATGCGTGTGGGAGTTGCTGTACCAGCAAAAACTCTTGTGGGGGGATTCCGGTGTGTTCAAGTTGGAGCGTGATGCCAGAGCTTTGATGTTTGATGAATGGTTTCATGTGGTGAAGCAAATAATCAAACTTAAATGCTGACATACAAATGTATTCATGGTGCTTTTCTTCATCTATTTCTCACATAGGCAATAAGTGTTGCATATTCCCCATTGTATTGATGCAATACATGTAAATCATTCCATCAGAATCTATGGAAGTATAGTTGAGCCACAGAGAAAAAAATTAGGGACACAGAAGACAAAAGGTCTATTTAATGATTAAAGTGGAAATTTTGACTTTATTCTCAATTTGCAGTGTAATCTCGTATTTTCGTAAATGTCCCCTTAAAACTGACCCTGTTGTAAATCGCTACGTGCTTCTGGGGCTTCCTGCTGCATTGACAGCAGCGGCAGACAGCGATTACCACACAGAATACATTAAGTTTATGATATTCTAGCTCTCTGCACATTTAGAATCCTTAGATTTATACTTGATATCACTTTCATGATGAAATGTGTTAAAGCATGTATGTTACATTTTATAGATAAATTGTTAACTTTATTTAAATAATTAATATTCTTAATAGATATGCATGGGGGCAGCATGGTGGTGGAGCGGTAGCTATGCTGCCTCACATTAGGGAGTCACATCCCTGGTGTTCCCTGCTTGGAGTCTGCATGTTTTTCTGGTGAGTTTCCCCAGTGTGCCCTAGTTTCTTCCCAAGGACATGCAAGTTTGGGGATTTGATGATGCTAAAATGACCCTAGTGTATATGTGTGCTTGTATTCACCTTGCGATCAGCTGATGCCCCATCCAGGGATTGTTTGCCCGATGCTTGCTGAAATGGTGCATCCCTGGATTGATGGATGTAATTATTAAACATTTTCCTTTTCAGAGATATTGTGGCAAGGTGTCCTGGGAATTTAATGGATATTTCTTGCAATTCACAACACAGCAATGCCAAATTTTTTTCACCATGCTAATATCTTGCACTGCCACCTGGTAGAATCCATCAGATTTACATAAAGCACATGTGCATGTATAAACAGTACACTGCTTGCATAGTAGCAGTATACATGTTGTGTGATGTATAAAACTGCCCTTAGAAGGATTTACAACTATGATATTCCTTTTTTTTTTTTTTTTTTTTTTTTTCCGGTATTTATTCTCAGTGACGTAGGGCCCTATGGAATCCATTTTATTTTTTCACAAATTCTATTTTTTTTTTTTTTGGTTTTTACCATTTTGTTTTTCCTTGATTTAGAGTTTTTTTTATACTGTAAGTAGCAACAGCTACAGCAAAACAAACAATAAAGATATGGCACTTTATATTATTTTAGTGAAATGGTCCACTAGCATAACTGAACCTTATTTTGCAGTTCCATCTATCAGGTAGGAGCCCAGATCCTCCATGATGCTGTATGCTGAGACTGCTGTAGGACAGTGAGTGCCCTCCAGAATTGTAAGACCTGTTACTAGTTTGATGCATCCTTCTGAGATGAAGGTTAACTTCACTTTTAGGGTCTAGGATATTTGTTACAGCCTGAGCTGATATGTTCTCAGCCAAAAATAACATTTTGTAGAGATGAATATGGACCCTACTGATTTGAACCAGGTATTCCACCTGGTGTTTTCTGCCTCCGTTGTTCCTGGCAGACTTCTTGAAGAAGGTAGACTTTACCCACATCACTAGTGATGCAGCCTTACTAAAGTATTTATAGTGCTGCCAGGTCTCACCTACGAAACTGATAACATGACACAAGCAGGTTGAATGTACTCTGTTAGGCATAACCCCTTTTAAAATTTTCTTGGTATGCTTTCAGACAGTATGATGCATTGTCTGCAACCACTGCTAAAATGTCATTAAAATTCAGCTGGTTGTTGAGATGGGAGTAAAGTACTGCCTGTGTAAAGGTGGAAAATTTGTAGCTGTCCATAAAGATATCTGGCAAAAAGTACTGGTCTTAAGTACCTGTAATTGTAATTATGTAAATTATTTCTTTTGATTCTTAAACCTTCAATGTTTACAGATTGAAAACGTGCATCATTACATCTGTAGCTTCATCCACTGCATATCTTAAAATAATTAATTACAAAGCAAAAGCAAACTAATCTGCAAGACACTAAATCTGGGAATTAAACAGAAAAAAGAAAGAGGCTTTTACACTTTTTAAGGGCTCATTGCATCTGAGGAGAAGCCTGCTCTTCTGCCCTGGTTTGTAGGTGCAGAGTTTATAACGGAAGAGTCAAATGTGTACCTTGCTTGCCTTGTCACCATGAGGCAAAACATTTATTAAATCTAGAAACATTGTCGTTAATTTTTAAAAGGGAACCCATTAACAACCAGTGCCGTTCACAAATAACATTTTCTATGGGAAAGACTGTTAAGACTGGTTAATATCATTTCATGTGCAATTAGAACTGCTTGCATAAAAGAATTACCATGCAGCCAAATGTTTACTCGCCTATCACTATGTTGAGAATTATGTGGTCTTGGCTATCAGTGGTTTCATCAACTACAACATAAATTTTATTGCAACAAATCTTTCAAAGAATGGAGTCCATATGTTGTTCAAAGAGTTTGACGAAGGCTGCTTCTGTCATTTTCTGGCAGTGTACCTCCTTGTTTACAATGCTTAATTAAGGATGCGTCTTTGTCGTTTTTTCGAGCGGTATGTCTGACTCGCATGGCCACAAAGACCTCTGCAAACTAGAGAAGTTTTGTAACAGTCGCCCCTTCCGTCTCTAAATTCCGCACATTTACGTTTTTAAATCTAAAATCTGTTTTTACGTGTGTAATTCCATGATTCCGTCTGTTTTGTGGAAATCATAGAGCCCTAGTGACGGTCACTTCTCTGAGACCATTGGAGATGTCTTTTATCGAGAATGGTTTTCCAAAAACCTGCGATTGGGTGTCCCATTGGTCAAGCAAACTCGCTTAGAAATGGTCCAAAGTATAACACAAAGTCAGTTTGTGCTACTGTGTACCAGCAGTTGACTTATGTGTACCTGTGTTGCACACCACATTCACAGTGCCTATTTTGCAACAAACTGCATACTTTGTTACCAGCATATGGCCGGTCCAAAATGGAGCCATAAGTCGACACATGATTGTAAATGAAATGGGTGTACTTTTTTTTTTTTTTTTCTTTTCATCACTATATACAGTACAGGCCAAAAGTTTGGACACACCTCCTCATTCAATGTGTTTTCTTTATTTTCATGACTGAAGGCATCAAAACTATGAATGAACACATGTGGAGTTATGTACTTAACAAAAAAAGGTGAAATAACCGAAAACATGTTTTATATTCTAGTTTCTTCAAAATAGCCACCCTTTGCTCTGATTACTGCTTTGTACACTCTTGGCATTCTCTCGATGAGCTTCAACAGGTAGTCACCTGAAATGGTTTTCACTTTACAGGTGTGCCTTATCAGGGTTATTTAGTGGAATTTCTTGCTTTATCAATGGGGTTGGGACCAGCAGTTGTGTTGTGCAGAAGTCAGGTTAGTTGGACGATCATTTATTTTTCAACAGGACAATGACCCCAAACACCCCTCCAGGCTGTGTAAGGGCTATTTGACCAAGAAGGAAAGTGATGGAGTGCTGTAAATGGTCATGAAAGTAAAGAAAACACATTGAATGAGGAGGTGTGTCCAAACTTTTGGCCTGTACTGTATGTGTGCATGTAGCACAATGTAGCAGGTATTTGCCCCTACTTGGCTTTTTTGCAGCCTTAAGCAGCTCTGATTAGAATGCATACAGTGTAAGTGGCTATGAAATTGCTGGCGTTAACCTAAAGACCACAAGTTGTTACATTTTCCAGTTTTCTACCAGTTATTTGGTGGCAATGTAATCGACGGATCTTTGGTTGCCTGCACTAATCTGTACCAGAAAGCGGTTAGGTAACATACAGAAAAGTACCAAAAACACTTGCAAATGCTTTAAAATGTTTTACTACAACATATTTTTACTTTTATATATTATTTTAAGAATATTCATCTACTGCAGACACTTCTATTTGTCATGCACTGTAACATGGTACAGCATAAACATAATATTTTCTAAAAACTTTTTGTTTAAAACCTCCCACTCAAAGTTTCTTTTTAACCTGTACCTTGAAAGGTTTGATCTGATGTCCTGTATGAACTTTTCAACGTTTCATCTAAAATAAAAGGTGTAAGAATCAGTATCATTGTAAAATAGTGCAACTTATTTTCTCACAATGACAAAACACACAGTCTTTTCATAGTAATTTGATCTAATCTGACTAAAGTATTAACCGGGCCCTGCAAAATTGTATTGATAAACTTGTAACACATTTCTTTTTTTACCTGTTGATCTATATAAGGATGTGTGTGTTATGGTACGATTGTTGCATTAATGAAAGACATAAATTTGGTAATTATGTAACTTAAAGCTTATCCATGAACATTAAATACAAAATAACAATGTCATATACTTTCACTGCTGAGTTAATCCCATCACTTCTGGCTATTACAGGTGCATCTCAATAAATTAGAATATCATCAAAAAGTTAATTTATTTCAGTAATTTTAAATTAAAAAGTGAAACTCATAGGTTCATTAAACTCAGAGTGATATATTTCAAGCGTTTATTTCTTTTCATTTTGCTGATTATGGCTTACAGGTAATGATAACTCGAAATTCAGTATCTCAGAAAATTTAGAATATTACATAAGACCAATAAAAAAATAAAATTTTTAATACAGAAATGTTGGCCTACTGAAAAGTATGTCCATGAATGCACTCAATACTTGGTCGGGGCTCCTTTTGCATGAATTACTGCATCCATGCGGCGTGGCATGGAGATGACCAGCCTGTGGCACTGCTGAGGTTTTATGGAAGCCCAGGATGCTTTGATAGTGACCTTCAGCTCTTCTGCATTGTTGGGTCTGGTGTCTCATCTTCCTCTTGACAATTCCCTATAGATTCTATGTGGGGTTTAGGTCAGGCGAGTTTGCTGGCCAATCAAGCACACTGATACTATGGTCAGTAAACCAGGTGTTGGTACTTTTGGCAGTGTGGGCAGGTGCC
The DNA here is from genome assembly GCA_026402145.1 of Polypterus bichir lapradei. NCBI lineage: Eukaryota > Metazoa > Chordata > Cladistia > Polypteriformes > Polypteridae > Polypterus > Polypterus bichir. The sequence continues at coordinate 32,069,237 of JANRMT010061414.1, forward strand.
AAGTCCTGCTGGAAAATGAAATCCACATCTCCATAAAGCTTGTCAGCAGAAGGAATAATGAAGTGCTGTAAAATTTCCTGGTAGATGGCAATAATCAGCAAAATGAAAAGAAATAAACACTTGAAATATATCACTCTGTGTGAAATGAATCTACAGTATATAATGCAAGTTTCACTTTTTGAATTGAATACTGAAATAAATTAACTTTTCTGTGATATTCTAATTTATTGATATGCACCTCTATATCCAAAAGTATAAAGAGAGATGATGTCCCTCTGTTCCATCATTATACAATGTTTTTTCTCACTTACCAGTGTTTATGAATAGAGAGATACTTTATAGTAGAATCAGATGAAAAACATGCTTTTCACCTGGTTTTTTTTGTTTCTTTTTTTTTTTTCTTAAGCTTAACCAAGCGTGTTTTTAGCACCCTCCTTTGAAAGGGAGTAGAGGAATTATAGTACAGTAGTCATAAATTAGCATGTGTTGTTAATGAATTGTTCAATAAAAAAGCATTTAATATCGATAAATATTGTTTCAGAAACCAAACTGGTGTTTTAACAGTGGAAGATTGCCAATAATATATTGTACATCTGTTTAGGTAACCTGTGTCTTTGCGAGAGCAAGACAGTCTATTTTTTAACTAGTTTTCAACTATTGTAAATATTGACTTGTAAGAGGAAGTGAGATCTCTGGAAACCACAGGGCTATTTGCGAGAAAACCATACTTTATACTTGATGCTCAACTTTTAACTTGGATTTGACAAAGAATAAAATAGATTCTGCTCAAAACGAAGAGGGCATTAACATCTTTACACACTATGCTTAGCATTCTGTGTTAAATCACCATAAATCTTATTTGAAAAGTATTTTAAGATTTTTTTTTTTTTATTATTAGGCTCATAAATATATCAAAGAAATTCTTCACATTTCATCTGATCAGCTTGTAGTCAGTTACACTGTTGATTTAAGGAGTTTTTATATGTCTACTTTATTCAGTGTCTTATTTTTCCTGTTGTAGTAACTTGCAATTTTTAATGTATTGTCCTTAGTAAGAATCTCTTCACATTTAGTTACTGTTTCCAATGAATGCTCAGGTTAAGACAAGTTTCTGTCATTCCTCACCTAATTCAAGGGTGTAATTTTCTTGAGATGCATTACTCAATTGCCTTTACATGTTTCATGATATTCTTTCTCAAAATATACAGCTTTTTACTGCAAAGTGTGTGTATATATGTATATATTGTGTGTGTGTGTGTATATATACAGTAATCCCTCGTTTATCGCGGGAGAGAGGTTCCAAGGCCGGCCGCAATAACTGAATTTCCACGAAGTAGGGACACCATATTTATTTAATTATTTAACGTGTATTTGGACGTTTTTAAACCCTCCCTGTACTGTTTAGGGACAACTGTTAAGCAATATGAAATTGGTAGATAAGTTTACAGTTACTGTATAGCGAAGTACACGTAGCTATATATGACGTGATGATGGTGATGAATATGCTGTGCAGTAAAAATGATGACGATGAAGGTGATGATGACTTTTACTGCGCAGCCGATGACTGTATTTTACGTCTCTTCAGACGGCTCAGCACCAGCCTTGAAAGAAGAAGCATGTTTGGGAGCCATTGCAGGGGGTGAAAATTGAAGCGAAGTTCAACACAAAGAAACCACAAAAAAATCACACACAGTACAGTGTAAAGTAAACCGCTCAGCGAGAAAGCTTGAAGCGAAATGGCCACGACAGAGAGACAAGGGGAGATACTGTGGGATCTGGGCATCAGTCAAAGCACCAATCACGGGCCCGATTAGAAAGCGGGAAGCTGTGATTTGTCGTCTCCCTTCCATGTACCAATCACAGCCAGTGTTACAACGCACTTAGTCACCGAACTTGTTTTGTTGTTCTTAGACTAGGAAATACTACTACTATATTTAAAAACCCGCGAAGTCGTGAATCCGCAAAAAGGCGAGGGATTACTGTATATGTATATATACAGTGTCTGTGTGTGTGTGTGTATATATGTATATATACCGTGTGTGTACATATACACACACACACACAGTACTGTGCAAAAGTTTTAGGCAGGTGTGAAAAAATGCTGTAAACAAAGAATGCTTTCAAAAATTAAAGAGTTAATCATTTATTTTCATCAATCAACAAAATGCAGTGAATGAACAAAAGAGAAATCTAAATCAAATCAATATTTGGTGTGACCACCCTTTGCCTTCAAAACAGCATCAATTCTTCTAGGTACACTGGCACACAGTTTTTGAAGGAACTCGGCTGGTAGGTTGTTCCAAACATCTTGGAGAACTAACCACAGATCTTCTGTGGATGTAGGCTTCCTCACATCCTTCTGTCTCTTCATGTAATCTCAGACACACTCGATGTTGAGATCAGGGCTCTTTGGAGGCCATACCATCACTTCCAGGACTTCTTGTTGTTCTTTATGCTGAAGATAGTTCTTAATGACTTTGGCTGTATGTTTGGGGTCGTTGTCCTGCTGCAGAATAAATTTGGAGCCAATCATACGCCTGCATGATGGATAAGTATCTGCCTGTATTTCTCAGCATTGAGAACACCATTAATCCTGACCAAATCTCCAACTCCATTTGCAGAAATGCAGCCCCAAACGTTCAAGGAACCTCCACCATGCTTCACTGTTGCCTGCTGACACTCATTATTGTACGGCTCTCCAGCCCTTCGACGAACAAACTGCCTTCTGCTACAGCCAAATATTTCAAATTTTGACTCATCAGTCCAGAGCACCTGCTGCCATTTTTCTGCACCCCAGTTCCTATGTTTTCATGCATACTTGAGTCACTTGGCCTTGTTTCCACGTCAGAGGTATGGCTTTTTGGCTGCAACTCTTCCATGAAGACCACTTCTGGCCAGACTTCTCCGGACAATAGATGGGTGTACCTGGGTCCCACTGGTTTCTGCCAGTTCTGAGCTGATGGCACAGTTGGACATCTTCCGATTTCGAAGGGTAATAAGCTTGATGTGCCTTTCATCTGCTGCACTTCATCTGCTGCAAGTTTCCTTGGCCGACCACTGCGTCTACGATCCTCATCGTTGCCCATTTCTTTGTGCTTCAAAAGAGCTTGAACAGCACATCTTGAAACCCCAGTCTGCTTTGAAATCTTTGTCCGGGAGAGACCTTGCTGATGCAGTACAACTACCTTGTGTCTTGTTGCTGTGCTCAATCTTGCCATGACATGAAACTGTCTTCCACAACCTCACCTTGGTAGCAGAGTTTGGCTGTTCCTCACCCAGTTTTAAGCCTCCTACACAGCTGTTTCTGTTTCAGTTAATGACTGTGTTTCAACCTACGTCTGACATTGATGATCATTAGCACCTGTTTGGTATAATTGGTTGATCATACACCAGACTATAATCCTACAAAATCCCTGACTTTGTGCAAGTGTACCTGTAAGAATTGATGCTGGTTTGAAGGCAAAAGGTAGTAACACCAAATATTGATTTCATTTAGATTTTTCTTTTGTTCGCTCACTTTGCATTTTGTAAATTGATAGAAATAAATCATTATTTATATGTGTATATATACAGTGTATGTGTGTG
>JANRMT010061414.1:32072921-32108447 GCA_026402145.1 Polypterus bichir lapradei
TATATATATATATATAATGCTAAAAACCTCTTAAAAATCTTGATTTTCCCATTTGCATCAAAACCTAAAGTGAGTACTGTCTCCGTATACAGTGGATATGATTAAATGTCTACCTGCAAAAAAAATAAAAATGGAAACGCCCCTTTCTTCAATTGCTTTCTGTAGGTTGTCAATGAACTTAAATAGGTAAAATTGGGTCCCAAGGCCACTAAGTTTGAGAAGTGCTTAAGGACACTGCTGTTGCGCAAGCAGTGTACGGTCTGTACTTATATGCGTATCTTAAGTAAAACTGGAGGATTCCACAAGGTGGCAGTGCGAGAAATCATCACAGTGAGAAAAACACTGTCCTGTTTCACTTCGTTATGAGTTGAGAGAAGAAATATATTAAATAAAAATTCCATGTATTCTGATGTTGTGAAACTGATTTAAAACAAAAAAAGCCAAACTGCAATAACAGGTGGTATATGAGACCTTTATTATGATGGAGAATGTGATGCTTGTATTGCCTATGTGAGAAATGGATGGAAAAAAGCATCAAGAGTACATTTCACATATCAATATTTAAGTTTGATGCTTTGCTTCATTGCATTGAACCATTTGTCAAACATTGAAGCATGCAGGTTTCCTGTTGGAGCGGCATTGCACCTTGCCTTCACATGTTGATAGTAAACAACAATGCTGACATCGCATACCAAAACTTGAACACACACCACCCATATTTTTGCTGGTACTACAACACAAACATGGTTCGTGTTAATTTCTGATGACATGCTCAAAAGAAAAAAATGCTGTGAAAAAAATGCTGAGAATGTGTGGCAGCCATGATGCATGCACGTGCATGTTCTGAAAGTGAAGAAATGCTGTAATCCATTGAGACAGCAGAATTGTTATCCCAATTTAGTTGAGGGGAAAAATTTAAATGCAGCAGTCACTACATGGCGCTTTTACCGATGCTCATATTTTAAACTTTGTGAGCTCTGACAAAATATTATTTGAAATTGCAATTAGTTACATTTCTTTTGTTTTTCCAATTGAAACACTGGTGTGCTCATGGTCACACAGTGCCAGTAGTGGGTTCAAATCCCACAACTTTAGGTCCTACATCCAAACCCTTAACCATTGCACCACACCACACTGCCTGCCAATAATATTAGAAATTAGTAAAAAAATATATATTCTATAAGTAAGTTACTTATTTAGTTGGTTCTTCTTATGCATTTGATTTACCAATTGCTCAATAACTGACGCCCAATGTCTTATGACATTTTGTAACGTAGCTAGTGTTTGCATAAAACATGCTAAATTAAATCTTGGGTTGTACAGCTTCACTCTCAACACATGTTGGCACCATAAAGCCTCCTCACTGAAAACTCATGGTACTTGTTGCATCTGTTCTTGAAGTACACTTTACTCAGTCATTCACAGTTTCTGTTTTATACTAAAATATTTTTAACTCCACCACATTCCAGTTTTATGGGTTCTGGTGTCTCCGGTCTTATTGGAGTTCTGTTTCATTCAGCTGTAGTAAGAGTACTCCTGATCTGGTATAAAACTTAGAAACTGAACATTGGCTATTAAGCAGATATCACTAAGCTTTTCTCTCTCTTATGATGCTGAAATTGAAGGTTATACTGTATTCCCTATTATGCTTGTAACAGAATGTGCATGTAAATATATTTACTGATGAAACGTATGTCACAGTTGTAGCATTACCTCACAGCAAAAGGAGACTAGTTTCAGATTAAGACTTGGTTTTGCTGAATGTACTCTAATACTTTCTTTTTTGTGTACTTGATTAATGTCTGTATAGAATAATGCTAATGGAATGTTTTAGTTTTCAATGTTTACTTTTTTCTCATTTTAATTTGTTTTTGAGACCTCTTTAACTAGATTATGCATCTTAATTGAAAGTGATTTAAAGCAGATGGTATTGTTGTTATAAGGAAATTTAACTAACTAGTATGGGTTTTTTTTTTTTTTGCCGTTATACAGTTTGTAAAATGTGGTTACGCTGGCTCCAACTTCCCAGAGCACATATTTCCAGCCTTGGTAGGAAGGCCAATCATTAGATCTACTGCCAAAGTGGGAAACATAGAAATCAAGGTAATGGCTTTTTTTTTAAATGTATGAAACTGTTAATTAAATATAAGTTTAAACACTTTAATTTATAAAGTGTTTTATTGCTTATATCTCATTGACTATAAAATGCTGTAATTTCTAAAGTACCATACACCTTTAATTTGCAATAAATGCTAAAATCTTGATAGGTGAATTATAAATGTCTTTTCTATAAGCATCAATTTATCAATAGTAACAGAAAAGTTAGTTGTTGGCATTTTACAATATAACTGAAACATTAATTTTACCTATGAATTAATACTTGGTCTTCACAGGTCCTAATGTTTTTGTATATATTTTATTAAAGTTCCTGTGCAAAGTGTAAAAGTCTAATCTGTCTCTATATTTTTATATGGAATGTTGGTAAGAGAGCTCTATTAAAGGTGGTGCTTCTTTACAATATGCATATTGAATTTGTCTCTGGTTGAATCCATATTTGCTTTTTTATGTATCACTGTATTAATTTTATGTTTATGTTTACTCCCTGCTTTTTATGTTACTTTTGGTTTGGGCAGAATAAATATTTTTGTAATTAATCCATTACCATGTATGACCAGCGTATTCTCTAATCTTGGTAATGTACACTTAACTGTTAGGTTCCGGGTAGTCCTGAGGGGCCAAACATGATTCTTGAGTAATATATGGTCAGGGGACGACTTGCTAAATGTTTGAAGTGAATAGCAACGAAATCCGCCACTGAAAAGGCTCTGCCTACAGAGTTTCTTCCTAAATATCCACCTCCAATTTTCATTGAAGAAAATACTTGAAGCTGAGAGATAATAAAATATTAAATTGCTGTTCTCCATTCTAAAGCTTGTTAACACAAGGTAACTGAAGCTTAATGCCTAAATTATGACCATGAATGTGGTGACAGAAGAGAATACAATAGTGATCAAAATTAGGGAGCGAATTATATTTTTGTAATTTACAAAGTCACTGCTTATCTGAGTTGAATGTTATCTCTATATGAATAGAAGGAGACATATTGGAATCATATTTCATCAGTGATAACTATCCAACATCACAATATAAACAATTTAAACAACATAACTGCAGAGGTTTGGTAACTTCAATTAGAGATCAAGTTGTACTAGTTAACAGCTGGTTCTAATTTGTTCATTTCTTGAAATACCAGGCAATACCAGCTGATTAGTCAATATTGATAGGTATTGTGCAATATGGTGAGCTGCTTAAGGGTAAGAAATACTGCGAGATTGTTCAGGTAAAGGCTGGTGTGATGACCCTCTCAGCCATTAGTAGAGAAGTTGGTTGTCCCAGGAGCATAATTTCTTGAATACTGAAGCTGTACAAAGAATCCAAATCCTAAAAAAAGGCTTTTCACCCATGTAAGACAAGTGCATAAAAATCGGGATGATATGGAAACAGTCTGTGGGGATTGGTTTAACATCGCTGCAGGAATTGCTTTCCAATTTAGTGCTGAACAGGTCAAGAATTTGTCTCGACATACGGTCTCTAGCCGACTAAGAGAATTGGGACTAAAGGCTCACTTTCACCAATTGTTTCACCAAGCCTCTCATCCCCAAGAAGATTAAAAAAGCCACGCTAGCCTTTACTGAGGAACATGTTATGTGGACTAAGTAGAACTGGACCAACATTCATTTCAGTGACGAAAGCAAAATTAATTTAGTTGGTTTTAGATTGAAAATATTATTTGGTGTCTGAAAAGTAGCATTGGATATTTAAGTGGTCCATAATAATGTTTATTGAAGATTACATGTTGAGCATCCTTAATTTAATATTTGAAATTTGGAGCTAAAACATTTAAAATAAGCTTGGTTAATAAGTTGTAATATTTTAATGGTAGTGTAACATAGTGCTGCAGTGCTTAGGATTGATACCTCATAGGTCTAGAGTCAGTCTTGTATACTGTGTACAAGCAGTTTGCTCATTGCCTGAAAATCTGTTTAGTTTTTTTTTTTTCTTTCTTTTTCTTCAATGTAGGCAACATAGATTAACCAAGCATACTAGAGTAATTCGAAACCCTAAATTGGCTCTGTGTTAGTAAGTGTAACTCTGTATTTATTGTGCTTTGTAATGGACTGGTTCTTCCCATGTGTCCAGTGTTGCCAGTGTAGCCACCTGTTACCTTCAACTAGATAAATGGAATGGTAAATGGGTGATTAATAATAATAATCTAATTAATAATAACCTAACTAAGCCACAGAAAAAGTAAAATGACATAAATACACTGTACTGTAAATTGTATTGTAGTAACAGAAAAAAATGACAAAATGAGTGTAAAAAAAAAAATTAAAAAATAAAATTCCTTACCTTTATTCCTTCTGATCTCTTTACAATGTCTAATTTCACTTCACATGATAGCTTTCCTCTTCTTCGAAGCATTACCAACTGAAGACTCTGGCTTTCATTTAGGAGCCATAAGGGCCAAAAAGTTGCCAAAAAAAGCAACACAAACAGAACATTTGTGCTGCGCGCAACCAAACTAGTTTGCCAACCCCCTCGCTCATACGCCGCATTACTGCATATTTTTTTGCTGCGTGCAACAGATAACCTCTGTTTAGATGTAAGAGACTTAAAATGAAGATTCTCACAGCTGGTGTCCTCCTCCATGGCATTAATAAGCACTTCGAAATCCGCCTTAATCTTGGACTGTCTATATTGCACGTTGTTTACCCCCACTTATATTATGATGGTCCCCACTGCCCAGTTCTTGTGCCTCTCGAAGACTGCTGGCACTCTTCGCATAACATCTTGTACATGAGCATCGGGATAGCAAGAAACAAAAGATTTATGTTTAGGACAAGAAATATCAAGGTTTTGTACAATAGAAACTCCAATAACAAATACATTACCCAGGGTTGCTGACACGGTGGGGGAGCAAAAAGGGCTGAAACGGTTCTGGATGGAGATGCTTGCCTGGGCTGATGGAGGTGATCTAGCCTTAAAACCCCAACCCCACCCCCCAACTGAAAAAGGCAGATTCCCTCGTCAACGCTCAAAAGGGGTGTGGAGGTAATTCTCACTTGACCTTGGAAGTTGTCAAATCGCAATGAGCTGCGAAAGTTTCAGCTGTCGGGGAGGACTCTTTCAGCAGGCAAGCCTTCAGGTGCCTCCATCTAAAGAGGAGTTGCCGAGTCTGGTTCTCAACGGTCCAGAGTTCTTCGACAACGCACTGCATATCACCATTGGCCATTGTCCACATTCACTTTCGTGTTGTATCCTAGGAAAGAGAGAACATATAAATATATACATTTAATTCAGAGTTATGAAAGAATGTAAAGGTTATTCCAGTGGTGATAAAAGTCTTTAACCTTTTTTTTTATCCTGCATAGTAAGTACTTTTTCATTTTGCTGGTGTATCTTAAAGCAGCCCTTCATTAACACTACAAATGTGTTTATTGTATATATTGTGACGCGTCAGTCACTGTCTTGTACCCCAAAACACAAGGCTGAGGCTCAGTACTTTAGCAAAACCAGCTGTATTCAACTTGAAACAGGAACAGGGTTATTTATTGTACCGGGAGCTACCACTCTCCTATACACAAACACAGCAAACGGGCATAGTGGGGGCCAGGTCAGTGGCCAAGTTATACTGTTCACTGTATTTATAATGTCCCTTACATCACCTGTCAGTGACAGCTGTGTATAGCACAATCTTCATCGACTCGTAGTTGTTTCCACAGCTCTCTGATGCTGCACTGTGAACCTGTGGTTGCCTTGGCAACAGTCAAGCAGTCCTCCACAGGCACACTTTGGGGTCCTAAAGAGTTCAGAAACCTCACAATGTATATATTGTATGCATGTATTTTACAGTATACTGTATACACAGTAGCTATGTAAGTTATATTTTATAAGGTTTCAGTCCTAACTTCATTTTACAAAATGTATGGTGTAAAATTTTCCTATCTTTGCCATAAATCTTCTTCTATAATGCTGCCATGGTTCTCCATTTGTCTGTCCAGGATTTTAAATCCCCTGTAGCCGGCAAACTGTTTGACCTACGAGGTGTGGCAGAAAAGTAATGAGACTGATTTTTTATTTACCAAAGTTTTTATTTTTTTCAAACATCAATGTTATCCCCTTCAAAGTAGTTCCCTTGGGCAGCTACACACCAATGGAGACGTTGTTCCCACTGTTGGTAGCAGCGCTGGAAGTCTTCAACCGGTATGGTCTTCAGCATGTCCGTTACACTCTTTTGGATGTTTTCTAAAGTCCCGAAATGACGTCCTTGGAGGACATTTTTCAGTTTAGGAAAAAGGAAAAAGTCACACGGACTGAGGTCAGGTGAATAAGGGGGCTGGAGAACCACAGGAATGCCTTTTGAGGTCAAAAATTTTGTTATGGAGAGGGCAGTGCGACATGGGCCGTTGTCATGATGGAGCCTCCATTTGTCTGCAATGTCTGGTCTCACGCGAATGACCCTTTTTCTGAGCCTTTCAAGGACGTCTTTATAAAAAACTTGGTTGACAGTTGGTCCTGGAGGAACAAATTCTTTGTGGACGATTCCCCTTTTGTCAAGAAAACAAATCGGCATTGATTTGATCTTCGATTTGCTCATTCGAGCTTTCTTTGGTCGAGGAGAGTTTGCAGTGTGCCACTCCTGACTTTGCCTGTGATCACACGACTAAAGAAATCTTGCTCATTAGCGATTCTGTCAAGAAGATCAAGACACTTGTTTTTTCGATTGTCCTTCTGCTCAATTGTGAGGTTTTTCGGCACCATTTTGGCACAGACCTTTCGCATGTGCAAATGTTCAGTCAAAATTTGATGAACGGTAAATCTGTTCAAATTTAATTGTTCACTCAACATTCTTAATGTTAAACGACAGTCTGATCTCACAAGAGTGTTCACACGTTCTATGTTTTCATTGGTTTTCGAAGTTGAAGGCCTCCCTGAACGGTGTTTAATCTTCAACGTGTTTTCTGCCTTCCAAAAATGATTTGTGCCAGCGAAGAACCTGAGCTCGGGATAAAGAATGTTCCCCATAGGCCTGTTTTAACTTTTCAAACGTCACACTTGCCGATTCTCCAAGCTTAACACAAAATTTAATGGCACAACGTTGCTTCATATTCCGCTGTTCCATTTTGCGTGACGCACAACCAAAAACACAACTTTGCTAATAGCAGTCACAAAAATCACGTAGTTAACGGAAGTAGTTGAAACTCGCACTGAGCTATGGGAGGGTACTGATACACAGATCGCTTGCAGTGTTGCCAGTCTCATTACTTTTCTGCCACACCTCGTACATGTATGGTACACATATACTATGTGACTTCTGTTATCCGCTTTCGGGGTGAAGATTTTTATTAGTTTTTTTATTTTAGTGTAGAATCTACTCTCGGCAGCGGGCAGTAGGGTGGCCGTGCGTTCTCATCTCTACCAGCTTCACAGTCGCTTCCTCTGCCTCTTCATATCTTAAATCATTCTTGAGGCAGATTGAACACTTAAGTGCCAGCTTATCTGAAAAATTAAGACAAACGTACTAAGTAATTACAACACAAAAACTGACTTCATCAATTTTAACGTTAAAAGATGCAGATGAAAGAGGAGACGAAGCAGCCTGCTAGAGTGGAGAAAACAAGCTGCTCCGGAAGCAGCAAGTGCATCAACCTTTTGTGTCTGGAAGCTTGAACGTGAATCAAACAAAACTGGGGGGCTGCGCTGAATAAGCCTCTCCTGATCTGACTCTAAGTAACACTGCTGTTTTCATTATTTTATTTACCTATTTACCGCGTAAAGTCACAAGTGCAGGGCTTCCCATGTACATATACAAGGTACAGTGATGACAAAAGTACATTCTTGATCTGATGTAGAAACCTCGTCATGTAAGTAAATAACTCAAAGTAAATAGGTAAACAACATAAGATCTGGCTTTTATGTAAGTAACATATAAATGTTAATGTTTTGGGCACATTTACAGCGTAAAGTCACGAGTGGAGAGCTTCCCATTTACATATACAAAGTATAGCGATGGCAAAAGTGCATTTTTGATACGATGTAGAATCGTCGTCATGATTTGAGCTTACCTCTGTTATAGCACGTCTATGTGAAAACAGCAGTGTCAAATGTAGGGTTGTATGGGGAGTTGGGATCGTGAACGTGGCTGAAAAAATAACAGAATAAAAAAACAAAGCCAACCTTTACAAGCATCATAAATTACACTGGCTGTTACAGACTGGAATCAAATGTAAGTTTTTATTCTAAAATAGTAAGAATACGAGCAGTTCAGTTCTCAAAACGGACTCGCCAGGGATCAAACCCGTGAAGCTTCGATTACCATTCAATGGCTGATACCGTTGCGCCACCAAAGTTGTAATAACGAATGCATGTCAGTGTCGCAGGTAAGCGCTGGTTGTTTTTCTGCAGTTATATTTTTGAATAAAAGTGCATTTGTTCTGTTATTTTTGTAACCTTTTGTGAAAGTGTTTCTTTGATATTTGGAATTCAGGCTTCACACATTATATAGTTTATGCCAACATTTTGTCATTTACTACTAGAATATGAAAAACGTTTTCTGTTTTAACAATGTGTTTACACAGATTACTGTAGAAACGGAACACACATGATATGCGTGTGTTCCAAATAACGGTCTATTTTTTCCACTCTAAAACTCCACTTCACTCCGATAATCAATCAAGGCGTGAGCTGGGAGAAGTTCGTGCATGTTCTAAGAGGGTCGGGGGATGGAATAACTGGCTGCTTGCAGCTTGTCTTTATCAGCACATTTAGAAGACAAAAGAAGCTGGCAGAGAGGTGCGAAAGGATTTAAGAAGCGATTTAAGTTGGGACAGATCTATGAGTTTTTTCGTGGGCTCTGGTAATTCTAGTGTTAATAAAATTAAAAATCTAAATAATTCTGCTAACACAGATCCATCATTTATAGCTTTCCCTGTCATCCCAGTTCATCCAGCTCCTTTTCTAAATTTTCACCAGTCCATCTACATTTGTTATGACCTACTTTGTTAGATAAGGCCAAATACATGTGTACTGAACCCCATCCCCACCACACTTCTTAAATTCTGCCTTTATGCCATACTCTTGGACTATTACAACAACAGTAATAATTACATCACTTGATACTGTCTTTGTGCTGGCCACTTTTAAAATCATTTCTGTAACCACAGTGTTCTTAAAAAATAAATAAATAAATAAATAAATAAAAAAAGTCTGGTTTTGATGCTAACAATCTTAATAATTTATGGGCAATTTCTCACTTACCTTTTCCGTCTACAGTTCATAAGCATGTTGTGGGCTCCCAATTCACCATTTACTTAATTTTTAATAAATTGATGGAACCATTTCAGTCTGGTTTAGGAGCATGGCACAGCTGTGAAACTGCTCAGCTTTGGGTAACTAATGATTTGCTTATGGACACAGACTCTGGGCAGATCAGCATATTAATTCTGTTAGACCTCAGTGCAGTATTTGACAATGTCAAACAATGACATTCTAATGTCCAGAACAGAGAACATTCTGGGTATCTCTGGTATTACCCTACATTGGTTTAAGTTCTACCTGACTGAAAGGCAAGAGTTTGTTAGTCTTGGCAACAGCAGATCTAGCTCGTTGCCAGTCACACAAGGAGTTCTTCAGGGCTCTGTCCTCGGCCCTTTGCTCTTCTTTCCTCTTTTAAGCACCTTGAACATGGGATATATAAATAAAATCTTGTATATAAACGTCTACACGTGGAAGCGTGTGTGTGTGTCTGTCCAATCCGGAAGTGAGAGGTGGAGTTATGGTAAGGGCTCCACCTCCAAGGATACACAAGTGAGGCCAGCACGTCGGCAAAAAGAAGAAATCTCACTCACTTAGCCGCTAATACAGAAGCGAGGCGAGCACATCGGCAAAGCGGTATCCCTTTTACTTTTCCTCCCACCACTAATGCACAAGCGAGACGAGCACTTCAGCAAAACGAAACCTCAGAAGAAAGACAAAGTTGCTTAGCGCTAATACACAAGCAATGTGAGCTTTTCGGCAAAACGAAACCTCCTAGGAGAGAGATGTCCAAAGTAGTTCCTATCAATTACTTGACATCTCTACATTTCAATTTTTTTTCTGACGATTTCAATAGTTTCTAGGACCCTGGGCTTTTTACAGCATAGGCTTACACAGCTAGTGTATTAAAACTGTACAATAACTACCTCAAAAGTTCTGTCATTTATGAACCTACCTGTACTTTTCCTGTTCCAATTTCAAAAATAATTGCAGCAACGCTGTGGGATGAGTTGTTCTTAGTAGGGCTATCTAGCATGTTACAGAAACAGAGGACCATAGACACTTGGAATAAGCTACCAAGTAGAATGGTAGACAGTAGGACTTTAAGGACATTTAAAACAAGACTTAATGTTTTTTTAGAGGAATTAAGTGTATAAGACTGGCGAGCTTTGTTCAGCTAAATGGCCCGTTTTAATGTTCTAATGTACAGTGCAAGTTTTGACTAAAACATCTTGCTATGGTTAAGTTTACAAACTTGTTATAGGATGTTTCAGTGATTTCAAATTCACAGGTGATCCATGTATCAAAAGCTTTTCTGAACAGGTACAAAGTTTTCAAACTTTTATTATAGAAAATGCATTAAGTTATCCTGCAACAACGGTGGCTTTCAGGTTTTTTTTTTCATATAAAGAGTAAATGGTTTTGTGCATTTAAAGATTTTTATATGACCCCGAGTCATTCTTTGAGTAGTGACTGGCAGATTTTTTTTTTTATTATTTTTTCTTTTTTTCTTTTGAGTGATAATGATATTTGTGGACCGCAAATGTAGCTGTAGTTTTCTTATGAAAGGAAAACTTTAAGTGTATGGTGTTTTCACAGGAGTGTGTTTTACATTTAATAGTTCAACAGGTTAAATAAATGTTATCAAAATTTAACACTAATAATTGACATGCAGTTTCACTTGAACCTTATCAGTACATTTTCATAAGCCTGTTTCAGTCTCCCTCACTCTTCATTTGACTTGCTCTTTATGAACGGAGGAGATGCCAGACAAATTGTAGAGGAGGAAGCAGAGTATTTGAAAGGTTAGCATATTTTATATACTGAAAATTTAAAAACTGCTGGATGTATCGGAAAAAGCAAGTTATGATTTTTTTTTTTTTTTTTTTAGACTGCCTGAATCATTAGAAGTTTAATATGGCCTGAAAAAAACACAGCTGCTTCTTTTTGCAGATATCGGCCTGTATAAACTTTGAGAGCATGACTGCAAAAGTATATACAGTTTTAAAAAAGCCAAGCAAAATGACACTTTTTATTGGCTAACTAAAAAGATTACAATATGCAAGCTTTCGAGGCAACTCAGGCCCCTACGTCAGTCACCCTGTCAAATCAACGACCTGTGTTGGTTGACATGCATTTTACTGACAAAGAAACTGTCCTATCAAGCAATCCGTTTGACCAACAGAGTCATGCACGTATGTCTTAAAGCTACGCGACCCTTTTGAAAGCAAATGCAGAAATCTGCCTGCATAATAATTTGTACTTCTCCCTTTTTCTCTCTCTTTCTCACTCATCAATGAAAACACTATTTCCTGTTTAGCTAAAAAGCTGAATTGTGGCAGGTTATTACATCTAAGGCAGTAGGTATCCACTAAGAAAATAAATTTTGATATACCAATATTTAGGGTTAAAAAAAAAACAAAAAAAAAAACCTACAATTGAAAAATCAAATACCCTAGAATGAATTAATAATGTGCCAGTGAGTGGGTCATTCTAATGCACTATTTCCCCATTTGGTGAAGATCAAAGAATATGTTTTAGCAAGTTCCTCTCAGGCATGGTGGTTTTGAGTGTAGTTGATTTCACCCAAATGATCTAGTATGGAAGGTATTTAATATATATCCCCCACCCTATGCTTACTGTAACCTTGTCAAAGTGGCTGGTACTGCTCCAGATGATTGAATCAGTGCTCACAAAGTTTAAATAAGGGCATCGATAAACGTCATATGTCTAGTAGAGTACCAACTACTGCATTATTTTTTTTCCCCCTCAACCACTTTAGGATCCAAATTTCTTTGTCTTGCTGGATTAGAGTGGTGATTCTCAACCTTTGCAGCCTTGGAAGAGACAAGAGTTAAGTTCATTGATATCCTACAGACAGCATTTGAAAAGGGGGAGTTTTCATCCATCGTGAATTGAGCGTAGTTAGAGCGGGGTGGGGCCTTGGTGAAAACAAGCACAGTTAGAAACAGGGAGGGAAAAATATCACCTAGCTTTGTTGATCACTGTGTCATATGTGACAGTAACTCTGAGAGAAACTGATTAAACTTTTTTTTATCAATGCACTGAATGAAGCACAATTTTTCTATAGATGACTGAGATTTTTTAAATAATGAGAAAAGAACAGGATGGTGCTTGTAAGTGAGTAAAAGTAATTAGTAGCTGTTTGTCTTTTTTGGTAGACCTTTATTAAAATTGACAATATACTGAGGCAGTACTAATTTTAGGGGTTGATGCTAATGCAGAGTTGAGTTCAGCAGTTTTTAACTTTGAATAAATCAACTTTAAATCACCTTAACCTCTGGTAGAAAAATTGCTGTATATGTTCACATATTATATACAGAAAAGTTCTTGATTACATAGTACTTGTGATACATCAGATTAGCCAGTAGCACTATAACTGATGTCCATTGACTTAAATTTCCAAGTCAAAGCCAGGTAACACAGCTAGTGTACATTATATAAACATAGACATATGCACATTTTAAACTAAAAAGGCTGTATATTTTATTTTCAGAAGAATATCTTGAAACATGTAAAGGCAGTTGAGTAATGCATCTCAAGGAAATTACACCCTTGGGAAAAAGAGTACCGGAAAATTATCTTAAAATGTGCATTTAAGTTATTCAATATATTAGATGTATTATATAACTGATTAACCAATGATGCTATAACTGAGGCCCATTGACCTGGGAAAAATTTCCTGGACGAAGCTGGGTAGCACAGCTAGTTTGATATAAAAGTAAATGTGTATCTTCATATGCTTACAGAGCAAATGCTGTATCAGGTAATCCACGGCAATATACAGATACAAATGTACAATATACAGTACAGGCCAAAAGTTTGGACACACCTCCTCATTCAATGTGTTTTCTTTATTTTCATGACTGAAGGCATCAAAACTATGAATGAACACATGTGGAGTTATGTACTTAATAAAAAAGGTGAAATAACTGAAAACATGTTTTATATTCTAGTTTCTTCAAAATAGCCACCCTTTGCTCTGATTACTGCTTTGCACACTCTTGGCATTCTCTCGATGAGCTTTAACAGGTAGTCGCCTGAAATGGTTTTCACTTCACAGGTGTGCCTTATCAGGGTTATTTAGTGGAATTTCTTGCTTTATCAATGGGGTTGGGACCAGCAGTTGTGTTGTGCAGAAGTCAGGTTAGTTGGACGATCATTTATTTTTCAACAGGACAATGACCCCAAACACACCTCCAGGCTGTGTAAGGGCTATTTGACCAAGAAGGAGAGTGATGGAGTGCTGTAAATGGTCATGAAAATAAAGAAAACACATTGAATGAGGAGGTGTGTCCAAACTTTTGGCCTGTACTGTACATAGACAAATACTATGTGGTTCGTAATGTCTGTTCAGGCAGTGTCTGACCGCATATGCATCTGTGGTCTCATAACTATAATTGAGTTCAGAAATCCCAATCTTGCTTATCGAGTGAAAACCACCTGCTAGTGTGGAATAGGAAATACAGCAGTCTTTTTGACAGACTATGAAGACCATGGGACACTTGAAACAAATCTTGGAATACAGCATTTTTAACTTAAAAATGTTAATTGTAAGTGTAACAGTATTTGCTGTAAATATTTGACTTATTGAGTCCTGGGACTAATACAGTGATCCCTCCTCAATCGTGGGGGTTATGTTCCAGAACCCCCCCACGAAAGGTGAGTCCTGGGACTAATACAGTGATCCCTCCTCGATTGTGGGGGTTGCGTTCCAGAACCCCTCGCGAAAGGTGAAAATCTGCGAAGTAAAAACCGTATGTTTATATGGTTATTTTTATATATTTTAAGCCCTTTATAAACTCTCCCACACTCTTATAAACTCTTCCTGCACAGTTATACAGCATACACCCTTTGTATTCTCTTAAGTATTAGGTAAGATTTGTTGAAATTATGTATGTAAACACACTGTTTATATACAGTAAAACCTAAATATTATTTTAAAGATATTGAGCGTCTCCAATGTCACATATGTTACAGCCATTACGATAGACAGGCCACCAACAATAAATATGTACAAAGCAAGAAAAATTGTATACAGTAAATGTGTGTACAGTGACACTAAACGTACGTACATGTACCAAGTACTGTACATAGAAAATTAATTATGGTTACTCACCAACAATGACACGACGACTTGTTCGATAACGATGAGTTTAATTTTACTGCACAACAAAGGAGAGCGTTACAGCTCTTCTAAAGGAGCCTCTTCAGGCGACTGTGTAGCACTGCCGTTGTTCTTCTTCCGGCAGTCTTCAATCCAATTCCCTAAATCAGATTCCATCTGGACTACCGCCTTATTACATCCACTTACAACTTGTTTTGCGCCCTGGTTAAAGGACACTGTGGCAGTAGATCTTATATCCTTATCCTCCTTTTTAAATAAAAAGAATCGTGCACTCTGATGCTGTAATGGCATCCTACAGCAGTGTAGCTGTTCCCTTCCTTCAACATATCCAAAACTTGAAGCAATAGCAGGAGCAGATCATTTTGGAGCCATAACGAAGGGTTTGACTATGCACAAAGAAACACAAAAGAGCGCAAAAGTTAACTCTTTACACAGCGAAAAACGTTGATGCTGAATGAGCAAGTCGACTTCCTGGTTAACGCAGCGGAATCGAATTCGGTGCTCCGTTGCTGAGCCAATCAGCACACAGGAAGTTAACTGCATGCTCTGATTAGGTAGCTTCTCAGCCATCCGCTAATAGCGTCCCTTACATTAAATCAACTGGGCAAACCAACTGAGGAAGCATGTACCAGAAGTAAAAAGAGCCATTGTCCGTAGAAATCCGCGAAGCAGCGAAAAATCTGCATTATATATTTAGATATGCTTACATATAAAATCCACAATAGAATGAAGCCGTGAAAGTCCAAGCTCAAATCACAAATGAGTTTTGAAGCTCCAGGAATTCTTTAGCAAATACTTTAAAACTCGGAGTGATTGGGCTTTCAAGCTAATTCAGTCTATATTAGGAATATAACCTATTAATGGTGCTTTGCTTTTAACAATTTCAACAACATTTTGGGCAAGTAGAGAGCTAATATATGCCGATTTATCGGCACCCTGATATATCTGTCAGATCCCAATCTTGAGTAATGAAAGAAAGGACCCATTCAGCAGCAAAATGATTGTGGCAAATCAAACAAGATCAGTTACATCAACTGCAATAAACATGTCTTATTAAATGTGCTTTTTAGTTTTTAAAAACAATGTAAAACTGGCAAAGTAAGTTGAAGTTGCACTGAGATGAAGAAGTTTTAAAATGTCTTTTCCTTATTGGTAGTGCACAGTCAGTGCACAAAAAATGAATGACATGAGTAAAAAATGAAAACATCTGCATGAGTATTGTGAAGCAGCTTTGTGTACTTTGAAAATTTTGGTTGAGAACAAACTGACTTTGATACGGATATTCAGACAAATTGATTAGTTTGCAAATGACAACACAGAAACTCTGCTTCTGTTGATCACAGAGGTGGCATAATGTATATACATTTATCAAAGACAAACTAAGTGGAAGTTTGTAAGTGTAATAGCCTCACCTTTATAGAACATGTGCTCTTTGAATATTAATCTACTCCGTGTTAGATAGTCCATACTATCTTAAGATTTAGATTGTGAACTTAATCAGGTCTTTGCTGTTGTAGTTTGTTCCACTACATGAAGATAAAATGATTTGTGAAAGCATACAAAAACTTGAAACCAAATCACCTAACTCATTCACACTTTTAATAAGCAAATTCATTTTAGCTGCGTTGGTGTTGCCACACTTCCATTTCTAAGTTAAAGTTATCCCTCTAGTATTAATATTATTTATTGCTAACTACTAAGTGACATAGTCTGCCTTTTAAAGATGAATATGAATTTTCTTACTGTTCAAGCAAAAGTGTAGAGGACACATTGTTTTCTTACATGGTCTGCTGTTTTTATGATTAGTAGAATAATGCACTATGTCTTGATTTTTCTTCAGTGTTTGATACTATTAAATTTCACATAATGAATGGGAAATTGAACAATATTTAAATCCATAAATGAAATTATGAATTCAAAATGTTTGATTAAATCGTTACGATATTTAGTGTAGTGAACACTTCAAGAGGTCATTCATTCAAACATCGGATACTCCTCAATGTTGTGCTTTAATGTTCATGAAAGCAATTTCATGTTTCATAGGTAGGGATGTTTTATTCTGAAGCTTATCTAAAAATAGATATATAATATAGTGTCTTTTTGATTTATAATATTGCTGCCTTTGTCATGTAATATTTTCTTACAAATACCAACATTACCTCCTAGATTAAATTGGTACCCATTGTAAATTACTTGATTTAAAAAAAAAAAAAAAAAAAAAAAGTTCTTAAATGCCTGTAGTAAATTGGTAAAATTTCTTTCAAGAGTAGAAATAATAATAAGATAGAAATTGATTGACCACATGTTTAATTTAATCAACACTTCTACCTTTAATGTCTGTTTTCCAGCAGAGATTTTACAAGAAGTTAGGTTTTTTTTTTTTTTTCCTTTTGCTTGTAGTACTTTTCTGGAGTGAATTTCACTCAAGCTTTTTTCCCTGTCCCTTTGCTTCTCTCTTCTTCATTCTTGACCTGTTGAAGTAGAATAACAAAAAAATGGTAAGTGAGGTTAAGTGTGTGCTGTGTCCGTTTCTTCCACCACATGCTTGGCTATAGGAAAGGTTTGCTGTGCTTGATTTCCTTCCACTGCCTCTTTACTTTGCTGCAGTTTTCTAAATCTTTTTTTCTGGTTTGTTTTTTGTTTTTATTTGCTTGGTTAAAAAATAATTCTTCATAACTTAAATTATTTCTGTTTTAGTTAGCTTGCACTAAATGCAGGAGTGATCTGCAGTTTGTTATAAACTTTAAAGTGACATTAAATTATTTTTATTTTACAAAGTACTGGATTGCAATTAAATATTTAAAGGTGCCATCCATTTTATTTCTGTTTTATGGTTTGTAACATTAACTTTAAATCACATATACCTTGCATATTTTAACCCATAACTACAGAAGGTAGTAGAGGGATATGTGGTATGTGTAAGGGAAAAGTAAAATAAGATACAGAAAAAAAATTGACTTGACTATATTAGTTACCAAAGACGACCCCTGTTCTGTTTTCTTTAAGCCAGTGATTTATATACAGTATTTACGTACATTATGGTATGCCTTCCATAATTATTTACACCTTCTGTTTGTCTTTTGCATTTTTCCTCTTTGCTCGTTATGCAGCATTAGGAACATAATATGCAAGATGCTTCCTGCATGCCAACTGATGGTGCTTTGACTTAAGTTAGTGCAGCATTCAAATTTAAAGCATGGTATTTTACTCAGAATTTTTATAATTACACCCAAAGTCTTGCATATACAGTATTATTTTGAGGTTGGGCTAGAAGTAGATTTCAACTATAGAACTTTTATAGCATTTAAGTAATTGAGAATGCATGGTGGTCATGTTGGCATGAAGTTTTTGATTTTTTTTTCTTAATTTATTAATTATATAGGAATTGTTACTTCCCATTGTTTGTAGAATAAAAGTATCCCTGAAATATTTGTTTTTGCACTTTTCTGTCTTACGTCCCATTTATTATCAACTATGTTAGGTTGTCTTTATTATTGCAATCTGTAAGCATTAATGGTAAAAGCATTATACTGCTAGTGTTCAAGATTATAATTTTATATTCTTGAATTATTTGTTGTTAGCAAATGTCTATTAATTTTTTTTAACCTGTACACTTTTTGTTCTAGAGTAATTCTTTTGCAAGAAAAAAAAGTTTGCACTTTGCTGTTTTAAGGATCTTTTAATTGTATCGAATGTATTTCAAAATTACTTTTAAAACTTAAAATTTAATTTGTTAGACATACATTTTGTAGTATTTATTCATTGTTTCTTATATACTTTGATGTCCAGAGTGCTACAAAATCCCTCTGGCTGACTTGAATTTTATTTTAACAATTAGTCATTAAAAGATTCACAATTGTATGTTTTGATTTGTTGCAGCTGTTCGGACCACTTATAGCATGGTGTTTACACTGATTCATTATTTCCCATTTGCTCCAACTTTTAACTTTTGAAGTTTATTTCTTTCATCTTACAATATTGTGAAGTTTAAACATGAAGAAAATGTTCTGCTTTTAAATTAGTTTCCAATACCCCTTTAGGATCTAATGGTGGGAGATGAAGCAAGTGAGTTACGTTCAATGCTGGAAGTGAATTATCCTATGGAAAATGGTATTGTCAGAAACTGGGATGACATGAAGCACTTGTGGGATTATACCTTTGGTCCTGAAAAACTCAACATTGACTCCAGAAATTGTAAAATCCTGCTTACAGAGCCGCCAATGAACCCTACAAAAAACAGGGAAAAAATCATCGAGGTAAGCATAAAACAACCTAACTTCGAGTGATACAAGGTCACACAGTGAAGTACAGCAGGTGTAAAGCACATGAGGCTGGGCGAAACTCAATTTCATTTTTAGTTAATAAGCCTCTAATGTTTGAGCATACTGATTAACGTACAGTGCAATCAAAGGTATTCTCACTTAAGCAACACTGGTAAATATAGCTGTTATGCTTTTTAAAAGGTGAGGGGAAAATATCCACCAAAAAAGAAAGTACACGCAATCATCTTCCTCTACTCGCATATGTGAGATATGACAGAAAAGACCAAGTGTGATTCCTCATGGATAATAAAAAGGTAGCAAAAGTCTAACACAGACACAGCAAGCTATTTTATAATAACCTTAATGTATTTTTGCCAGGTTTAGAAAAAATCTTGTTAATTTTTCCAATTTGAAAAACACAGTCACATTCATGTTGAATTATGAAAGATGGTTAATTGGAAGAAGCCTAAACTAAGACAAGTCTTCATGCAAGCAATATAGTTTAGAAAATAGAATTTCTCTTAAGTAATGTTGTCCATCTGGTTTTATTCCAAATATTGCTGGCTGAAAGAAGTAAAAAAACTTTTAGAACAGTCTAGACAAGAGCAGGCCATTAAGCCCCACAAAGCTCTTCAGTTGTATCATTTTAATTCTTCAAAAATAACTTCGTCTAGTTTTAAAAGTCCCTGAAGTCCTAATATCTGCCACACTACTACAACTATGCCCTTGTGTTCTTGATGAACTCATTCTAAAATTGCAGTCTTGATCCTTCGTACTAGTTCCCTTTCCCTTTATAATCTTGAACATTTCAGTCATAATTCAATATATAATTCTATATAATTTTGAACATTCATCACCTCTTTTAATCTTTCCTCATAATTCATACCCTGTAGCCTTGAAATCAGCCTAGTTGCTCTTCTCTGGACTTTTTCCATTGCTGCTATGCCTGTTTTGTAGCCTGGAGACTAAAACTGCACACAGTACTCCAGATGAGGCCTCACCAATGCATTATAAATCCTGAGCATAACCTACTTGGACTTTACACCTTGTGCTATAGAAAACCTAACATTCTGTTAGCCTTCTTAATGATTTCTGGACACTGTCTGGCAGGTAATAGTGTGGACTCCTAAATCCATCTCTTAAGGTGTACTTTCAATTTTCAGACCTCCCATGGTGTATTCAAAAATATCATTTATATTTCTTGGATGTAATACTTACATTAAATTTAATCTTCCACAAATCTACCCAAGCTTGCATGCTGTCCAGTTCCTTCTAGAATGATTCAGTGGATACTAGATTATCTGCCAATACACTTGGCTTGGTATCATCTGCAAACTTAACCAGCTTGTTACTTCTATTCCTATCCAAATCGCAATTAAAAATAGTAGTGACTCAAGCACTGACCCGTGGAACACCACTTGTAACGTCATCCAATTCTAATAGAGCTCCTTGCATTGTAAGTCTCTGCTTCCTTTGTCTGAGGCAATTTTGCATCCATCTATGAACACTTTTTTTAGTTTGATGCCCAACCTATATGCTTCTCTTTGATCATGCCGTTTTTTTGCTTACTCATAGAATTTCAGCAAGTTGGTAAAACATGACTTCCTTCTGAGTCAATGATGACGTTTAAGTAAAACACCTGTTCTTGTCAAGTGTTCAGTCTTTCCCTTAATTCTTTCCTTTAATTTACCTGTCATGACCATTAGGCTTACTGGGATATAGTTGCTTGGAAATGCCTGATCACCCTTTTTATATAATGGGATATTTTCCAGTCCTTCAGAATTTTGCAAAAAAAAAAAAAAAGTGTTTTTTGCTGTGTTTGTTTAATTTGGTTTTCAGTGATACCTTTTGCTTATTGCTCGTCAACATTTGAAAAAAAAATCCATTGAAATTTAAGTCATTGTCACCCTCCTATAGAAATGGAAGACACGGAAAAACGACAATTCACATTAGGAAAAAAAAAAAACTAACATTTTGCGGCTCTCAATTCCAGCAAAAAGAAAAAAGACGTTGCCAGTGAATTTAGAATTCCGCCATCGATGGAGCCTCGGCGCAAACGTATGCAAACTGCTGCATTTGAAGTTGTCGAAAAAGCAATTTTTATGTGGTTCCACTCATTCAAGAAAAAGCAAAGTCACTGTTGTGAGGTTTCTTTTGGGACCTACCTGAAAGAGACGACACACCGAAGAGTGTCCCGAAGCGCAATCACCATGTCTGTGGAAGACTTTTTATCCATTGCCGGGACAACAGCAGGCTCACAGCGCTGCAGTGGCTTGCTGCTGAAGCAGCTCTGAAAAGATCTTGATGGGTGATGCAAGGAACATTATAAATGCAGGGAATAGTATCACTTGGCCATTAACCTGGTCATGACCCTGCCTGATTGCTGTGTTGGTGTATAGGGGAGTGGTAGATCCCGCTACAATAAATAACCATGCTGTCTCTGTTTCAAGCTGAAAAAAGGCTGTTTTGCTAAAGCACTGAGACTTAGCCTTGTGTTTGGGAGAGCAAGACAGCATGACCACGATCTTTTCGGATTTGCTTCTGTGGCACTCCACTGCAGCTCTGTGAGCCTGCAGTTGCCCTGACCAGGCAATGGACAAACAATCTTCCACAGATGTGGCATTTGCAATTAGGGACACACTTTGGCATGACGTCCCCTTTGTGGGGGGGTTAGGGTATCCCAAAAGAGTCCAGAAACCTCACAATATGAAAATTCTGCTTCTGATTGATAACTGTGCTGACCACAGCATGCTTTTACATTTAGATAATGTTTGTGTTGAATTCCTCCCACCCAATTGCACAGCAGTGCTTTAGCCATTGAATTTCGGCATCATTCGCACCCTGAAAGTGTATTATCACAAGGAAATGCTGAGAAAAATTCTCGCCAGCATAACTTGTAGACCGAGAAGAAAAAATTAACGTGAAAGAAGCTATTGAAATGATTGCAAATGCCAGGATGCAAGTTAAAAGAAAGCACTATAGCGACAAATACAGAATCTCATTACAATTAAATATTTTTTTACGTCCCTGGCACTTGTAACAGAATTTGATGTGTATGTTAAAGGTAAAATACAAAGTTGACTGACTTACTGAGTTGCTCTTCAACAAAAATGCTATTTCCTCTTAAGTTGAAAAGCTGAAATTTGGCAGATGATGCATCAAGGGCACTCGGTATCCAATAAGAAAGGATGTTTCGATACATCCTCTACAACTAAGATAGAAAATACCACAAAAGTGCTTTGTCTAATTTAACTGAAATTTGGAGACGTACTAGAAAGAAGTAATTTACTCAGCCCATGAGTGTGTTTTTTTTTTTTTTTTCTCTCTTTTCCTTTTCCCTGGCAGATCTATCCTTCGCATCCTCCTCCCAATATACTCAGTATCTCTCCTCTGCACATGTCCAAAATCAACGCAATCTCTCTTTTCTGACTTTGTCTCCCAACCGTCCAACCTGAGCTGACCCTCTAATATCCTCATTTCTAATCCTGTCCACCCTCGTTCTGCCCAGTGCAAATCTTAGCATCTTTAACTCTGCCACCTCCAGCTCTGTCTCTTGCTTTCTGGTCAGTGCTACCGTCTCCAACCCATATAACATAGCTGGTCTCACTACCGTCCTGTAGACCTTCCCTTTCACTCTTGCTGTTATCTGTCACAAATTACTTCTGACACTGTTCTCCACCCATTCCACCCTGCCTGCACTCTTTTTTCACTTCCACAATCCCCATTACTCTGTACTATTGATCCCAAGTATTTAAACTCATCCACCTTCGCCAACTCTACTCCTTGCATCCTCACCATTCCACTGACCTCCCTCTCATTTACACACATGTATTCTGTCTTGTTCCTACTGACCTTCATTACAAGTTGAATGTTACAATTTAAATATAATTATAATGTATTCTAAAAAAAGTCTTACTTGTAGGTAAAATTCTGACATTCAAATATAAAAGAACAGTTGTTTGCTTCACCTCCCACTAATGTTGGCATTATGTCACACCAGACGCACTATGCTTGTATTTTGCTATTTTTTACAAATCTGCTTTTACACATCACCTTCCATAATCAGCCTTCTTTTTCTCAAGCATACCCATTCGCCTTTTAGGACAGATTTTCTTTGTCACTGCATTGCTCTTTCATTTAGAGTTGCACTACGAACTCTTCTCTGACATGATGAAAGTGTAGTTCTGTTGCTGTTACTGTACCAAATCTTTTCTGAGCCGGAAAAACCTGTAGTTTCTGCTGTTGTATGGTTGAACTGTTATGCCTCCATCATACCTAACAAAATGTGATTTATTTTATCAGTAATAAGGAAAATTGATTCCATATTTCTGATTTTGGTTTTATTATAACAACCTTAAAATCACCATTGTAAAGTAATTTCAGTGCCAGTAATGCTCATTTAGCTCCCTCTCCTAATGTGGTTTCACCTGCAGCCTGAATTGGCTGCTGACTTGACATTAAAACTAGTAATGAAAGAACTAAATGAATTATTACCAAAAAAATACCTAAAAAAGCTGATTAATTGTTGGAATACCTATATATTATATATAAACCACAGTTTTAATCATAAATAAGTGTTAAAGAATTCTCTAGAATTTAACAAAAATCTTCCTTAAATTTCCTTTGACCAGCGTCTATTTACTATTGGGCTTTACTGTTCCAGTCACTTTAAAAATAGTGAGGGTTAGACAGTTAAATTTTTTTGCATCCTCTGGAGAGTTGCCTGTGTGGGAGCCTCTATTTAAAAAAAAAAAAAAATGCTTTAAGCTTATATGGGAGCAGTAGTTAATAATTTCCTGCATTTGCAGTGAACAAACCCAGAAAGATGTGTATCCTGCTGTTTTCAAAAACATTTTTTTAAATACAGTCCTTAGAAAACAATAACTGGATAGGCAACATACATTTTCAATAGGTCACTATTGTCCAGAATTTTAACAAAAATCTCCAGCCTTGACTCTTTCTATTAGGCTGACAGAAGAGAAAAAATGTCAGTTGTCTGTCTGTCTTCAATGTCTGCTACTTTGTACTAAATTATTTTATATTTGCTTACTGAAGGAGCAACTGATTCCACTATTTTCAGCTAGCTGTTCAGTATGGGCTGTCCAGATATTTTTAACATCATTTAGCTAATTACTATGTTCCTTCATTCAGCTGTGCGTTCTTCATCCTAACCAGTTTTTGTTATAACCATTTACCTAGGTGAGTTACCTCACCCTTCACACCTTGATTTTTGTATCAGGTCAGGCTGGGGAAGCATGCACTGGTACAGTGCGTTGCCACACCCACCATATAACGAAACAGCTCAGCATTCTGGTTGGCAACCCCCACAGGGTCCAGTCCCACCCTCCAGAAATGACCCTCTATCTGCTGCACCCAGGTGTTACATGGGCGTTCCCTTGGCTAGGTCCAGCCACTCCCGGTCCTCAACAATGAGGATCCTGTAACCCGAATCACTCTCAGGGAATCACGCCACATGGCCATAGTGCCATAACTGATCCCTTACAATGCAGGTAATGTGCCTCATTCAGGACTCCATGAGCAACTGCTCATTCGACACAAAGTCAATCCAGCAGTACCCAAGGATTCTCCAAAGAGACACAGTACCGAAGGAGTCCAGTCTTCGTCTCAGGTCACTGGATAGCATCCATGTCTTATACTATATAGCAAGACAGGAAGCATCAGGACTCCAAAGACTTAGACCTTTGTTCCATTTCCAGCAACCTCATGACCCCCCACTTCATAGGAAGAGTCACCAGAGACATGAATGTCACTGCTGAAGTAAGTAAACCTCTCTACAAGGTCAACACTCTCTCTGCATACAGACACACTGCTGATGGCTGTGCTTAAGAGGTCATTAAAGGCCTGGATCTTTGTTTTTATCCAGGACACTCGCAAGCCCATACACTCAGACTTCTCACTCAGTCTCTCGAGAGCCCCGATCAGAACCTCCATTGCTGACGATGCTGTGATTTTCGTGGAGTCAAAGTCAATATCAGTAAATCATTCTTTGAAAATAGATGGTCCACAGCCACTGGACCCCACGACCTTGCCCAACACCCAGTCCATGCAAGCATTGAACAAAGTAGGAGCAAGAACACACTGACGAACCCCAGAGTCTCTCTGCATAGCACTCACAGTACCAGTGTACAGGCTGGCCATGATATCCAGCAACCTTAAGGGGGTTCCACGAAGTCTTAAGATGTCCCACCGAGCAGCTTGATCAACTGAGTCAAACGCTTTACAAAAATTGACAAAGGCTGCAAAGAAACTCTGCTGATATTCGTGTTTGGATTCCATGAGAACCCTCATTCCCAGGATACGGTCGAGAGTGGACTTCTTAGGCAAAAAAAAAAAAAAACATTGTTGTGGTCGCTTGTAGGTAAGCAAGTGATCACAGATCCGATTGAGGATGACCCTAGCAGTATTATCCCCCTGTAGTTGCTGCAATCCAGGTGATCATCCTTCCAAATGGAAGCAAAGATTGCTTGCAATGCCAGGAGGACAGCCTTACCACCAGCCTAGAGAAGTTCATTCCGGTCACCGTAGATCCCTGCAGCTTTCCCTACTCTTGGGTGGTTCACCACCTGTGCAACCTCACTGAGATTGCATGGTTCACAGCTAATTGTAGGATCAGCCTCAAGAACCGTGGACCCAGAGATACCCTACGTCCTAGCCAGAAGATCATTTCAAACAGGTGCTCAAAGTAGCCATCCTAGTGGGTCACAACTGTAATGTCATCCATAAGGAGCATATTTTGTATCACTTAAACATTTACATATTCTTGTATTCATTTTTTCTCTTTCCTATATATTCACCCTCAAATTAATTGTCACCATTTTAAGATTGGAGAGATTGTGTATATGACAAAAAGTAGAGAAGTCCTTAGTTTTTTGTTTTTGTTTTTTTTTTTGGTGCGAAAGGGATAAGACCTAGGTCCTGGCTTCAATTCCAGTATCGCTTCAGGCCTTGCTGGACTTTTGCCTACCACTGCATACACAGGTACGTAGGCCAGGACCTCGCTGCACTTGAAACATCTGGGCCTTGCCTCAGGTAGGGGACCCAGTTTCTCTTTTTTTTGGGTGAGGTTACTGGTTCCTTAATTCTTCACACAAAATTTATGCAAACCACACTTAGTTTGCTTTCTCACTCAAGACTAATTTGTCTTGGATGACTTTAACAGGCACAACTGCCCCAGACAACATAGCCCTCAGGATCATTGGATCACTCAAACCCTTCCACCAAGATAAAGTGATGATTATTTTATTGTGAAGCCTGAAACGCAATATGTATTGTCTTGTGGAATAAGGATATTGTCTTGTGCCTAGTTTTTTTTATTACTCACTTCACTCTTCTTCTTTCAGGTGATCCCATTAGGGGTCGCCACAACAGATCATCATCTCCTATATCTTCTTGTCCTCTGCATCTTGTTCTGTTACACCCATCACCGGCATGTCCTCTCTCACCACATCCATAAACCTTCTCTTAGGCCTTCCTCTTTTTCTCTTCCCTGGAAGCTCTATCCTTAGTATCCTTCTCCCAATATACTCAGCATCTCTCCTCTGCACATGTCCAAACCAATGCAATCTCGCCTCTTTGACTTTGTCTCCCAACTTTCCATTTTTTCTATTTTTTTCCACTCTGGAGTTGCCTAGAGCAATATTCTCATGAAATATTCATAAAGGAAATGTACTGTATGTTTGGTGTTATGTATTAGACATTCATAAATCAAAACATTGCAAACTTCCAAGTGTGCATGTGTACAACTTTTAATGTATGTTTTCTACGATTTTTCTTTTGTATTAAAATATTTGCACTGCAGTAACATAAGATTTGTTACATGTTAGCACATGAAAGTAAGAATCTTGCTATACTCTGTACACATGGTAATAATGACCATTTTAACAAATATAAAGTACATTGCAAAAACTTAAATGTTAATTTCATTTTGTTTTGCTGAGTTAACATCAAACTTGCTCCAGCAATGGCTGTCCTTTTATTTCCTGCTTCAATACCTTACTGATCCATTACCTATGAGTCCTGATTGGACCCGTGAAGAACTTCCATTTCATCCATTTTCTTAACAGATTTATCTAGGTTAAGATTGTGGGGCAGCTGGAACCTAAACCAGCAATATGTTATATTTCTTAAGAAAAATGAAAATGTCATCACTGTGCAGTTGGGTAGGACCACTCCTCTAAATATATCTCTTCAAGTTGAAAACCCTCTTCTCACATGCTGTTCACTCTTATCTTTCCTCTGCTAGAGGGCTGATGTTGAAAGCAGTACATGCTCTACTGCTGTATAATTTAAGAATCGGTATCACATGAGAAAGTTTACCTACCCATTTAATTTTCATTCGGCTTGTTTCAGTATGGGACCTGAAAAGACAAGAGTGTATTGAGCATTTCATTTCTGGGACCAAGAACTGTAGAAGAATTAAGACTGGACACCACAGCAGTAAAACATTCAAGTGGGTTTCGTTTAATGCTTTTAGAGAGCACAGCACATTATGGGAAACAATCCAAGGCTGCAGAATTAAGGCACTAGTATTTATATAGTAACTCAGGAATATTATTCATTTGACCAGTATACCAAGCAATAAAAAGCTTTCATCAAAGAGCTTATCACACTTTAGGGAGAAATGCAGAAATTATGAAAGATTTAAATTTTCTTTGCATCATTATCTCACAAAACATTAATACTACTTGTAGTCACTCTTTTTATAGTCTCTAAATATCATAGAAATGATTTCACCTTCCACAATAATCTTTGGCAATTCAAAAAAAATTTTTTAAAAAAAAAAAAAAAAAAAAAAAAAGTCACATGTATGTATGGAAAATGTTTGCAGTATATAGATAAAGGTAAGGGGCATCATACTGCAATGGTAAAAAGACCAGTGTTTGACTATTGGCTTAGTATTAGTCTCCCTTAGTTTTTGCAGCTTTTTTCATTTTTTCTTTTCCTCACTATTTAAAAGTTAATAGGTATAGTAAGTACTTGGTAGATTCAGTAGTGACTCTAAAGCTGATGTCACATTACATGACTCTTTGTCACAGCGTATGTCAGATTTACAGAATACTGATAGTCACTGATATCATCGCTGCACTGTGTCAAATTATATGACTGAAAATTGCAGCCTATGTCACATTTACCAACTTAGCGCTAATTTTCTTGCACAGTCATACTTATGCATTTTTCTTATAGCCAGTAGCATGTTGCCTGATAGAACCAGCAATGTGCAAAGGTTAAACTGCTGCAGTGGGTTCAGTGGCGATCTGTGTCACCATTTTTTTTTTTTTTTACATAGTACATAAAACACAGGTATGTTCTTATTCCTCCTACATTCTATGCATTGTAATTCTGGCTGAATACTCATAAGTTTTCAACTCTCGCATGTGAAGTCCGTGCCCCTCATACTAAACACAAAATCAAACATGTTTGATTTTATCCTAGCCAATCACAGACTAGTTGGTCTTGGTCGTTGGGTATGTCACATTAGACGATCATAGCAGTGTGATTCTGACTGCCTCAGACTGACTACATGAAGGCTACAACTGAAATTCCATGTGGCTTAGTCTTTACCAGATCCAACTAGATATGAGTTTGAATGTGTACAAGGATGTAACTTGAGCTGGGCTTATCCATCCCAGAATTTATTTCTGCCAGCATTCCAGTGTTTTAACAATTGTATTGAATATGTAGATTCTGAAAACTGAGTCATACAGTTTCCACTTATTTAGAGAACTTTGCATCCATAAATGGTAACCACGCACAGAACAGTATCTACGTTAGTATAATTTTTATTGAACTGCTACATTTTTTGGCTACAAATAGGTTTAGAATTTGCTAATATCTGTCATTAATAAATAAAGTATAGTACATGAATCACCAAGTACTACTTTTATTTGCAGTACTTCAGTCACAAATTAAAAAAATTTTCAAGTATCTACTATTTGTCAAAATTGGTCACATGCTTATGTTTTTAACTTTATTTTCTCAAAGCGTTAGATAATACAGAGGAGAAAAGGTGAACTTTTATATAAATATTTTTGATTATTAGAATTTATTGTTTCATGCAAATTACCATTTTAAACTTGTCTTAAAGATGATCATGCTGTATATATTTTATATCCTACATTTGTATAGTATTTATAAATCATTGTATTTTTTCATAATCCTAATCTAAATTGCTTGCGACAACAATTTTGCGTAGTCTGTGTGTATTTGTTTTATTAATTTATGTTATTTGTTTTTTTAGGTAATGTTCGAAACATATCAGTTTTCTGGAGTGTATATAGCAATTCAAGCTGTGCTAACATTGTATGCGCAAGGTGAGTTATTCATAGGAATCCTCTTTTAATATAATTAAGTGTGTGGTGTATATATCTATTGCATAAAATTAATTTTTAATCTCTGCTTTCACTTTTATTCTGTACTTTCAAAATTAGGATAGCATAAATTAAGGTTTATTTTAAAATGTATTTATACAAAATCTGGTATAAAGTATGTAGTGCTGGGCGATACGACCAAAATTCTATATCACGGTATTTTTCAAAATTATACCGGTTTCACGGTATTCGAAGGTATTTTTTTTCCCATGCATGAGTGGATGTTAACCACATTTTCCACTGCAATTACTGCAGTAGTCTGGCTAAGAATAACCTATTTCACTGTCATGAGAATTGTACATTGTACAAAAAAACATTTTAATGTGCACACAAGTATTAATACAGGTTTGCATGGCCCCATAAAGTGATAGTTTTCAAGGGGGTGGCACTAATGAAGAGAAGGAATCACACTGCATGACAGTTGCAGTCAAAATATAGAACCTTTTTATTGAATAAATTTTGCAAACAACTTAAGATAAAATTTTGGCAACATATTTTCAACCATCCAAAGAGGCATTTAGCCTTAGTAAAATATTCAGAGGTGCTTTTCAAAAGTTGTGTTGCACTGAACATGTCTTAGAAAAGGAATAAATAGTGAATATTTTTTGTAAACCAACTACACTTTCTCTTAATGTAAACAAACTCTGGCCATTGATACGTTAACGTGACTTCTTAAACATCTTTACCATCATTAAACTGCATAATATTTAAACTAATAAATAATAACAATAAAATAAATAAGAGTGCAACTTCCAGTTATAATACTATTACTTCAAGACTTCAAGCCCAGGTGCATTACACAGTATTCACCAAATAAAAATAAAACAAGTGCAACTCTTTACCAACTGAACCATCATTTAGGCATATTGCATTAATATAGACCTTGCTTCAAGCTAAGCTGTATACATAAATAATAAAACTGCAACTTGCATTTATAGTGCTATTTGTGGTATAGCCCTGCGGAATCGTATTAGGACCACGGTGATGAAAAAAAAAATACAGACACAGGGAAGAAAAAAAAACCTATATGTCGAGAATAAAGTCGACATGTTGACTTTATTCTCAACATTTCCACTTTAAACTTGACTCTTATGTCGAGATTAAAGTCAACATTTCCACTTTATTCTCATAGTTTATTTTATAATTAGAGTGTCGTAAACTAATCTTCATCCTAAAATCAATGTTTAATTTACTAGATTTTCTCAAACCCCATCATAAGATAATGTAGCACATTAAATGCTTTGTGTTAAGTGTTCCCTGACCCAGTTGTTAATCAATACGCGGTTCTTAAACTGACTTCCTCCGCACTTGCTCTCTGAAAATTTAGAATGCTAAGATATATTGTTGATATCATTTTCAGGATGAAATGTATTAAACATGCGTAGTAGTGTGGCATTAGTGCTGCTCCCTTGCAGTAAGGGATCCCCAGGTGTACTTTTAGTGTAAAGAACTTTATGGCAGGTGTGATGAGGCTTCAAAAAACTGGATGTATGATTGGGTATCGCACAGGTTTAACTGAAATATTGTGTAAATGTTGGGTTCATGATCTGGTGGTCGGAGACACAAACACAGAATTCAGTGGATGTTCTTCTGAGCGGGCTTTCTTTATTGCATGCATGCTGTCTCTGTCTGACGTACCAAACCCCCAGTTCCTATCCTTCCTTTTTCTTTCTCCATATAACCAGTCACCACACTATAAACGTCTTTGTGAAATTAAAACTAGTTATGAACTTAGACCACGGAGTGTTCAGAACTTCAAAAAAAATCTTAGTTTTACATGTTTAATTATGCCATCCATTCAGGGTTGCGCCCATCCCACCAGGCATTGTGTGCGAGGCAGGAGCAAATCTGGAACACCAGCACATCACGGGGTGAATACGAGCTTTACATACACTAGCAGGGTCAATGTAGCATAACAAAACCCCACATCCTTTTGAAAGGAAACTGAAGCACGCCGAGTAAACCCACCAGAAAAACATGCAAATTCAAGGCAGGGAACACCCGAGACTCCCTTGCTGCAAGGCAGCAGTACAACCTCCACGCCACTGTGTCCCCACAAGATTAATGCATGTTTTAATGTATTTCATCATGAAAATTTATATCAAGTATTTATCTTAGCATTCTAAATGTTCAGGGAGCAGGAATATCATGAAATTAATCTATTCTGTGTGCTGCCAGCGCCTCCTCTTAGTGCAAGAGGAAGTCAGTTTAAGAAGCATGTAGCGATTAACATGGCTTGGGGAACACTTAACACAAAGCATTTAATGTGCTACATAACTTACGACAGGGTTTGAGAAAATCTAGTAAATTAAATATTAATTTTAAGACGAAGTTTAGTTTACGATGTTCTACTTTAATGACAAATTGAGAATAAAGTCAACATGTCGACTTTAATCTCAACGCTTATGACGAGAATAAAGTGGAAATGTCAAGAATAAAGTCAACATATCGTCACACTTTTACACAGTACCCAGGTACATTACACAGTATTGGAAAAAAAATAAAACAAGTACAACTTGGCTTGCAGTATTATCCAGTAGTATAGATAGATAAATACTTTATTAATCCCAAGGGGAAATTCACATACTCCATCAGCAGCATACTGATAAAGAATAATATTAAATTAAAGAGTGATAACAACGAAGGTATAACAGACAGACAATAATTTTGTATAATATTAACGTTTACCCCCCCGGGTGGAATTGAAGAGTCACATAGTGTGGAGGAGGAACGATCTCCTCAGTCTGTCAGTGGAGCAGGACAGTGACAGCAGTCTGTTGCTGAAGCTGCTCCTCTGTCTGGAGATGATCCTGTTCAGTGGATGCAGTGGATTTTCAATTATTGACAGGAACCTGCTCAGTGCCCGTTGCTCTGCCACGGATGTCAAACTGTCCAGCTCCGTGTTTACAGTAGAGCCTGCTTTCCTCACCAGTTTGTCCAGGCGTGAGGCATCCTTCTTCTTTATGCTGCCTCCCCACACACCATCCGTCTGATAGAACATCTGCAGCATCTTATTGCAGATGTTGAAGGATGCCAGGAAGTATAGTCGGCTCTGTCCTTTCTTAAACAGAGCGTCAGTATTGGCAGTCCAGTCCAGTTTATCATCCAGCTGCACTCCCAGGTATTTATAGGTCTGTACCCTCTTCACACAGTCATCTCTGATGATCATGTGGTCCATAAGGGGCCTGGGCCTCCTAAAATCCACCACCATCTCCTTGGTTTTGCTGGTGTTGAGTTGTAGGTGGTTTGAGTCGCACCATTTAACAAAGTCCTTGATTAGTTTCCTATACTCCTCCTCCTTCCTAACTTTTGCACGTGGCAGGACTCTGAGTTGTATTGGAAATCCGATGTATATAGGCTGAACAGGACCGGAGAAAGCACAGTCCCCTGCGGTGCT
Source organism: Polypterus bichir lapradei (assembly GCA_026402145.1). Classification (NCBI taxonomy): domain Eukaryota; kingdom Metazoa; phylum Chordata; class Cladistia; order Polypteriformes; family Polypteridae; genus Polypterus; species Polypterus bichir. The sequence continues at coordinate 32,105,433 of JANRMT010061414.1, forward strand.
CCTTTGTTGCTGACCACAATGTCAGACCTGCAGTTCCCGAGACGCATATACTGAGGTCTGTCTTTAAGATAGTCCACGATCCATGTTACCAGGTATGAATCTACTCCCATCTCTGTCAGCTTGTCCCTAAAGAGCAGAGGTTGGATGGTGTTGAAGGCGCTAGAGAAGTCCAGAAACATAATTCTTGCAGCACCACTGCCTCTGTCCAAGTAGGAGAGGGATCGGTGTAGCGTATAGATGATGGCATCCTCCGCTCCCACCTTCTCCTAGTATGTGAACTGCAGAGGGCTGAGGGTATGGCGGACCTGTGGCCTCAGGTGGTGAAGCAGCAGCCGCTCCATGGTCTTCATCACATGTGATGTCAGAGCGACAGGCCGGAAGTCGTTCAGCTCACTAGGTCGTGATACCTTTAGGACTGGGGTGATGCAAGATGTTTTCCAAAGCCTCGGAACTCTCCCCTGTTCCAGGTTCAGGTTGAAGATGCACTGTAGAGAACTCCCCAGCTCCAACCCACAGGCCTTCAGCAGTCGTGGCGATACTCCATCTGGACCCGCTGCTTTGCTATCACAAAGTCTCCTCAGCTCTCTGCTTACTTGGGCTGCTGTATTTGTGGGTTGGGAGAGACTCTCTCTTATGCTGGTATCAGCAGAAGGATGGGTGGAGGGTGCAGTACTCTGAGGTGAGAGTGGCTTAGGGTGGTCAAACCTGTTGAAGTTGTTCATCTGGTTTGCTCTCTCCATGTCTCTCTCAATGGTGGCACCCCGCTTCGAGCTGCAGCCAGTGATGATCTTCATCCCATCCCACACTTCCTTCTTGCTGTTATTCTGCAACTTCTGCTCCAGCTTTCTCCTGTACTGCTCCTTCACCTCCCTGAGCTGGACTCGGAGTTCCTTCTGCACACGCTTGAGCTCATGTTGATCACCGCTTTTAAAAGCCCTTTTCTTCTGGTTCATAAGGCCCTTGATGTCACTTGTAATCCATGGCTTGTTGTTAGCATAGCAGCGTATTGTTCTTAGTGGAACTACAATGTCCATACAGAAGTTGATGTAGTCAGTAGTGCAGTCAACAACCACCTCAATGTTCTCACTATGTGTACCCTGCAGGATCCCAGTCTGTAGTTCTAAAGCAGTCTCTCAGAGCCTGCTCTGCCTCAGGGGACCACTTCCTGAATGAGCGTGTAGTTGTAGGTAGCTCCCTCACTCTTGGTTTGTAGTGAGGCTGAAGCAGAACCAGGTTATGATCTGCTTTCCCCAAGTACAGGCAGCGGGGTGGCGATGTATGCGTCTTTAACGTTTGCATAGTCGATAGTCCTATTTCCCCGGGTGTTACAATCCACATACTGGGAGAAGGCAGGTAATGTTTTGTCCAGCGTCATATGGTTAAAGTCTCCAGCGATTAGCACAAGTGCCTCAGGGTGCTGTGTTTGTAACTTGGCAACCACGGAATGGATGATGTCACCCGCTATCTCTGCGTTCGCCCGAGGAGGGATGTAAACAATAACAATGACATGTCCAAACTCTCTGGGCAAGTAATAGGGACGCAGACTTATGGCCAACAGTTCGATGTCCCTGCAACAAGTGTAGATTTTAACGTTTACATGTCCTAAGTTACACCATCTTTTATTTACATACAGAGCGAATCCTCCTCCTTTCTGCGTCCCGCAGGTGCTTGCGTCTCTGTCCACTCTAACTGTGCTTTACCCGGTTAGCTCCACGTTAGCATCTGGGATGTTAGTTGTTAGCCATGTTTCACTAAAACACAGCAAACTGCATTCTCTGTAGGTCCTGACATTTTTCACCAGTGCAGCCAGTTCGTCGATCTTATTTGGTAGTGAGTTCACATTTCCCAGGATCACAGAAGGCACCGAAGGTTTGTAGCGCCACTTTCTTGCTAGACGCTTGGCTTTTATCTTAGCGCCGGCTCTGCTACCCCAATACCGCCTTCTTACCTTGTCAGGTAAATAGGGAAACACACCAGCGTGGGCATTTGTTCTCAGCGCTTGAAGTTGACTACTTGAATAGATGAGTCTCGGCGTGTAAAAATCCATGTCCAAGTAGTAAAAGTTGTAAAAAAATGTCCAGGGAACGAGTCTACATAAAAGAAAGTGGTTGGAGTGATCACTGAAATAGAGAAAAATAGAGAAAAAAGGTAGAAAAATAAAGTAATACACGGAGCTGCTGGAATGGCTGCCACTCAAGGCGGCACCTGATGATGATGAAACAGTATTCACAGATTTGAACATAATGGTCCACATCCGATCTTTTAAAACCAAACTCCAGGCAACGGACATGACTCCTTTTTTTTTTTTTTTTTTTGGCAAAAGTTCTTCTCTGTTATGTTCAACTTTATCGTCTGATACAGCTTCAGTTTTGGAATGCTCTCTGTCCATTTTCACCGTGCAATACCTCCACTAACGCATGTACTCCGATGCATGTGTTTTTAGCGGTGTAGCAGTGAAAAATGTCCCCCGTTAAACAGTTTCTTGCTGCGCCACATTCCAAATATTGTTTAGGCAATTTAAACTGGTGTTGTGGTATAAGAAAAATCCATAACGTAACAAAAATAAACAGTTTTGGGTATGGTCCGGTATACCGCCCAGCACTAAAAGTATGTACCGTGTATTTACTTTAAAACCTGAGAGTGACAAAAGGGTAAAGTAAGAAAAGATGTCAAAATAGGTTTATAATTTGAACTAGCTGTTGGTTACCACATTCCTGGGGTTAAATGGAAATTGTCATGTATATTGATTTGGACACCCAGATTTAATTTCGCAATGACATTAAAAAATGCTTTGGATAACTTGGCACTTGTTCATTGTGCATACTCAAGAGAAAAATCAATACATAACAAACATTCAGTTCTTCGAATTGCACAAATTGGGTTTTTTGCAAGTTTTTTGCTTTAAGTCTGAGCTACAGGCTGATTATGAGATGCTTTTTTTCTTTTGTTCTATCTAACAAAACATAGGATATATAATATAAAAAATAGGCACAGTCGGCGGTTTTGTGGATATGC
>JANRMT010061414.1:32138447-32153833 GCA_026402145.1 Polypterus bichir lapradei
ATCAGGGATGAAACTGCCATATCACAGTATTAGATTTTTCTCTGATGAGAGCATTTTTTGTACCAGGCTTAATTTGTTGTTTAACCCATTTTAAGGGGTCCTCTCCATAATCTCTGTTCAATTCAGTAGAAGAAATGCCCAATTTAATCAATTATTCCATTATTTCTTTAACTAAAACTTTAATAGTGTACTTTACAAATTTACATACAAACAATTCTAACTTTAAATGTTTCAGTGTTCGAACACTAAATTCGAGAGAAAAAAATGCAGCAACAGATGGAGCTTTTATCTCCTACCTGTTGGGATGGTAATCCAACAGGTGTCTTGACGCCTGGCTGTGTCTGCTGGGTTTTTATAAAGGCAGAGAAACTCAGCTGTAACAGTCAACTTGCTGCATAGTCCTCTATGTTTAGCAGATCTTGCTGGCTGTAGATGTTATTCGCCCAGCAAAATGTCATTATGACGAACAGCAAAACATACAATAAGGCACAAATAAAGAGGCAAAAGGAAGAGCACTCAGCCACTGTGTCTACCATACATTTCATTTTATTGTACAGTATTTATGTATTTTTTTTTTTTTTTTTTTCATGTTTTAACTTGTTGCTTAGGGCATTTAATTGTGTTATTTTTACCTTAAACTTATCAAAATAGGTACTGTTTAGGGTCTGGGAAAGGATTAATTCACTTTCCATTATTTCTAATGGGGAAAATTGATTCAGACTTCGAACAATTCAGAGTTCAAATGGCCTTCTGAATTAAGTTAAGTTCAAAGTACAAGGCACCACTGTATGTTGGTGAACTAGATGTAAACTTCAGATTTTGCAGGTTTTTTTTTTTCTTAGTTGAGTTTTTCTCAGAAAATATTATCCCTTAGTGAATCCTCTCCTTGTCAAGATTGTGCATCATTTCAAACTGTAAAATCATTGGCCTGTTTCTGATTGAGGATTGTAATTTTGCCTAAACATGAGTAAGTGTAAATGAGTGCATCCAAGTCCTCTGCAGTGAATTGTCAACGCATACTAATGTATGGATTTTCATTATATACATGTATACACTTAATTTGCTAAAATTCCACGGGAACTTGGAGCCTGTTAAAAGAATAATAGTTTGAAGAGGTTGTTAGAACTTCCAAGTACTGTTTACAATATATTGATGTATTGATATTTTGAATACAGCACTAGTATCCAGAGAAAAAGTGTTTGCCCAGCAGGTTTCTCTGTTATCTCAGTCTTCATAATAAGATGATTATGGATCATTCAGTGTTTGCCCAGGTGTCTCCTTCATTCGTTGTTAATTGTCACCATTATAGTAAAACTAAAGGAGAATTAGTTGGAAAATGACAAAACTTAAGAACTTAAAGCTGTTCCAAAATACAAAATTTACAAATTTCTCATGAGCCTAAATCACATGGTGATTAATCTTTTCTAATTACAGAATAAGTGAAAGGAAAAAAAACAGTTTATTAAAAACTTAGATTAATTAGAAGCTGACTCACTGAGTGTGAAACTGGTTATCACAAAAACCTATAGCTACATGGGGTCTTTTGGGAACAGAATCATAAACCAATGCTTTTTGTAATAGTGTGCAATTTGTTTCGGTTTGTAATGTTTGTCATACTTTTGTGATTTCTTATTTTAATTGTGATACCCTAAGTTAATGGAAATTTGCAACAGTTGTTAAAGAATATATCTGTTTTTAGTCTGAATATGATTTTATTTTATTTTTTTTAGCTCCCTGATGGTAGAGTTATCAAGGTTGGTGGAGAACGGTTTGAAGCTCCTGAAGCATTATTTCAACCTCATCTTATTAATGTGGAAGGTGTTGGTGTAGCTGAGTTACTGTTTAATACAATTCAAGCTGCTGATATTGATACCAGGTTTGTTTTTTTTTCCCCCACAAATTGACAATAACTGGAAATTCAGTATCTGTTGTTTTTATGTTTGTGAAGGAATTTTTGACTCCGTTGTTCCATCTGTAAACATTAATATCCCACGACTGAAATCTAGAAATCTTATTATTTTTAATTTAAAAAAAAAAAAAGAGCAATCAATGTATAGTAGTTGTTATAAAAGAAAAAGTTTGATCTACTTGAAATTTTATGGATTCTTGCATAATTAGCACCTTAAATGTAATCTAATTTTATCAAAATTGAATATTTAAAAGGTATGACATTCAGTTTTTTGAGTGCCACTCTTTTAATCAGTTTTTATGTTCCAAGTCAGTGATGGAAAAAGTAGGCAAACCTTTAAGTTTAGTAACAGCTATAATCTCCTTTAATAGAAATACCCGCAATAAAATATTTACTGTTGTAACTGATTAGAATCATGTTGAGAATAGGAAGTTTTGCTGTATCATTTAAATATGAATAACAGCTGGCTACTTTTGGACTTCCTTATAAGACAAGCTCCAACTTTTCAGCCTATGTTCCACTAGTGTAAAAAAAAATTTGTTGTTTTATGACATACAACAATAAACCACCAAGTAATAAGTTTAGAATGATGCATCTTGGACTTCATTATTACCTCTTACTCCAATCTGCCCAGATACTGAATCAGAAACATCGCTCCACACCATGTGGTGAGCCACCATATTTAACAGAATTAGGATATGCTCTATTACAGTTTGTTTACTCATCCCATACATTTTTAGGAAATTAGGAGATGAAAATGTGGTAGTAGTGCAAATTTCGCTTGTGATGTGTGTTTTCCCTTGTTGCAAATTTAACTTCGCTGTACTCCCTTTGGGCACCACTAGTAATGAGAAGAATAGTTGTGCAAAGTAGTTTATCTTAAGAAGAATTAAAGCAGAAGTGACCTGTTTTAGTTCTGATACCTGGTGGATTACAAAGACTGGGTTTGAATTCTCGTCTTCTGTCTGTCTATGTGGCTTTATGTATTCTTCCAGTGTATAGGTTTCCTCTGTGTTATATGATATCCTTCTGTATCCCAAAGACCTGATACGTTGGATTAAACTGGCAACTATAACTAAAAGTGGGGGTGTGGACTAGTTTGCACTGAAAAAGACAGTTACTTCACCTTTGCTTGCTTCCTCTCTTGTACACAGTGGTACAAGGATCACCTTTTATGTGTTCAAATGGATTAAGTGACTTCAGGTGAATGAATGGGGAGTAAATCTAAAATATAAATTTGAAAGTAATCAATAAATGTTGCTTAAATTGTTATATGCCAAATTTTCTAGTGAGCAGGCTAGAACTACAACATTACAGGTTACAGTACAGCACACAATGGCATATAATCTCATGCTACAGAGATGTAGATGCCGAAATGCTTTTGAAGTCCTTTCAGTCTTTAAAGTGTATCTGTATCTTGAATTTATTTTTGGCTTTGGCTAATCTGTAATTGAAATTTCATAACCTCCTGCTCACATTAGCTTACAGCTATACAGTAGGTCTGTTTGGAAACTCTAAATTTACCTGATGTGAATGTATTTGGCAAGTGTAGTGGATCAGTGTCTAGACTATGGGTTGTTGTTGCTCCCATTGCTGCCCAGGCACATTCTGGCTTCCTGTGACATATTCCAGAGAAAGTTCTGAAGATGTATGAATCTATCCAACATGTCTGTACAAAACATTAGCATTACTTAATTTTTAAGACAAAAAAGTTAATGATTTGTCATTTTGAGAATATGTGGGTGTTGATTGTAAATGTTAAATCTTATTAAATAAACTTTTCTTAATTAGTAATGCCCCATCAAGTATTACTCCACAGAGCTGTTAGAGGATTAGAGATTATTTTGGTGCCAATACTGATAAATTGTACATATACTTTTTTTTTTTTTTCTTTTCTTTTCAATAGAGCCTAAGTAGGGTTCATTCTCAAACCTATGACCCTATATCTGTTACAGCAAGGGTCTTGACCTATATGCATTTGGGGATGTTGAGCAAATTTGTGTGTAATGCATAACACTGTTTTTAAAGCTGCTGACTATTAAAACATTTAATTTCCCTGAATGGTATAAAACAGCAGTCAGTTTTCCTGTCAACAATGCAAAGCTGAACAGAGATGGCCCTTGCTTCCTCTAATTCAAATTGTAAATAATTGTAAATGCATTTCCCCAATTTAGGAATACCCACATAACCACCTAGGTCTTGGCATGCAAGGAAACTCCAGAGCAAGAGAATGATCACTTGTGATTAAAAAGTTTGGTTCTAAAGCTAGTTCTGATAATATTGACAAGCTGAGGTGTTATTGGTATTTTTAAATTCTTAACATGCACTCTGACTCATTTCCCACCAGCAGAGTGATATTTCTTGTTCCAAGAGCATTTTTCATCACTAAGGACTTGCGTGTCAGGTTTGTCACCTGGCCTTCAATACACAGTGTGGGTCAACTGAATACCAGGTCTATACAGGCGAAACCTGCTACTAAGGAAGTGATTCTGGGTATTTTTGTGATAGTATAAGTAAAGGTTTGATTAGATTTACTGAGACCCATCATGTATACCTTTTTTTAAGGTACCTCTTAAGCCCATCTGAATGCATAAAGCACCTAGTCTCATCCACTAATATCTTGAATAAGGATGCTTACTTTTCTTTTTCTTCAGCTTTACATTTAGAAATGCTGTAAAAACCCACTGAATTCAATTCAGAGTCACAAGGTGACAGGAGCCTACCACAGCAACATTAGACACAAGACAGAAGCCAACCATGAATAACTAATCACAGAAGACACTCTTATACACATGCAAGTACAGAGTTTCCAGCTAACCTCCCACACACTACCTTGTCCCCCTTTGCTTTTACTAATAATAGTTATTTTATGCTTGGCTGTTGCCTTTACCCAAGGTGACTTACTTACAGGGCAAGGTTTTGTTAAAGCTGTTTACAGATCTTTTGCATTTGAAGCTATGGCAAGTTTATTAACTTGAGCTTTACTGTGTAACCCTGTTTAATTGCCACAATTTTGCATTGGGTATATTGCCTTAATTTCATCTTTGCTTTTCCTCACTTATTTCAAAACCATCATTTTACAAGTAACTTAAAACACAAAACGATTCTTTAGACTGTTGGTGATACTAGAATACTCAGTGTAATACATTAAAAAAAATAACATTAGCTAATTAATAGATCCGTAAGTAGCATTTTTGAAAATTATTTACGTGAAGTTTGAACATTCTGTCTCCGAGTTTGTTTCTCAGCTTTCCTCTCTCGTCCTCAAGACTTGCAGAACACCTTGATTGGTGGTTCATTATTAACCCTATATGAATCAGTGTTGGTTTATGTGCGAGTTTGCCTTGCTATATGGTAACAACCTTTTCAGTGATATTTATTGTCTTGAGTATGAGACCTGGCTGCCTTCAGCTCTTATTTCTTTTGAGTAGGTCCAGTAATTAAATAGGATAGTTACTAAAATCCAGTATTTTACAAAACTAAAAAATAATTAATTTTCATTACATCTTTAACATGAGCGTTTTGTATGTATCCTTAAAAAAAAATCTTCCAAAACATTCAGTTTAATGTGCATATCATTTTTGTTTCTGTGAATCTTACTTGACTCTAATTTTCTTTCATCTTTTCTTTTCATAGGGCTGAATTCTACAAACACATAGTGTTATCTGGAGGATCCACAATGTATCCAGGTCTACCATCACGGCTTGAACGGGAACTGAAACAGCTTTACCTTGAACGTGTGCTAAAGGGAGATGTGGAAAAACTTTCGGTAAGCTGTTGATTTTTAGCTAATGAATGCACACTGCTGGGGCTTACTAATAACAAAAAAGTCTTGTTTTTATATTTGAAATGTTGTTGTTTTGTTTTTTGCTTTATTGCATGCACATTTTTCTCATTTGTTCCAAAAATTATCAGTTGAATCTATGTACAGAAACAGTGCTTTGACTATCGCCACAAATGCACGATGGTGTTTGCCACCAGAGTTGCAGGACACAGCAAGCAGTGCTCCCTCCTACCAACTAAGATTATCCAAGGTCATACTGGATGCATTGTTCAGGAATATTGTTCCATTGTGAAAATGATGTTATAGCACAATTCCTGCAAATACTATAGCTACTGAAGCAATCAAAATTCACTGTTTTGTTCCTGGAACTATTCTGCTATGTTACCCGTTTTGTGAAATAGTGCATTATTATGCTGGAAATGTTCACCCAAGTGCAAATACACTATAGCCACTAAGGAATGAATTTGGTCAGCAATGATGTTCACCTACGTCTTATCATTTAGACAATCTTCAGTGTGTATTGGGGCCTTACTAAGTGACAGAAACGTGTTCACCACACCATCACACCACTGCCACCAGCCTACACTGTTAACACTAAACATGACTGCTCCTATGACTGATATTGCTTGAGCTATATTATAATTCTTTTGTCAACATGATGCAAAAGAATCCTGGATTTATCTGCCCAAGCAACTCTTTCTTTCACTAATTTATACCACCCACCACCATCATGTGACATATGACATGTTGGAATGTAGAGTTTTTGAAGGCTGGTGTTCTACCCAATAAACTGGCAACTTATTGCACAATCCCTTCATCATTCACTGGGTCTGCCCCTTTGTTTTCTCCTTGCAGAGTATGCATGCACATTTCCCAAAGGATGCATCCAGGGTGCATCCTGATTACATGCCCCACAGCACCTTAACCTCGTCCACTCAATTTGAAGAACTCTGTTCATTCTACTTGTCTAACATGTGTCTCTTTAATATATTCTGTTGGCATGGCAATTTACATGCTGTCTTCCACATTAAATAGAAAAGTTTTACTTTAAGAGTAACATTGACAGTGAGAGTAAGTATATGCATTAAAGATGCCATTCTCAATCTTATCTAAAAATCTGAAATGTCTCTTTTCATTGACCACATATTAGATGGGCCATAAACTGTAAATTGTCAACTCTAATCCACTGTCAAACCTTAGTGTCTTTTTACAGAGCAGAAATTCTATTTTACATCTACAAATGGGATTGGGGTAGCTCCACCAGAGCCATATAAAACCAGTCTTCATCATTTTTTTTTATTTTTTTTTTTATTTAATATGGAATTTGAATGGCTCTGTGGTGGGCTGGCGCCCTGCCCGGGGTTTGTTTCCTGCCTTGCGCCCTGTGTTGTCTGGGATTGCCTCCAGTAGACCCCCGTGACCCTGTAGTTAGGATATAGCGGGTTGGATAATGGATGGATGGAATTTTAATGCTGAAATTCAGAATGCTACCAGAGAACTTTGATGCATGTCCCTGAAGTCATTAACAGCAGTTAATTTACCTCAAAAGATACATATACTACAGATTAAAGTAATTATTGGTTCTTTCTTGTACTACATCATATCATACATATTTTTGCTGCATCAAGTTTTGGCTTTCTGCAAGGAATATCAAGAATATAAGTGTAATTTGAATTTCAAGGCATCATAACCTGTACATGCAGAAAAAGGCACTATAACACATTTCAGTACAAAATTCTATGCATTGAAAAAACATTCCTTGTTATAAACATTTTAAGTAAAGGTTTCCTCCTTAAAGATTATTTGTTTAGTCATTTTATTACGTAGCACACCTAACTACATACCCTCAGGCAATAATACATACTCAAATGGTAACTAAAAGCTTTTAATGTTTCTGTTTTTCAATTCTGTGTAATGCTGGTTATGTGCTTTATAAATCTAAAAGACATCCTTTATATTTTTTATGGTAATTATCACAAAATGTTCCTACCAACGTAAGCATAGTATTAAAAAATTACGTAATTCAGCAAAGCATTTGTCACTGCTCAGATACATGGCCTTCCCTCCACTGTTTCTAAAGCAGTCCAAGGCTGCATATATGTAACTTCCAAATCTGTCTTGACTGTGTATTGAAGCTGAGGCATAGTATGTGATTTATAACCAAATATTAGAATACACACAAATTACTTGTCAAACATCATCCATTTTATGAAAGATACATTTATCTTTATTTCCTGTTAGATTATTCTGCTTCTTGCGTTGGATAAAACGATTGTGAGTAGATTGTCACAGTTGCCACTCGTGATTGGTTCATTGCTAATCTGAAACATATAAAATATGACTTTGAATCTGTAAGAGGCAAATCCATGTTTTTCTGTCCCCATGTGTTAAGTAATTTACTGAGGTTTTACAGCTTGATATCTTTTGACTTTTAAAGTCAAAGTCGGAAGAATATTTCTTTAATGTTACCAACAATTATGCAAGTACAAAACATTTGTGTAACAATGTACTTTAAGTTATACTGACCCTGAAGTCATTGTATGAAGCAGATTAAGTTGATTAAAGAATATTATGTTAAATGATTTGTGATATTCTTGAAGCTGAGATGATGGCCTTAGAACGTCATTGTATGACTATGATTAAGTTAGAAATTGAGCAGTTTCAAATAAGAAGATAAATTTGGTTAATTTGATTATTTCTAGTAAATAGGAAAGTGCCAGAAAATTATTTGACACTCGACATAGAAATCCAGTTCCAAAAATGTTTGAATATGTTTTGTTTTGTGTAATAGGCTTTTTGCAGAGTGGAGATGCAGAACACTGGATAGTAAATGTAGTGTAAAGTGCTTGCTGCAGTTTGGTCTGATTATAGGCCGATTTTAAATGCAGTAAACTTTGAACAATAATGGGAAAGTTTAAAAGTACATATCAAGTAGCCTGACAGAAGTTGTTTCATGTGCTGCATTAAATAGAGTAGAAGGAATAAATAATAATAAAAATATTAAACAGCAGCAAAAATACATGATTGGTGCCTTAGTAATTTCTAGCAGTAGAAATCCTTCAGTCAGAAAGAGGCTGCTTAAAGGGATGAGCTCCAGTGTTGATGAATGAGGCCTATCAGAATGCACCACCTGTCACACTTTATTGTGTATGCAGTATGCCAACCATTCGTTCCACTCATGTTGCAGTGAAGCTCTGAAAGTTGAACACTGGGAAATATTGCATGGTACGATGAACTGGAGTTCTTGCTCATGGAAATAAATAAGTCATGCTTAATGTCAGAAGTGCTAACTTGCAATGTTGAGGGTAAAATAGTGTAAGTTTTTGCGGCACATATTGTGCCTATTTATATGATTATAGCAGTTTTTGACTGCCAGAAGATGTCCCTTTCAGTGCAGCATTTAGGAATCCAGTTCAGCATCTATAGGATAAGACTGGAGAGCTATTTAAAGTATAAATACTCCAACTGTTAATTTACAAAACAATTTGCGTAACTTGATGTAGACGTGGTCTGCACTTGGAACATTTTTCATTCAGGCTGTTCTAAGGGAAAATGCAAGATATCTTACTATTAGACAGATGTGCATGAAAAATGACAACTGAATGCATTTTTGGCATAATTTATATTGTGTGATGATAATTTATTTTGCAACATGTGAACAAAATGGAGGGCTTCCTAAAATGTACAAGGTTTTGTTTCATTTTGCATGGGCAGTAATGAAAACTGCCATCAGATGGCAGCAGAGTTTTTTTCTGCTTATTTGTGTTCTTTCAACCTCATTCACCTAGTCAGCTGTCCTTTCCGTTTAGCTAGAATGTACAGAAGTCCACATCAGATATTTCATCACCACTTGTGGTTCTTTAAATATTAGCTGTTTGTGTGGTGTTGGTTTTTAAATATTTAACCAGAGATGATTTTGTTGGAACAATTATTTTTATCCAGGTTGGTAAAACTATAAAGGCCATTCATGATAATGTATTTTATAAGTGTAATACGTATGCTAAAAGGCTAGATCAAGCAAAATGCTCTTATACATATTGGAAAGTTTTTGAGAATCGGGAAGCATGCAACTGATGCGTAGATTTTCAAGTTGAAAAACATCCTCTTGTTAAATCAACTTTTCTTTTTATAGCCACTAACAGTTTCCCTTTTCCATCCATGCTATTCTTTTTAAGCACTGCATGACACCCGTTTTCAAAAGTTTTGCACATGAATGTTGATACATAAAGGATAAGTTGTTTTTTTTTTTGTTAGTTCAGACTTTCCTGGTGCCTAAACAACATCGTAGCCATGTAGGTTGTTGTAGTGTAGCTTATCTGGGGGGTATGTGTGTTTTTTATAGTCCTCCACCTTGGAACTGAGCTTGGGCCTGTGCATGATAACTGCCAAACATTTGTTCCCTTCATGAAGCCCTACATCTTGCATGTTATAAAATGTTTATCTTTATTTCAGTAAGTTGTAATTGTTGCCATCTCAGTAAATGGAACAGTACTAGATACACACGTCTTTCTTAAGTGGGTCAGGTGAGCAGACTCTTCATTTCCTCTCTGAACTCCATGGTGATTTTTGCTGCATTCCCCATCTGTTTAAAGCTCAACTAAGGATTGAAGAGAAAAAAAGCACTTGTCTAAGCCAGTTCATAGAATGCCACTTTTTCCAGTGACGAAGATCATGTAAAAAGTTATTATAACAGAAGAATACATGACAGAAATCCCAACAACTAGATCAATCCATGGTTGTACTAATCTGAATATGAAAAATAGGGAATCAATATTCCTTTTTTGGGTAGGACAGAAACAGAAGGTTCTCATGAATTGCTTATTGGACTGTAGTGCCAGTAAGAACGTATACATTTCTTCATTTTTTTTTATTGTTTGAGTAATATTTAAGATTTTATGTTTTAAATAATGGGCTTAGTAGGACTTCAGATTAGCAGTGTTAAGTGGGGTTCTGGGAAGGAGCAGTCAGTGATCTATTTATAGTTGATTACATTCCTATTCAAATAAATATAGTTTTTAGCTGAATATGTTAACTGTTATATGTTTAATGTGTGTTCTGTTTGAACATCTGTTGACATCACACATGAAAATGTGTACCCCTTCCCAAGTAACCATATGCAAAAAAAGTAGCCAATAATATTTTAATTTTAATAATACACTATAGAGGCAGAAGAAAATATCTATCACCATCATCAGTGCAATTCTTTGGGGGTAAAATAGACCTGGAGTCCAACAATATTGTTCAAAATGTTTTTTGTTTCTGATGTATAAGCAGATAAATTAAAGTCTTCACACAAAATAATAATAAAAACAATAGTAATCGTCTCTTTCTAATATACCCAAGAACAAGGACTAAATACAACATGCAGACTTATTTCATTTTTTTTAAATTCTTCTTGAATTGTATTTTCCCTGCACACCACCACATTATTCATTAAATTCATGGAATGATGTGGCTTTGTACTAGGCGTGGTTTTAAACAGTATCCCAGAAGCCATATTAATTTCAGGCAAGAACGTATATGTATAACTACTTAATCAGTTTGTAAGCAAACAGAAAAGAATTAGATTGTACTCTTGCTGTTCAAATGGCATACTGGATGATTTTTACAGAAATTTCTGGTAACTTAATTTATCTGATTTCTTTTTTGTTTTTTCACCAAATTAAAATATAATTTAACCACAGAGGCAGTATAGATGAATAGCTTGCTTAAGGTTTCTTTTCATAAAAAGGGAATACATTATACACAAAACTTTTGCTTGTCCTGGTGAGTGTCAGAGCTAAAACATCCTGAGCTAGGTCATATCGAGTACTTAATTCTCTGCAAAATGCTTATGTAACACTTGAAAGAATTCTCAGTATGTTCCGCCCATTTGAGTGACACATTCCTTTCAGAATGGTCCTTATCCTGTCAAAGTTGACCATTTCTTTTACAGGTTCTTTGGATAGCACCCAGTGGGCTTCCTCACTAGGTGGCCAAACCACCTCAGCTAATTTCTGTTGAAAGAGAGAGACACCATTTCTGCACCAAATCCTGTTTTACTGATGAGGTCCTTAACATATGACTAATAGTGAGCATAGCAGCCCTGTACAAAACTCAATTTAGTTGCTTTCACTTGAAGTCATAGTATGTTATTAACTACACAGAGCTCATGGCGATAGTTAAGGAAAGGTGTTTAGACTGAATAAGATCAAAATCTTCCAAAGACTTTACCAAAGTCAGTAGCTTCATCTGCAGATAAAGTAAATATCTGGTTTGGAAACCTGAGGCTTACAACCTTGTTGTGCTGGAAGAGCTTGTGTGCCTTTATGACGTTTAGAAATATGTTGTCAGGAGTCTTGTGATCTTTCAGGGTACTGGATCGTACCCATTTTGAATTAGTCTAAAGTGACTTGTATAGTGGCTCTATTCAAACATAATCTAGAACAGGTGTACTGGGAAGCGTTCCTGGAGCAATTTATATCTAAGTGTCTCAGCTTGTTGCCTACAGTGGATTTAGAAAGTATTCTGATCCCTTCACTTCCTGCACAATTTACTGTGTTGTAGATTTCATTTTAAATTAATAATTTACCATTTCTTTGCCCATTTATAAACACTTATTTACCCACAATAACAAAGTTGAAACCTTTCCAAATTTATTGGAAGTCAAAAGCTATCATTTTTAATTATGTAGTCTGATCATTTTCTGTGCCTTTCCAGATTATGGTCAGGTGTATCTGGTTTGTCTTGATGTGTCTAGAACTTGATTAGAGTTCATCCGTGGCAAATTGAGTTTTTTTAACATGGTTCAAAGTCACACATTTGCATATACTGTACAAGATGCCACAGGTCAACATGGCATGTCAGGATGAAACTAAAGTCATGAAGTCCAAAGAACTCCGTGGACTTCAGCAGTGAATTTCTGGAGAAGCAGAGATCAAGGGAAGAGTATAAAATCATTTCTAATCTTTGAGTGTTCCTAGGAACACAGTGGCCTCCATAACTGTGAAATGGAAGACGTTTGAAACCATCAGAACTCTTCCTAGAGTTGGCTGTCTGGACAAACTGATTAACCAGGCAGGAAGGACCTTGGTCTCAAGGTAATCAGAAACGCAATGATCACACTGACAGTGCTTCAGAAATTCTCTGGCCTTCCAACAGGTTCTCCCATCACAGCAACACTCCTTCAATCAGGTGTTTATGGTAGAGTAGCAAGATGGAAGCCACCCTTGAATAAAAGGCATATGACGGCCTACTTGAAGTTTGCCAAATGGCATTTAGAGGCATTTAGGATGCTGATGCTTTAGACTGATGAGACACACATTTTACTCATTGGGAGGAATTCTAAGCACTATGTCAAGTGAAGACCATCCCTATAGTAAAGCATGATTATGACAGAATCATGCTATTGGGCAGCTTCTCAGAGGCAGGGGCAGGGAAACTAGTTAGGACTGAGAGTGGGATGAATACACCGAAATACTGAAAGCTGCTTGAAGAAAATCTGTTCCGGAGTGCTCATGATCTTGGACTGGGGCAATGGTTCACCTTTCATGATAGTGATACAGTCAAGAAAGTGCTAGAATGGCATTGGGACAAGTATGTGACTGTACTTGAGTGGCCCAGCCAAAGCCCAGACTTAAATCCCTTTCTTAACCACCATAGAACATGTGTGGAGAGACCTTTGGATTGCAGTTTACAGTCACTTCCCTTACAATGTAATGGAGCTTGAAAGAAACTGCCAGGAATAATGGGATAAACTGCCCAAATCCAGGTGACCAAAGCTTGTTGAGATTTGCCCAAAAACGACTCAAAACAGTAATTGCTGAATATTTTCTGAATCCAGTGTATGCAGCTTCATGTAGCTTAAATAAATAAAGCTGCATGGAGTGGCCTTATTTGTTTCACATTCCCATGTTTAAAAGTTATGTATATAGTACATTATACAGTTTTTATTGTGTTCTGACAGCAGTAAGGCAGAATTTAACATTTTCAGTGTTTTATCTTAGATTATTTGTAGTATAATTCTGAAACTGGAGTATTGATAGGTTGAAGCTTTTACTGCATCATGTTCCAAGTACTTGTCTTGTGGTTTCTGTCACCAAGGTGTTAGCAGCACATCCCTTGTGCCCTATAAGTTGCAAGGTGGATCCTCCATACATCAGACTTTCTTTACCCAGTACATCTCACACGTTCTTGATCAACTCAAGATACAGTATGAGGAATTTGGAGGCCAAGTCAGAATCATGAACTTCTTGGTGTGTTTCTTAAATCATTCCAGAATAATTTCTGCAGTTTGGCAAACAGCATTATCCTGCTGAAAGAGGCCACTGTTATTATGAAATACCATTGCCACGAATAGGTTGTACATGGTGTGCAACTACCCTTAGTTTGAACGTGTCAAAGTAACGTCCACATGAATGCCGGAACTTCGCAGTAGAACATTGCTCAGAGCACCACACTGCCTCTGCTGACTAGACTTCTTCCCATTCTGCTGCCACCTCTTCCCAAGGTAAACAAAAACATGCACCCAGCCATCCACATGATCTAAAAAGAAGATATGATTCATAAGACCAGGCCAGCTTCCATTGGTTTATGGTTCAGTTCTGATGCCCACTTTCCCATTGTAGGCACTTCCAGCGATGGACAGGTGTCAACATAGACACTTTGACTGTTCTGCGGCAAAGCAGTACCATTTGAAAAAAAGTAGCAATGCAAAGCGTTCCAGCACATTTCTTTCATGGCCAGCATTACATTTTTCAGGAGTTAGTGCTACAGTAACTGTTATATAAGAGCATCCCTGTATTTATCAATTAGCGTTGGCCATTTATAACCCTATTGCCAGTTCACTGGTTGTCCTTCCATGGATGACTTTTAGTAGTTACTAACCACTGCATATCAATAAAACTCCACAAGACCTGCCATTTTGGAGATGCTCTTACACAGATGACTAGCCATCTTTGGCCCTTGTCAGTCACTCATATCTTACGCTTGCCTGTTTTTTCTGTCTCTAAGATATATATATAAATGGTCAGTTATTGAAGGTGAGCTTCAATAACTGACCATTTATTTGTTGCCTTTTATATCCTACTCTTTGACAGTTGCTGTTGTAATAAGATAATCCATGTTACTCACTTCACCTGTCAGTGATTTTAATGTGGCTATAAACAGAATATACACATAAAAGGCACTTCTGCAAAGTCTGTTCAGCAAACAGCTAAATGCTAATTTGCATATGCCAATATTGAAAATATTTGTGCTAATAATTTCATCAACCCGGCTATAAATTTTAAAATTAAAATCAACTTTGCAAATTAAGCCATTTTGAACTGAGGAATATCTTTATTTTTCTAATGTTGACTGAACAAGCACACTATCACCCGTGTTTACATATGATAATATACAGGGTGGGCCATTTATATGGATACACCTTAATAAAATGGGAATGGTTGGTGATATTAACTTCCTGTTTGTGGCACATTAGTATATGTGAGGGGGAAAACTTTTCAAGATGGGTGGTGACCATGGTGGCCATTTTGAAGTCGGCCATTTTGGATCCAACTTTTGTTTTTTCAATAGGAAGAGGGTCATGTGACACATCAAACTTATTGGCAATTTCACAAGAAAAACAATGGTGTGCTTGGTTTTAACGTAACTTTATTCTTTCATGAGTTATTTACAAGTTTCTGACCACTTATAAAATGTGTTCAATGTGCT
>JANRMT010061414.1:32153843-32192784 GCA_026402145.1 Polypterus bichir lapradei
AGCACATTGAACACATTTTATAAGTGGTCAGAAACTTGTAAATAACTCATGAAAGAATAAAGTTACGTTAAAACCAAGCACACCATTGTTTTTCTTGTGAAATTGCCAATAAGTTTGATGTGTCACATGACCCTCTTCCTATTGAAAAAACAAAAGTTGGATCCAAAATGGCCGACTTCAAAATGGCCACCATGGTCACCACCCATCTTGAAAAGTTTTCCCCCTCACATATACTAATGTGCCACAAACAGGAAGTTAATATCACCAACCATTCCCATTTTATTAAGGTGTATCCATATAAATGGCCCACCCTGTATATTATCATATGTAAACACGGGTGATAGTGTGCTTGTTCAGTCAACATTAGAAAAATAAAGATATTCCTCAGTTCAAAATGGCTTAATTTGCAAAGTTGATTTTAATTTTAAAATTTATAGCCGGGTTGATGAAATTATTAGCACAAATATTTTCAATATTGGCATATGCAAATTAGCATTTAGCTGTTTGCTGAACAGACTTTGCAGAATTGCCTTTTATGTGTATATTCTGTTTATAACATTTTAAGGAGTATTCTTTGCAAACGGCTCCTTTTACTTCACTTCTACAATGTAATGCTAGGTTTCCAGCACTTCTACAATGTAATGCTAGGTTTCCATAAAAATATCTGACTATTTTCATAATAAGGTGACCTCTGCTTGAAATCCTAGTAATCTTAAACATAAGAGAATTGTAGCACCTTGTATAAGACTTTATAATCCACAGTTTTTACAAGTAAAATTGGTTTTGTTATTAAAAAAATATTGTGCTACTTTTTTTGTTTTTTATACATTATGATCTTTATTTGTGCTGTTGTGAATACTCTAATATTTTTTTTTCTTTCTTTAATCATACCATTTAGAAATTTAAGATTCGCATTGAAGATCCCCCACGTCGTAAACACATGGTATTCCTGGGAGGTGCAGTGCTGGCAGACATCATGAAAGACAAAGACAACTTTTGGTTGACCCGGCAAGAATACCAAGAAAAAGGCATGCGTGTACTAGAGAAACTTGGAGTAACTGTTAGATAAGCTTGGACATTTTACCATGTCAACATGGTTTTATCCTTCTTCCTTATCCAGATTATTTTCAAGTCATTCATCCATCAAAATTTGGATAGGCCTATCTGTGCCCATTTTGGTAGGGGCTTCAGTAAGTGTTACTGCCTCCAAAAGTGGTTTGTTTGGCCGTTGTCATTTAAATTATATATAAAGATTTGTTTTTTTCATTCTTGTATCTTACATCCACACTATTGCTTCTTTTGCTTTTTTCTTTTGTAGAATAAATTTTAGCAGCCAGCACTCATCTACAAAGCAATATCTTTTTGAATTTACGTTCCTTAAGTGAAAAGAGCAATTTATCATTTTTACTGTATTATTGCAGTAATTTGATATCATCTTAACAGTATTTGTTCTTGAACAAAAGACTTTTACTGGAATTTAAAGAGTACTGCATATGGGGAAAATGATAACCTGTCATTCATGGGCAGGGTGGGATTTATCTTCACGTGCTGTAATTCTTTTATTGTGTTTTTATTTCCTAATTGTGCAGGTGCATTCTAAATTACAGAAAAGCACTATTTAGTCATGTAATGTACAATCACCTTTGGACACTTAAATTTAGCATACAGTGTTCTTTTAAACAGGGATGTGTTCTCTGTATTAAAAAAATAATAATAATAAAAAAATAATTGTGATATTTGGAATTGCCTGAGGTGTGGGGCATTAAGAAATGAGGCACAGAAATGTTGTAAAAGCTGGTATTGAAAGTTCTATTGATCTCTTGTGTATGTTGGAGGCACTTCAAATTAAATTTTGCATAAACGTTTATCCAGTGCCAAGTGCAGTTATTGTAACTGGATTTGCTTTTTTTCCATAGCAAAACTGCCTAATGTTTAAATAAAGCAAACTGATTTATAAATAAGTTGGCAGCATGTTTTTCTGCATATTTATTTATTGCAAATCTAAAGATTATCATTTCTTATGATTTTTTTGTATGTACTCTATTGTGTGAATATATGAATATTTATCACAATGAAATAACTGGTAACAAGTTTGAATTTGTTAGCTATGCCTATAACTTAAAACAATTCTTAAGATAGCTATTTTAAAAACAGTTAATTTTATTTGTTGTGGTTGATATTAATCTGGAGGATGTGGGCAGAAAATGTGTCAAAGGGGGTGGGTTTCAAGTTGTTTGTATACTTCAGACAATTTTCTAAGGAATTACTAGTGTTTTTATAATTTGAAATGAACTGATATTCCATTCAGAGTACATTGTAGTTTAGGGTTGCTTCTAGAGTAGGTTGTGGATCTCCGGTAATAAGTATGTTAAGTAAATGGATAGGTGCCTTGCTACTTTTTCACTTTTACCTTCTAGCTTTATTTTGTCATGTGTCAACTGCTAATACTACTAAAACATACTGATCTATAAATTATATACATACTGTGTGGTCCACATTTTGGCAGTGTTACTAGTGGTTTATAGCGGTCTTGCATCTTTTAAATTTAATTTTGAGGTTGGCTATTCATACATGTTTTTGTATTCAGTCCTTGTTTTTGTGCCATCAAAACAGAAGCTGATAGATTGTCTTCCGTTGCATATTCATGGCTATATAAGGGTGAACGTTTTGCAGGAAGGAAAGGTGACACAAGGCATTCCTGCTTTGCACAGCTTTTGTGGTGACTAATGTATACTGCAAAAATGATGTATCCAGATTTAAATACATTAGTAATATGCACTTGTAATCCACCATTTATGGTTTGAAATGACATGCGGTTCTTTGCTTTGTAATTGTTATCTTAGATAAACTTTAACAGAGACAATTCACATAGAAGAATACATTTTTTTTTTTTGGATTTAATAGCTTCACTTCTATATAGTGTGTGTGGCTTGTTTCCTAGGGATATTACAGCCTCCATTCTGAATGTGTTTTGCATATCTCTATTATAAAAAAAAAAAAAATCTTGGAAGGGAGACGAGATGTGATCTTCTGGGAAGACAATTTGACGTCCCGCAAGACAAGGCAGTGAGACAACATTTAAAACAAGTTCACGGACATCTAACCTAGCAGTTGTTGGAATGCTTTTGGCAGACACGCTTAATATGCTCCCAGCTCTTAAAACGACAAGCAACAAGCAGAAGATGCAGCTCACCAGCAGATGATCCGACCACTTCTCCTTAGAATACGTTCAGCCAACCCAAATTCCACATGTGGTTAAATCTCTTTCTCGCAGGACATATAACTCTGCTTCCATTGATGGGTTGAGCAGCAGCTGAACGCACGCTAAGGAGATGCCGTCAGATCATCTGCTGCTGTCAGGCAGCCCGTTGATCATTTTAAAGCCTGTACAGCCACTGTACTTTTTGCCACTTCGCATCTCTGCCGCTCGCGTTGTGGGTTTGGGGGTTAGAGTGACTGAATGCACACAAGGAGAAGCGGTCGGATGATCTGCTGGCTTTCTACTGCTGCCGAGCTGCGTGTTTTGCTTGTCATTTGTCGTTGTTTTAAGAGCTGAGAGCTAGTTAGTGTCTCACGCAGACTTCAAATTGTCTTCCGAGAAAATCACGACTCGTCTCCCTCCCCAAGATTTTTTATTTTTAATAAAATCATACAATAGGTATATAGGCAGGTGTGAAAAAATGTTGTAAACAAAGAATGCTTCCAGAAATATAAATGATTGTTTATTTTTATCGATTTACAAAATGCAAAGTGAGCGAACAAAAGAAAAATCTAAATGAAATCAACATTTGGTGTTACTACCTTTTGCCTTCAAACCAGCATCAATTCTTATAGGTACACTTGCACAAAGTCAGGGATTTTGTAGGATTATAGTCAGGTGTATGATCAGCCAATTATACCAAACAGGTGCTAATGATCATCAATGTCACACATAGGTTGAAACACAGTCATTAACTGAAACAGAAACCGCTGTGTAGGAGACTTAAAACTGGGTGAGGAACAGCCAAACTCTGCTGCCAAGGTGAGGTTGTGGAAGACAGTTTCATGTCATGGCAAGATTGAGCACAGCAACAAGACACAAGGTAGTTGTACTGCATCAGCAAGGTATCTCCCAGACAAAGATTTCAAAGCAGACTGAGGTTTCAAGATGTGCTGTTCAAGCTCTTTTGAAGAAGCACAAAGAAACGGGCAACGTTGAGGATCGTAGACGCAGTGGTCGGCCAAGGAAACTTAGTGCAGCAGATGAAAGACACATCAAGCTTATTACCCTTCGAAATTGGAAGATGCCCAGCAGTGCCATCAGCTCAGAACTGGCAGAAACCAGTGGGACCCAGGTACACCCATCTACTGTCCGGAGAAGTCTGGCCAGAAGTGGTCTTCATGGAAGAGTTGCAGCCAAAAAGCCATACCTCCTACATGGAAACAAGGCCAAGCGACTCAAGTATGCACAAAAATATAGGAACTAGGGTGAAGAAAAATGGCAGCAGGTGCTCTGGACTGATGAGTCAAAAATTGAAATATTTGGCTGTAGCAGAAGGCAGTTTGTTCGTCGAAGGGCTAGAGAGCGTTACTATGAGTGTCTGCAGGCAACAGTGAAGCATGGTGGAGGTTCCTTGAACGTTTGGGGCTGCATTTCTGCAAATGGGGTTGGAGATTTGGTCAGGATTAATGGTGTTCTCAATGCTGAGAAATACAGGCAGATGCTTATCCATCATGCAATACCATCAGGGAGGCGTATGATTGGCCCCAAATTTATTCTGCAGCAGGACAACGACCCCAAACATACAGCCAAAGTCATTAGGAACTATCTTCAGCGTGAAAAAGAACAAGAAGTCCTGGAAGTGATGGTATGGCCTCCACAGAGCCCTGATCTCAACATCGAGTGTGTCTGGGATTACATGACGAGACAAAAGGATGTGAGGACGCCTACATCCACAGAAGGTCTGTGGTTAGTTCTCCAAGATGTTTGGAACAACCTACCAGCCGAGTTCCTTCAAAAACTGTGTGCAAGTGTACCTAGAAGAACTGATGCTGTTTTGAAGGCAAAGGATGGTCACACCAAATATTGATTTGATTTAGATTTCTCTTTTGTTCATTCACTGCATTTTGTTGATTGATGAAAATAAATGATTAACACTTCCATTTTTTGAAAGCATTCTTTGTTTACAGCATTTTTTCACACCTGCCTAAAACTTTTGCACAGTACTATATATATAAAAAGATAGCAGTCTTATGTGAGCAGTTGTCCTTGTTTGCTAAGTGTCTAGCTGTTGTGCTTCACTATTCCATTAAGTCATTTATCACGTTTGTTCCATACTGTGGGAATAAAATACTATGAACAGATTTGAATGATTTAAACATTTGAGACAAAGACACTGTCATTCGCTTTGTCAAACTTCAAGTTACTTTGTCTTAGCTGCATCCATTATTTAAAATATTAGGCACAAATAATATTTTATATATAAGTCAACATTATTAAGGCACATTTCCAGCAAAATTCAGTTTAAAAAAAGAAAAAAGTTCCAAAGTTCTGCAGCTTTAGTTTTCTTCATGGGATTCTGGCAATAGCTAGACATGTTGAAATGATTCCACATGCAAAATATCTTCATTTAAAAAGCTTTAGTAAAAATTCAAAGAAAAATGGTTCACACAAATATAGAGGAAAATTGATATGGCAATATTGATTAAGAAAAGTTCTGTTTAAAGCTTATATATCTTGTTTCGTTCTTTAAATTTGCACATACAGTTGAACCATTTCTAAATGGTAAGAAAACCGTATGCCTATCCCATTTACAAACTGCAAATGGATCAGTTTAACTTAAAGCATTAACTTTCTGAGACTGGCCCTTTACATTTCTGGTCCCTAAGTGTTTATGCAGGAACAGAGACAATTATTATATTTTACTTTAACAAAAGCCACAAAGTTTACTTTACTCTAACTTTTGTTTTCAAATCACTAGCAATAAAACTACAAACACATTTAAAAATTTCTTTTTTTTTCCCCCAAAATTGGCTGTTTCTTGAAGCAGGCACAATTTATTCACAGATATGTCCAGTGTGCTGGTTTTGGTCTGCATACACACTCTTCTTACTATACCTTTGGCATCTGGCATTGTCTTGACCCATTACCCAGGAATTGCAGGGTGCAACATCATCTACAAAATTTGGTTCAAAATTTCTTCTTGGTGCTATCCATAATTGACATTCTTGAAGTATTGTAACATCTTTTCCTAAGCAAATCAGGCATGTACTGAACTTGCTTCTAGCATCTTTGAATGTACTGGTCATTTTAAGAGAAGAGTCCAGGATGCATGTTTGGTTGTGTCTTCAGTAACAGCAAGTGATTGGATATGAGTGCCACCAAATCATTTGGGTCATTTGATGTCTTTGTGAAGGGTTTGTTATTGATGATTGATTCAACTTCATACATCACTGTTTGGAGGCTTTCATCGTTTAGTGCTTGTTGGTTAATTATTGAACTTAGAATCTTTCTTATGCTTCTGAGTTGTCTTTCCTGTATTCCACCTTGATGTGAGGCTAATGGTGGATTGAAGATCCATTTAATTTCTTCATAATAGCGTTGCAGATTTTTTTTTCTTGGTCAAGATTTTTAATTGCTTCACGTAGCTCTCTTTCAGCTCTAACAAAGTTTGTTCCATTATCGAGTTTAAGTTGTCTTTTTCTGCAAATGAATCAGCATATGGCATTGATACAATAACCATTGTCTAAGCTGTGTGCAATCTGTTTGCACAGCTCTGATGGTTAGACAACTGAAAATTACTCCGTACCTCCTTACCAGATTTCATCCTCCTTTTGACTTGAAAGGACCAAAATAATTAACTCCAACACTGAAGAAAGGTGGTTGGTCAAGTACCGAACGATCTTCCAACAAATCTTCCATTTTTTGTTTCAGTGCTTTTGCATTGTATCTTCTGCATGTTGTGCACTTTGAAATTTTTCTTATAGTTGAGTTTGCTTGAAATACCCAATATTTCTGGCATAGCTGTGCGAGCAAAAAATTGCGCCCACAATGACCAGTGTTTTTTATGAATGTGCTGCAGTATAAGAGAAGCAATATGTTAATGCTTGTGAAGAATTGAAGGATGTTTAGCTTCTTCTGGCATTGTAGCTTTGTTGAGTCTTCCTCCAACTCTTAGTATACCATCTTGTATGACTGGGTCAGATTTGAAGATTTGACTGTTTTCTTTAAAGCCTTTAATTCTTTTGGAAATTCTTGTAATTGACTGAGGCGAATAGCCCTGTTTCAACTTTAGCCAATTCTTCTAGAGAAATCGGGCTTGGTGTTAAGGTTAGTTTGTACCTTTTCATGTGCTCAGTGATGAGTGTTTTTTGTTCTTCTAGATTACTTCCAGATTGACTAACTTCTAGTTGAAATGTTGAAATGTGCAGGAGTTATGTCTTTAAACTTGAGGAGCTAAGCCACTGCTTTCTTCATGCATAGCCATTCTGAAAAGTAGGTGATTAGTTTATTGATGGGCTCGGTAACCTTCTCTGTTCTTGTCCTGTAAACTGCAAAGATTTTAATCTCTGGATCATCTTCAGAAACTTAAGAAACTTGGACCCTGTGATCATGTGGTGCTTCTGATGGAGCTTAATATGCTTAGCTCCCTGGATGCTTGATCATCTGGATTCAGGGCAAATGTTGTGTACTTCCACTGTGAAGGTTGTGAATGATCTCTGATCACTGAGATTCTGTTGGCAATAAAGCTCTTTAGTCAACTATTTTCATTTGAAATGTATTTTAGCAGTGAGGTGCTGCCAGTCCAAAATGTGGATTCTTGTTAGGGGTATTTGAAGCTCACCTTTTAGCATTGTGTCCATTTTGACTGCCACAGCGGATGCTGTCAGCTGCAATCTTGGAATTGTGACCTGCTTCAATGGTGCAACTCTTGACTTGCCCATCAAGAATGTATAATTTTTCATGCCTTCTTCATTAGTCAAAAGATGATATCCATCTTCACTGGCATCTGCAAAGTGGTGCATTTGTGCTGACTTTATGGTGCCAAACTGTGCGGGTTTGATGCATCTATCTACACTATAGTCTGCTAGTAACTGTAAGTCATCCATTCATTTTTTTTTCCATTTCTGAATGTGTTTGACTTCCACTTCATCCCACCTACATTTATCTTCGCACATATCTCTTAAAATAAGCTTTGCTGGCGGTATGGCAGGTACTAGAAAGCCAAGGGGGTCATAAACTGAGCCAATAACAGACACAATACCACAGCTTGTAGCGGGCTTGTTTTGCAACTTTATCTGAAATTTGAAACTTTGTTTCTGTGCACCACTGGATGTCCAGGGCACATTCTTTTGGGAGCAGACTACGGCTCAGGTCCAAGTCCTTTTAGTTCAAGAGTTCTTGTTTTCTTCAGGAATAGACAATTAAATTGCTCTGCTGATACTCACCCACTTGGTCAGGTGGAATCCTTCTCTGAGGCATAGAGCGTGAAGGTCCTTTGCCAGCTTTATTGCTTGTTCTTCTGTTGCTACCAACTTTAAGCAGTCATCTACATAGAAGTTATTGAGTATGGTGTTAACGGCTTCCTCAGGAACTACATCTCTGGCATCTTTGGCTGTTCTATATAAAGCATAAGAAGCACAACTGGGTGAAGAAGTAGCACCAAAGAGAGATACTGTCATTTTAAATTACTCCAAGTCTTAAATTAGGTTACCTTCAGGCCACCACAAAAAACATAAGAGATCAGTGTCTTTATCTGGGACTGCAGCTTGGTAGAACATTGATTTTTAATGTCTGCCATTAATGCTACTGGCTCCTTTCTGAACCTTGTAAAGGATGCCAATGAAAGTGTTAAGCGAAGTACCCTGATAGGTGGCTGTGTAATCAAAGACCACTCAAAACTTATTTTTCTTTGGATAATAAAACACCGTGATGTGGAATGTACCACACCCTGCCTTCATTGCAATTTGTGAATTCTTTTGGTACCTTGACAGCCTAACCCTTCTCAATAATGTCTCTCATGAAAGCTTTATAGTCTTCATGGAAACCTGAATATTTGCTTAGTTTTCTCTCGGGCCCAATAGCACGCTATTCAGCAATGCAGCTGTTGTTTGGCATTTTAAGTGTTTCATCTTAAAGTGGCCACCTACCAGTCTTTATGATTCTGAGGCTATGAGCATGAACTTGACGTCCTACTGCAACACTGCTGCCCTCATGAAGGTTTGTGTTGTACTGTTGATCCAACATTTCTTCTATTTCTGTTATTGACACACAATTGATTGAATGCTTATTCTCTTACCATTGTGCTTTGCAAAGTAATCTATTTATTTGTATTGCTCACTGATCATCCATCCAAGTGTATTCTTCACAGCGTGAGGTCCACCTGGTTTGCTAGGTATGATTTGCCATGGTTTAAAGGCCCTTGGGATGTTGATACTTATTAATAGATCAACTTCAGAATCTGTAAATGGTAGACGTACCTCCTCAAGATACGTTCACTTCTTGATGTCATCTTATTGAGGAATATTGTCTCTTCCCAGTGGAATAGAGACCTGCGTATAGACCTTTGGAAAATCAATATATTGATTATCATTGAGGCCACAGACTTGCAAATCTGATAAGATAGAACATTTAGTTGGCACTTTTGAATCATCTGTATGATTTACAGTTTTCAGGAATACTTGAGTTCTTCCATGAAGGTTTAACCGTCTCTGAAGATTTTCTGTACAGATAGTTAGTGTACTACCAGAGTCTTTAAGGGTGTATGTTTCTACATACCTTTCGCTCTTCTTAGATTTTACCTTAACGAGGACCACATGCAGTACGTATTCTTTTCCGGCCCCAGTAAAGTTACAAGCCCCCTTCTTGGTTTCCCCTTCAGTTGGTGTTGCCTCACTGGAAGTAGTTTTAGTTGATGTTGTACCATCCTCTTTTTTTGATGTGCGAGATGTCTGGGTGCTGCAAAGAACATATCTGACATTTCATTCATTACCAAGACAATGAAAGCATAAACATTTAGATTTTAGAAAGTTAATTCTTCCTTTATGTGGCAGTTCTTTGATTTTACCAGAATACACAAGGCTTATTAAATGCACAGACAGCTGTTGCAGACCTCTTGACCAAGGTATCCTGAATCCCCTTTTCAATAGCTTCAGTGATACTTCTAGCAAAAGTATTCCCATTTCTCTGGATAGAGTTTAGGGGAAACTTTCCCTTGCCTGCCCTTTTTTCTCTGTGTAGGTACAACTTTGTGAATCTGCACCATGCACTGAATGAGAGCCTTTTTGAGCTTGTAAATGCAAAAAATCTATCAAATCATCAAATCGTTCAACTCTTCCTTCCCTTCTTTCCGTACTGCAAGCTACTGATGTCCTCTCACGCCTCATTTCACACGGAAGCTTGGAAACGACCAGGTTTTCACCAATATTGAATTTGCTCCGGTATCCTCCTTCAGTAGATACGACATCCATACGTCAACCGAGAAAAAGAGCCAAATCTGCTAATGCTCCTCCATCTTCTGCTGACTCGATCTGAGGCCAGTTCATAATCTTTTTAATGTGTGCTCTATACATCTGCCCAGTATCTCCATAGTAGGTTTTGAGCAGTTTTCATGCTTTGTGATAACCTGCTTCTAACCTAAGTCCAAGGCAGGCTTAAACAAGCTATTGTGAGCGGCCTCTAGTGTACTGCTCTAGAAAGTGCAGTTTATCTCGGTCTCTTTCAAACACATTATCCACAGCATAATCAAAGGCTCTAATGAATGACTTGTATATTGGCGGATCACCATTAAATATTGGTACTTCTGCACATGCCGCTGGAGGTTTATCTTGCTTCTCCCTTTGCTGGACTAAAATCTTAGTAGCTTCAGTGACTGCCTTATAACTTTCGGTTTGCTTCTCAATGAGCACATGCCTGGAACCCTGAGTGTTGGCCCCTGTGCTGGTTGTAAGTCGTTCCTGCTTTTCTGCTTTAGACTCAAGTTCTTCAAGCCTTTGCAGGATTCTTTTCGAGGTCCGATCATTCAATTAAGACTGCCGAAGAAGATCATGGTGACGCAGTGGATTAGCTGGGATGACAAGCCACATTTACCAATTAGAATGTGCTTCAACTGAGAACAGTGCAAAACTGGATTCTGTGTGATCTTGATCGTGCAGTTGCATCTCTCTGAATTGATTAACAAACTGTTCGTTAGGTTGACTTGCTAAAAAAAAAAATCTTCATATCAGTAAGCCATCCTGCTGTAGTACGGCTAAATTTGTCCCAAGCTTTAGAGTATTCTCCGAGTGCTGTTTTCTGTTTTTTTAATTGCCTTGTCAGTACTTAGCATAGATGTTATTCTTTTATATAGCTCCTTAGCCTGACTACACATTTCACGAAAGGTTTCAAACAGCTACGCTATCTTGGAGTCTTCAGGAGTGTATTTTAGGCTTTCGATTTCAGTCATGAGATCGGAAAGCTGATCTTGTCTTTTCCTTTTGTGATCTTTAAGATCCTTAAGCGCACTCTCTCGATTTTAGTCCATACTGCGATCACTCCCTGTAACTTCATTTGACCTATGCTTGGACATCGACATCTTCACAGAGCAAGACAGCGAGTACCCAGGTAAGCTGCTTCTTAGCAACAGCTGCGTCACAATCAAGACACTCCAATACTACGGACGAGTCAGGCTTTCTTAACTCAGGCAAAGGCACAAGCGATAATCCATTATGCTTTATATTATATCACAGTCTCTTAAATCTTCTCAGATTCAGGCACGGTGACCTTGCTTTAATTTTCGACCATGCAGACATAAGAAAGTAAGAGCATATTACCTCACACTTGCTCAGTTCCTTTTCTTTTGTTGAGGAGTCCTGGAGCACCAGTGTCCTCAAATGGCAGTTTCCAATTCCAAGTCTGTGGATGGCAGTTTTCTGATGAATAATTGTAGCTGTGTAACCCAAAATTATCAAAGTTCTGCAGCTTTAATTTGCTTCATGGGATTCTGGCAATAGTTTGATGGCTTGAAATTATTCCAAAGACAAAATATTTTCATTTTAAAAGCTTTAGTAAAAATTCAAAGTAAAAAGTTCACACAAATATAGAGAAAAATTGATAAAGCAAAGAAAAGAAAAGTTCTGTTTAAAGCTTATATATCTTGTTTCATTTATTAAGTTTGCTCGTACTGTTGAACCAGTTCTAAACAGTCAGAAACATGTATGCCTATTCCATTTACAAACTGCAAATGGATCTTTCAATCCATGCTAGCTAACAGCCTATTCCAAAACACACTGACTAAATTAACACACCGTATTGCAGACATAGCTAAGAATGTTCTATCTGATATTAACTTACAGGGGGGACAGGTTATACCATAATCTATAGCTATGTGAGAAAATGATATTCTATTCAAATTAAGCAAACACTAATACAAGTTTAACGTAATGCATTAACTTTCTAAGATTCACTCTTACAGGTTTAAAATATTGGTTCAGTAAACAATTCTGTGGCTTCACAGTTCCAGGGACATCTTCACTCACACTGCCTACTTTTATATTGCAAAGGAAACTGCATTTCTTATTAGGTTCTCCTAAGTTATTCAGTGTCAGTGAGTCTTGAATCATACAGTACCTAAAGCATTTATTACATTTGTTTCCTCAGTGTATGCTGCTCATATATTTTGATCGCTCAAAGTGGAATGTTTAAGGTTGTTTAATGCTAGCTTCAATTCTGGCCCTCAGACTTGAACTGGACAAAGTGAGTATAAATAACAGATACATTAAGTTTAACGAGTGACATAGGCACCCAGTGTAAAGAAAAGTATTTGTTCCATAACAAATTCAGACTTTATTGTATTTCTTCTTTTGGTTTAGCTGCTTTTCACCTTGCAGGAGTATTGATTTCCGTGATATTATAGATTATGAAACATTTTTTTGTGTATTTGATATTCAAATATTATATTTTCATTTTATTCATATATTCTCATGGGTAGGACATTGAACTCTGTCAGGAATTTTTTTTTTTGTACTGGATCTAGGGAAGTTAACCATGAATATTTTTATACTTCAAGTTTAGTGATAAGATTAGTTTACATTATACTTCTGGTTTGCAAATTCAATATATAAAAATACTTCTTTAATGGAAAAAAAATTGCTAAAGAACTAGATTACACTCCAAATTGCTCTGTAAATCCCATGGAAATATTTTTTGTAATATCCATGATAGAGTATGGTCAAAAATTAATATTGTACCATGTTTACAAGGTTTGACTGAAGACAGCAAATTATCATCAATGAAAAAGTAATCCATATACGATTACTTTTAACACTAGAATTCCTGAAGCGTACGAAAAAACTTGGTAATCCCGGCCCACCTTAAACCCGTTTGCACCTCTACCATTAGCATCTTTTGTGTTGAAAATGTATCGATCAGCACAAGCAGCCTGCTGTCCCATCCCCCACCATGACGGATTTCAGATCGCAGGCAAAAAGTTCTCCCAGCTCAAGCCAAGGCTCCTTATCTGCGTGTGATGTGTCTGGAATTGTATAGAGTAAATAATACAGTATATCATTATTTGGAATACATGCATTTCATGTGTGTTCCGTGTCTACAAAGATCTGGGTAAGTGTAAGATGAAACACATACCTAAAGCAGAAACTTTTTCCATGTTATACTAATAATGACAAGAAGTGTATAATGTGTGAAGACTTTATTGCAAATATCAAATTAACACGTGCACTTTTATTCAAGAAAATAACCAAAGGAAAAAAAAACATTTGATTTACAGTGGAACCTCGGGTCATGACCGTAATTCGTTCCAAAACTCTGGTCACAACACGATTTGGTCGTGACCCGAAGTAATTTCCCCCATAGGATTGTATATAAATACAATTAATCCGTTCTGGACCATACGAGCTGTATGTGAATATATATTTTTTAAAGATTTTTAAGCACAAAAATAGTTAATTGTACCATAGAATGCACAGTGTAATAGTAAACTAAATGTAAAAACATAACACTGAGAAAACCTTGAACAGAGAAAACTAACATTGCAAGAGTTCACACTACAGCCTTAAGAACCGCTCGCTGTAAACACTTTTTTTTTTAATGAGTTTTAAGCACGGAAAAGAAATGAACATTTGAAAAATCTGTAATTTATACAAAAACTAACCATAAACAACCAAGAAAACTAACCCTTGCATGAGTGGAGTTCTGGCATGAAGGAAGTGAGGAGGAACTGGGTGGAGAAGAGTTTACAATTTTGAGGTAAAGTCCCTCTGCGGGATGCACGTCTGACCGAGAACAATGTACTGTGGAGAGACTGAGCATGTGCGCAAATCACCAACGCATATGAACCGGAAGGGAAACAAAATAGAGCACAAAGAGTTCACAGCGAATGCACAGAGAGAGACTGAACACGTGTGGAAATCATCGGCGCATACAAACCGGATAGGAAACTGGCTTGTTCGTCACCCGAGTGTGTGGTCGTGAACAGATGCAAAAGTTTGGCGAACTTTTTTGTCGTAACCCGATTTGTACGTGTTCTGAGACATTCATGACCCAAGGTTCCACTGTACATGTGGCTGTCAATGAGTTAAAAGCTCAAATATCAATCGACAGGGAATTTATATGTATGCTTGAATGGTGCAGCGGTAAGAACTGCTGCCTTATAACTGTTTGCTGCTTGTGCTGATCAATGCATTTACAAAACAAAAGATGCTGATGGAGAGGTGTGAAGGGATTTAAGGTAGGCCGGGAGTTTTTTCATAGGCTTCAGGAATTCTAGTGTTAATGCACAGAAGAGAATTCACAAAATGCCTTAGGTTCATTACCATGATAACCATGTTATTTCTTATAGCCTGGTTAATTCTTGTTCACTGGAAAATTAAGGAAACTCTTCTCCATCCTACTGGAATTTTACGACTGCTGCTAAAAACCTCTGCTCATCCCCATGCCTTTAGAATTCTGTGCATTTTTCTAGATGTGCCTCACCATGATAGTTTAATTCATTTACATGCTTTTTTTGTACACACTAATTATCTTTCAATTAGTCTGCTTAATTTTACTACGCAGCTTTGACCATGGTGTGATCAGTAGTGTCATATGTGGTTGGCCACAGCATTTTGGGGAAAAAATGCCTACCTAGTATTTCAATACACTATACTTTATTTGGAGTGCACAGGGAACTGAGAACGAAAACATCATGTTAACAAAAGATCAGAGTAGACCATCCAAACTCATTCAAGTTATAAGAAGACAAAATATTCAAATAATAGCTCCTTAGTACAGTTGTATGTCAAACCTAAAAGCAGGTGAGCTATAGTAGCAGAAGGCCATGCCAGGTTCATCACATGATCATTTAAATCTAAGAAATCGAAGACTGGAAAAATGTTATCTAATCTAAAGAATCTTCATTTTTACTGCAATGTGCAGGTGGTATTTTCAGAACTTGACACAAACTGCATGTTTCTATGGTAAAAATATTTTTTTGTTATAATTTTTTAAATGTGACATTGTTTTTGCTGTAACAAAAGCCATTAAGGGAAATTACTTTTTACATTAGTGTTCAGTCCCACAGATTTTGTGCAGCAATAACTGTTTTAAATCTTTTGTAAATACTCGCTTCACTCGCCAACCCTCGACCCAGTCACTTCAGGGCTCTTCCAGTCGTGTATGGGTAAGCGGACGTACAATTTAAACAGATTGTTATTTTCATGGGAACTGTTACATATGCATAATAGAACTATTTTACATTAGAAGGACTGGAACAGAAAATCTCATTATATGCAGATGACATGGTACTGTATATATCAGACCCAGAAAATTCTGTGCCTGCAGTCTTAGCAGCACTCACAGAATTTCAAAAGATCTCTGGTCTCAGAATTAATCTGAATAAATATACAGGCGATAAGAACCTGGACACAAATAGAAGAACATACACAGGCTTGGTCCGCAATAGAAGTAAAATCCTGCAGTACTTCTTTGTATTCCTTGCTCTGTGCTCCAATAAACACACGTTATCGGCAATACACTAATAACCCAATTGTGCTCCACTCACTTAGAATCTGGAACCAATGTAGAAAGCATTTTAAGACGAAGAAGCTTCTATCTGTGGCACCCCTGCAAGAGAACCACCTCTTTCAACCTTCACAAACATATGCAGTTTTTAATATTTGGAAAAAATTTGGAATTAACTTGCTTAGAGATCTTTATATAGACAACGTCTTTGCATCCTATGAACAATTGCATTCCAAATTTAACATTCCAGCTACACATTTCTTTCACTATCTTCAAATCTTTGTTAAACAAAACCTTCCAGATTTTCCTCATCTTGCACCCTCATCCATGCTGGAAAAAATATTGCTCAATCTCAAGGACTTAGACTCCATCTCTACAATATATAAAATCATTTTACAATCCCTCCCTTTCAAAGATCCAAGAAGACACTGAGAAAAAGATCTTTCAATTAATATATCAGAAAAGGAGTGGAAAGTAGCAATGCAGAGAATTCACTCGAGCTCCATATGCGCAAAGCATACAATTATACAACTCAAAATTATATATCGAGCACATCTGTCTCGACTAAAACTCTCCAAAATGTTCCCAGGGCATGATCCAACCTGTGAACATTGCAACCAAGTCCCAGCCTCACTAGGTCACATGTTCTGGTCCTGCACCAAATTAACATTATTCTGGACAAACATTTTTAATTACCTTTCAGATAGCCTTGGACTCACAATCCCTCCAAACCCATTAACAGCTGTGTTTGGTGTTCTTCCTGATGGGTTTAAAGCGGAGGAAGACAAACAAATTGTGATTGCATTCACTACACTTTTGGCACGTAGACTTATTCTCATAAACTGGAAGAACCCAAACTCTCCTCTTTTAAGTCAGTGGGAAACCGATGTGTTATATTATTTGAAGTTGGAAAAAATCAAATACTCAGTTAGAGGATCCGTACAGATTTTTTTCAAAACATGGCAGGATCTAATCAGTAATATTTTAAAATAAGTTCATAAGGCACAAAGAATTTATTAATTTAGGTATGTTTACAAGCCTTAAATTTAACGCCGTTTGGCTTGCTCTCTCTCTCAGGGGTGGGGATCGATCTGTTCTTAATTTTTCTCTTTGTAAAAACTTCATTGCTTTGTATGGATTGTAATAAAATTAATAAAAAAAAAAAAAAAAAAAGAACTATTTTACATTACAGCGAGTAATTAAACACAGTAAAAAATAGTTAAACGTAATTGATTGAAACAAAACGTATATGCTTTTGCATTTACATTATTTTTATTAAGTTCAAAATAAGCCTTTTGTTTCGCTACCTTTTAAAGCCTGTGCTTCTTCGCTTTCTTTAAATTGAATCATATACTGACCTGGTAAATTAATTGGTAATAATTCAACAGAATGACAGTGCATTGGCAATTCCATTAAATGCCCTCCGCTTTCCATTGCACTGATGTACCAAGTATCTAAATATGCTTGAACTTCATCCTGAGACTGTTCTTTGGATACAGTCATGCGTAATCTATCGCGCCTTTTATTAATATACTTGTAGATATACATAACCGATGCACAATACTCGACATTAATATGACCATCGAATCGTTTGAGCAAATACGGTTTATACGGTACAATCATCACAATTTTAACATCTTTCTTTCCGTGATAAGTGTGTTGTTCGTGATGATTATCTCTGCATCGACAACCAGGAAAGCCAGCCTTGGTCATATCTGTTGAATTAATGATAGCTTTAGGAAATTTCTTTAAACACTTTTTTTCTTTTGAGTCCCAACATACTGAATCTTTTAAATGAGATCCGTGAAACGTGTTTAATGACTTTGTACCATAATTCAGGATAGGTGTCTCTGTTTGGAATTTCAGCACAGGCAAAACAATCTGCATTTTCAGGAGGTAATAATTTATTTTGCAAAGTAACCAATAAATGCATGTGAGGGTTTTACAGATACATTTCGTGTAAAGTGCAATACTTTTGGACGTATTGATTTGTATCCATTATTGTCTGTAGAATTTCTGATACGTCTGGTCGTTTAATCCTATTTTGCATCGCTTCTCCGTGATCATAAATATAAACCTGACCGAATCATGGTTTCTTTGAAATTAAACTTGTAGTAGCTTTATTTGTTGCGGGACCACAGATTCTCATAGCGTATGGTCCTGAGTCATGTAAATGTACGTTTTGAGCATCGAATGATGCAAACTCTAACAGATTATTGTAGATTCGAATGTTTTGCCTGTAGTGTTAGTGGATTTCACTTTCACCAAACAACAAATCTTTTAATTCTTGAAGATACGCTTCCTCATTGGGAAAAACACAATACTTTTCCCTGATGGCAACACAAATTAGACAATCTATAATTCCCCGACTTAAACTTTAAAGCCTTACAATATCTATATACTTCTGTCATATCACATATGTCCATATATTTGATCTCTTTTCGCTGTTCCGTTATTTCACTGAGTAATAATTTCCGTTAGCGCTAATGTGATATTTACTATAATTTTTTTTTTTTTTAGACTTTTGATTTTTACTACTTTCATAATCTCTAACCTGCACTGCATGTGTATCGCACCAACGTTTTTGAACCTCTTTACAATGAGATTACCGTGTAAGTGGTTGAAAATGGTTGAGAGAAGTGTGTGACTTGAAAAAACTCTCATGGCCAAGGTCTCAACTCGCGGGACTTGAAAAAACTCCTCCAAAATGTCTTGTCTTTCTTCCAAAAAGTCTTTTTGCAGGATTTTTTTTATTATAATAGAGAGATATTCTGGCTTTGCACATTATTTTGTCCCTTTCTTTGCTCCAGTTTTTTGAAGTTATTAGAATGGCTCTTGTGCATCATGATTTTAAACTAGTATCACAGATTCCTCAGTCTGTTTGAGGTCAGGCCTTTGAGGTCAGACGTTTACTTTTTGTCTTTGAGCCATTGCTGGGTTATTTTGGCTATGTGTCTGGGATCCTTGTACTGCTAAGAGGTAAACTTTTGGCTAAACGTCAGTGTTTTTTTCAGCAGGTTAACACTTCTCTTGGAATATTTGAGATCAGTCCACGCCCAGGGCTGGAAATAAAGGACAAAGGGTAGATGGCAAAGTATAACGTCGTAAAGAATTCAAAAATGTTGGCGCGGTACACATGTAGAGCAGATCAGAGATAATGGAAGTACGAAAATTCATAAGTCTCAAAAAAATGATAGGAAAGCTTGCATTAGCGCAAACAAACGGAAATTATTACTCAATAATAATAATTACAGCAAAAAGAGATTGAATATATTGTTCGGTTTTAAACTTTAAGTTGGAGACTTGTAGATCGTCTAATTCGTGTTGCCAGCGAGAATTAAAAGATTCCAAAAACATTGTTGCGGTATGAAGTGCCGTAAGATAGAGACTTTTAGCATGAGATTCTTTCAAGTCATGCCCTACTTACAACTATTTTCAAACAAGATCAGGGTCATTTAACCTTAGTCATGTGAATGCTTTTGTCAGACACGCTTCCTGCACTCTCAGCTCTTATAAATTTTATCAGGACAATAATTTTATATGTCCTAGATGACACATCAATGACTAAGCGAAGATGAAAGAGCATGGACAAACATTCAAAAAAGTCATTTTATTTATTAGAGAGAAAGAAACGATATTTACTCACAGGCAGTTATACATTGCGTTGTCACAATGTAAGTCCAAACACGGAATCAAAATTCAATGCAATCTTGAAGAAAAGTTGGTTCCAAATATTGTTTTTACTGAAGATTTAAAGTAAAAGTGAAAAAAACGCATATGTAATAATTCCCATGAAAATAACAATCTCTTAAAATTGTATATCTGGTTAACCAAACCCGGGGATGGACGAGCGAAGCGAGCAGGGGCGCAGCCCTCTAGTACTCCTTTAAAATTAAGCACTTGCAAATATACAGGGTGCCACAGAAAAATGGGAACTTTTGAAATGCGTAGTGGTAGCCATGTACAGTTGGCAGCACTGCGGAACAGGGACCTTGAGCTGTAAACAATCTCGCCATTTAGTAATCATGGATCAGAGGAATGGTCAACAGCGTGCTTTCGCCATAAAAATGTTTTACAAAAGCTATGATAGTTTGGAAGGTGCGCAGAGGGAGCTCCGACGTTTTTTCAACTTAGGGCGTCATGGTCGGGTTCCCTCGAAGCTCGCGATAAAAACTTAAAAACTTTGAAGAGACTGGATCTGCTCTAAAAAAGAAACCGACAGGTGCTCGTACTCCACAGAATATCGAAGCTGTACGCGTTTCAGTCTTACGGAGCCCATGGCGTTCAGTTCGTAAGCAAGCAGCTGCGGTCAGAGTGTCCCGAGAGAGTGTTTGCCGAATTCTCCATTTTGATTTAAAATTTCATCTGTACAAGCTGCAGATCGTGCAACAACTGAAGGAGAACGATCACCAGTTGTGATTAGAATTCTGTCAGCAAATTATGACAAACATAAGCGAGGACAATTAATTTCTGGACAAGCTGTGGATGTCAGATGAGGCCCATTTTCATCTCACAGGTTACGTGAATAAGCAGAACTGTCGTTACTGGGCAGACAGCAACCCTAATGAAGTTCATGAACGCCCTTTACACGTCAGCAAGGTGACAGTATGGTGTGCAGTTTTGTCACACGGGGTCATCGGACCTTACTTTTTCGAAAATGAAGAGCAGATCACAGTGACTGTCACTTTGGATCGGTATGTTGAGATGTTGCAATCTTTTGTTGCACCTGCATTGAACAATTTTCCACAACTTCACGAAACCCGATTTCAACAGGATGGTGCGACATCGCACACTGCAAGGCAATCGATGGCAGCTGTGCGAGAATTGTTCGGTAACCGTGTCATCTCAAGATTCGGTGACATTCCCTGGCCCTCAAGATCACCGGATTTGTCCGTTTGTGATTTTTTCTTGTGGGGCAACCTTAAGAGTCAGGTCTACATGACTCGGCCAAGGACACTGAATGAATTGAAAGAAAGAATTCAAGACGAAATTCGTGGTATCCCAGCTAAGATGTTGCAGCGATCAATGGGGAACCTCAACAGCAGATTGGAAGAATGCATACGTACAGGAGGATGCCATCTACAGGACGTAATTTTCAGACATTGATAATCTGGATTACTGTCTCTTAAAAAGCAAGTTGTAGTGGTTAAATTTTTGTCAATAAAATTTTTTTGTTGGATTTCTTCTATTTTTATTGGGTTTTTCAAAAGTTCCCATTTTTCTGTGTCACCCTGTATTTCAATTGTAAGGAAACATGCTATTACATACATTAGAACATTGGAACAATTTAGAAGGTTGAAGGTCCCTAAAGCCATGCTGTTTGTTCACACTACTTGGTCACTTATTCCATGCATCTGTGACTCTCTGTGTGACGAAAAAATTCCTAATATGTGTGTATGAAATTTACTCTTTAATGCGTAAAGGTTACAGTTTGTGTCGTGTGGTGGAAATGTAGAACATGAAAGTGAACTAGGACAGCAATTGGCTTAGGGTCTACCTCATGAAGGAACACATCAGGAGTGGACCTGATGGGGCTGTTTTCTGTCAAAAACGACAGAAAGACCTTCCTGGTGGTGGTGGTGGTTGTAGACTATTTCACCGCCATGAGTGGAGCTAATCATTCTGCCTAACACCACTTTGAAGATTTGCTCCATCTGTAAGGGTGCCAAAGTACATCATTATGGACATGGATTTGCATTTCAGCCCCGCAGAAGCCGAATGGCTGCCAGAGCCTAGATTCCCATTAAACTTAGCAATGCATGAGTTTACAGGTGAGATCTCAACATTGCTGGCTAGTAGAGAACTTGGCAGTCCTTCAGAGTGCAAATACAGCACAACCCTCCTTCTCTGTAATCCATTACAAGTCAGCATTTTTTAATCAAATGGCATCACTCCACAGCTCAAATAGAGAATGATGACCACCCAGTCCCAACAATTTCAGCAGTACAGAGATGTAAGGCTTGCTTGGCAAAAAAGTTGAGATCAAGACACATGCCATCTCCAAAACCTCTAAGAAATACACACACTTGCTAGCTTGTAAATGGTGCTTCTGCTGTTCACCAGATGGGCCTAGCTCCATGTCGTGCACTACCTGCTTGCATATTCACAACTGCAAGTTCTGCCTCACACCGCTCAGATCAGAGGTAACACCATTTGCACTCGCTTTTAAGGTGATCCAAACCAGGATCCTTCTGGAGACTCGCTAGCACCCACATACCCAGGTCAATGGATTCTAGCAAAGCAGACACACCTCCATAAAGCTTGCAGCAATTTTATCTCTGTGTCCATCTCCCTTTCCATGCATGCTCTGTGCCAGAATAAATTGTGCCATGCTTTTTCACATGGAGAAAGATATTGCATATAAGAAAAATGTATGGGGTAGTGGAACACATTTTGCTGGTTGTGAAATATGATTTATTTTACAAATTGGTTTGAGAAATAAAAAACTCCAAATTTTGCTGCAGATTTAATTTAACACTCGTGCAGAGTTTTTTGTTGCTGTGTCTGAACTGACAGGCAAGAAGCTCAATTCAAACAACATCAGGATTTCACATTTAACAGTCGATACTAATACAATAGGGCAAACCTCTTATTCTAGGGAACTCTTCACCATGACATTTTTATTCTATCTGTCCACATCACATCTATAAAAACTGGACTGTGTTTAGGTTTTATTTGTAGGATTTTGTTGTCAATTTGTACCGGTGTAGATACTATTCTAGAAGCTGATACATGTTTTGGAGTTGTCTGGGTTATGTATTGTCTCTGTTGGATGTGTGTGAGAGCCAGACTGAGCTGGACAGATGTGTTTTGTCAGTCCTTATAAATTAAATAAATCATGGTAACCTACAGCACTGTGAGATCCTGGGCAGATATACCATACAACTACCATTGCTACAGATTTAGACAGCTTCTTGGTTGTCCTGCTGGCCTTTGAGTTTATGAGTTGACTCTTAACTCTTTGCCAGTTAATTTGAAATATCCTAAGCTGTTCACAGTCTAATAAGATGGAAGGCTTTCTTAAAACTACAAAAAAGACTATCATAATTAACATTCACTTCTAAAATTGAAAAAGCTTTTTAATTTGTCCATGTCTTAAGGATCTCCATGACTGGTCGATTTTTCATAATGTGAAAGAAGCTGACAACAGTCCTGGCCTGAAATTGTTGACACCACAAAACCCTCTAATTTTAATTCTGACATGATACAAATCACTCAAACAATTGAGTGACACATTTTATTGCCCGTTAAGTATTTCTCATTTGGAGCATTTGACTCGTCTGGATGTGTCGCTACTTTTAGCAGTGACAGATACCAGCAGTTATGACTTCTTTCCTTAATAGTAGAAGTTTGAATGTTTTGTGTGTGTGTGTGGTTACTTTTAGTGGAGCTCATTTGCAGTCTTTATAATAGGGGTGGTCGGATAACAACAACAACAACAACAACATTTATTTATATAGCACATTTTCATACAAATAATGTAGCTCAAAGTGCTTTACATGATGAAGAAAGAGAAAAAAGACAAAGTAAGAATTTAAAATCAGAGAACACTAATTAACATGGAATAAACGTAAGGTCCGATGGCCA
This sequence comes from Polypterus bichir lapradei, assembly GCA_026402145.1. NCBI lineage: Eukaryota > Metazoa > Chordata > Cladistia > Polypteriformes > Polypteridae > Polypterus > Polypterus bichir. The sequence continues at coordinate 32,177,404 of JANRMT010061414.1, forward strand.
GGGAAGACAGAAAAAACAAAAAAAAAACTCCAGACGGCTAGAGAAAAAATAAAATAAAATCTGCAGGGGTTCCAGGCCATGAGATGACCCAGCCCCCTCTAGGCATTCTACCTAACATAAATGATCAGTCCTCATTGTATTCAGGGTTCTTATGGAAGGACTTGATGATGACGGTCACGTGGTCTTCTGGCCTTTCATCCATCAATGTAGGGACGGACATCACGGTGCTTTGATTAGGTGGTGGTGGCGCAGGTCATCACCACAGAAAACCGGAAAAAGAACAGAAGAGAGAGTAGGGGTTAGTACAGATTTTGGAGCCACCATGAATAGTAATGATAATTAATTGAATATGCAGAGCATCAGGATTAAAATAAAATGAAGTTATGAGAAAGCCAAGTTAAAGTAATGTGTTTTTAGCAGTTTTTTAAAGTGCTCCACTGTATTAGCCTGGTGAATTCCTATTGGCAAGCTATTCCAGATTTTAGGTGCATAACAGCAGAAGGCCGCCTCACCACTTCTTTTAAGTTTAGCTCTTGGAATTCTAAGCAGACACTCATTTGAAGATCTAAGGTTACAATTTGGAATATAAGGTGTCAGACATTCCAATATATAAAATGGAGAGAGATTATTTAAGGCTCTGTAAACCATAAGCAGTATTTTAAAGTCAATTCTGAATGACACAGGTAACCAGTGTAGTGACATCAAAACTGGAGAAATGTGCTCGGATTTTATTTTCCTAGTTAGGATTCTAGCAGCTGCATTCTGCACTTGTTGCAAACGATTTATGTCTTTTTTGGGTAGTCCTGAGAGGAGTGCGTTACAGTAATCTAGTCGACTGAAAACAAAAGCGTGAACTAATTTCTCAGCATTTTTCAATGATATAAGAGGTCTAACTTTTGCTATATTTCTTAAGTGAAAAAATGCTGTCCTAGTGATCTGATTAACATACGATTTAAAACTCAGGTCACAGTCAACAGTTACCCCTAAATTCTTTACCTCTGTCTTGACTTTTAATCCTAATGCATCAAGTTTATTTCTAATAACCTCATTATATCCATTATTGCAGATCATTAAAATTTCAGTTTTCTTTTTATTTAGTTTGAGAAAATTGCTCCTCATCCACTCAGAAACACAAGTAAGACATTGTGTTAGTGAAACAACAGAATTGGGGTCATCAGGTGCTATTGATAAATACAGTTGCGTGTCATCAGCATAGCAATAGGGGCTTTAGAAGGATATTCATTTTGGTTGAATTTTCATTCTTTAAGATGGAGAGAGGGCCATCTGTTAACAGATTACTTAATACCTGATTTGTGTTTTCTATTGGATAAATACAAGTTGTGTTTTACTGCTTTCTTGTTTATCATGGTGCTGGAGAGTGGTGAAATGTATGTTGGCCAGACATGCAAGTAAAAATCTCATTGTAATCCTTGTGTCTTGTCAGAATGAAAATATTACCATTACTGCCGCCTCCATGGTGATCACGAATTCAGTATGTTAAGCCTTCCCCTGTGAAAAGGTTCTTCAGTTTATTCAGTTATTTACTTCCACGTATCAGCCTCTTCTTCAAACTGCCGACCATTGCATTTTCAAGATGTAGTCTACAAACTTCTTCGGTCAATTCATGATTCCATTTGTAAAAATAAATGTATTTTTATTTACACTAGCAATGAAAATTAAAGAACAATTTATGAAAAATTGGCATGAAATATTGGAGACTGTCACTGCTCAAAATTTAAAGTCATAATAGCTGTAAGTATGATTACTGTGCTACTAGAATGTTTTTTAAAATAACCAAGCAAAAAAAAGTCATTAAAAAATTAACTTTGGAAAACTGCAGTGATCAAAATTAGATGATTGTTACAACTGTATTGTGAAAGAAGCTTGCAAAAGAATGTTATTAATACTTGACCTGATCCCCCACTGTTTTCTTGTGCACTCGTCTTACATGGGTGACCAGTCTTTTTTGGGATTTGAATGACTTGGTTTCTTCGTAAAGGTTCAATGTTCCAAAAATGATATTCTTGGAATGACTAAGGTCTCATTCAGTGGCTGAGAGGATCATCACATCTGACTTCATCTGAACAACCTCATTTCACAGTGTTCTGTTACCCTAGAGCAGCTCACCATCTTGTAAAATGCCTACCAATATTGACTAATCAGCTGGTGTTGCCTGATATTTCAAGACATGACCAGTTTAGAACCAGCTGGTAACTGGTACAGCTCGTTCTCTCATTTTAATCGCAGAACTGCTTTAGTTATGTTGTTTAAATTGTTTATTTTGTGCTGTTGGACAGTTTTCACTGATTAAATATTATTACAGTATGTCATTTCTATTCATGTTAAGATAACATTTGATTAGCATAAGCAGTGAGAATTTACAAAAATGTAATTTGTTCTCTAATTTTAATCACTAGTGTGCTTTTCCAGTTTTCCATACTGCTGTCAAAGGCATTCATATTTTTAATACCTCCCATCTAGTGATGAGCGAGCATCAAAGTGTTCGGGTGTTCAGTCCGAACACATCGCGATGTTCGTGTGCTAGTATAATGTAAGTCAATGGGAGACAACCAGACACCCCCTGCTCTGAAGAGGGGAGGGTGCCTGGTCCATTGGAAAAGGTCAGAAAGTGACAGAAACACCACCCAAATGGACCGGGAACAGCATGGGGACGATGTCTGGATGCATCTTGGACTCCCAAGTCGCTGCTGGGAACCAGTTTGTCCGAGTTGTACACCACTTTCACAGACTGACAAAAACACGCCCAAAACCCCCCAAAAAAATCAATTTTACAGGAAAAATGACGCTCTAAAACATTATATGCTGGTGCCTGCAGGTGAGCTGACACTCTAAAACATTGTCAGGTAGCCCAGTGCGCCGTGGAATTTTCTAGGGGCGCCACGAAAACTTTTGTAAAATATTTAAAATTGCTAGCGTTTTTGAAGTTTTGGTTGATTAAAATGATAATGTTTAAAAAAAAAATTTATGTTGGAAAAACAGATAACGGAACACTTACGGAAATGAAGTCTAAGAAATGCGAGAGACTTCAAATGATCGAAAAGGAAATGCGCGTCTGTCTTTCGAAAATTGATCCTCGCATCAATCTCATATGTGCTGAAAAACAATCTCAACGTTCACATTAATTAAATTTAAGATTTATCCTTTGATTCCTTTATTAATAAAATGTCTTTCAAACTTGTAAAATTAACTGTTTTTATTGGCGATTGTCCATAGATTATGTCATCACGACTTTATTTATGGGCAGTCCCTCAGGTGCGCCGCGAAAGAAAATTTTTGGACTTAGTGCACCGCAACTCGAAAAAGGTTGCCTTTCACTGCTCGAAAACATGATATGGGAGTGCCTGCAGGTGAGCCGACGCTCTAAAACATTATATGCGAGTGCATGCTGTTTAGCACCCGATGACGTGTTCCGGCCAGCCAATCACTGTAATGCCAGCACCTCACATGGCTACTGGCATTACAGTGAGGGCAGTACTTACCTGCCCCTTGATTGGCTGTCTCCAACCCACGAAATGTGCGGGGTGGAGACTTGAGCATGGTGCACAAGCACATGTGGTGCTCGTTCGAGTAGCGTCATGCTCCGAGCATGCTCGCTCATCACTACTCCCATCACATTGTCCCCTCCCCTTCTCTTTTGCACTTCAGTAGCGGGCCAGAGATGCAGGCACTGTGCGCATGCTTGGTATGCTCTCTGGTCATTTTTCACCTCATTGCCAGTTTAATATTTTTGTGCAGAAATAAGCTGCACAGTCTAACATGTCTGAATGCAACTATAACCTTTATTGTTGTAATGGGAAATCGGCCCTTTCTACTTTGCTGTTAGCAACTGAAAAAGTAACCAAGTACTTCATAGCTGTAGACACTGATGTTTGCATAAAAGTAAGCAGAATATACAGTACAGTGTTAATGCATTAATCACAATCTAACATAATGCAAAACCCATTATCTTACCTCTGTGACCTGTGCCAAGTTGTCCATATGTTCCTTTAATAGCCATATCATGTTACATAAATTTTGCTGTGATTTTCTGTCACAGACTTCAACTACATAATCTTAACAAGTCAAGGGCAGTGGTGGTGTGCCTGTGACTATCTGACATATCCAGCAACTCACAACAACCCATCTGCAAGTCAACACAACATAATCAAACATTTTATAAAGATTGGCTTTGTGTATGCAAATGCTAACAGTCAGTGAGCGCCCAAGAGGAACTATAATGCAGTTATGCAGAATATGAAACATGGGTGTTTTGGACCTGACAAACAGAAGAGAGACTTGTCTATATGATGTCTTGTGTTTCACACACCACAACTGAATAGGAAACAAGAAGCCACCATTACAGATGAGCTTGCCTTACCTGTATAGCTTATGCTTGGGTACCAGCCCTGTCAGACAAAGGGTTAAGCCTGTGATACTTTGGAAATGTGAAACAAACTGTCTGGGGAAAGCCATCAGGGAGTCATCTAATTTGACATCATCCCCAGGTGATCAGGTCAGAAATTACAGTCATCAATTTGACATCCCCAAGACTTAACACGACAAACCAAAAACTTAAATACTTCTTGTAGAACCTCCTGGAGCATGGAAAGAGCTCGATTCTGTCTTTTGAAAAATGATTCCATCGTATGCTGTAATCAGTCACTTTTTTCAGTGTACTTTTTTATTCTAGTCCATCATTATATTGCACATAATAACATCTTAGACATATTTTCACAATAACAGAGTTAGTATATCTTAAAAACAAATTCAACTTCACTTACATAACAAAGATCCTTTACTTAATTCCTGTAGGAGACAGCATGGAGAGTGAGCAAGTGAGGTCTATGTTTTAAACTGCTGCACTTGTGTGGTCCTACAGAAGAAATATTGACTTCTGACCCTGACACTGAGGAATGAAGGCGGCAGACAGCTCTACACAAGTCTGTTCCATCTCTGCACTGAATGCTGAATGAGTCTGTCAGGAGCTGACCTCCATGGTTCTACTGCCATTGCAGAAGCCTCTCTAAATAAATAACACACAAAGTTATTCTAAGCACACTACAGAGGCTTTCAACCTATGGTCTTCTTTGTAGCAATCATATTTGATGATGGCCTAGTCTTTAAATCTCATGTCACTGCTGCAGCCAGAACGTCATTAAATGAGTGCCTGATTTGTAGAGACTGGATACTGAAGCACTAGGTCACGACTGACATTCTCCTTTTAACGATGACCCTCTGTGACCCATCATGAGGCTACAAAAAGGTTCTAAATGTTGATGCCAGAGATCTAATCCAATGCAAATGCTGTGACCACATTACCGATCAGAGAGTAGTAATAGTAGTTGTAGTAGTCGTATTGTCTCGTGTACAGAGTGCAAGGAAATGCTTATTTGCATGTTCAACCAACATGCAACATGTTGCCACTCCTCAATGCTCTGGTGTACAAGAATGAATTAAAATAAAGAACCTGAGAGCTTACCTGCAATGGATCACTACTGACTTTATGAAGGTGTTTGTTCCAACATTCCAAAAGACGTGAATATGCTGCTTACACCTTACAAACGGATGAGACAACCAAGCTCTTCAGACACTGGCCTCCTCCTTGTTCCAAAACCCTCTTGGCAAATCTTACCTGAGGTCTGCATCGCCTACCATCTGGGACCCTGTCTCATATCTATTAGCGAGACTCGTTTAGTCTTGACTGTCAGACTCATCCGTTTGTGACGATGTGGGTTCTGCTCCATGCTCCCATCTGATTTATGGGAGTTCTTGAACCCGACACCATAGGTAATGTAACCGGATGAGCTGGACAGTGAAGACATCAACAAGAAGCAAGGGGATGGTGCAAAATGTGCAAAGTGCTTTTATTTAAAAACAGTCAAAACATAGTATTCAAATAAATAGTGCAGTGCATAAAGTTCAATAAATAAATAATCCATTACAAACAAGGGAAAAATGTGGAGGTTAAAATCCAATAAATAAATCCAATTAAAAACGGAGTTAAAACAATGGCTGGAAGCGATCCTTTTAAAAACAAAGCCCGGTGCATTCTTTTACTGGTGACTCCCCTGCTTCTTCCATCCAGGCTATGCACCAGGGGAGTCACCATACTTGCAGCTGACCTTCTCTGCCTTCTGCTGGTCTGTGCGCCTTTCAGATCCCTGGCCCCGGTGGGCTCCACCAGACTGTGATTTGGGCTCCCCACCAGTCAGGACGCTCATGCTGGGGCTTTCTCTTCCCAGGTCCCAGACTCCCGCAGCCATATGCGGTAAGCCATCCTCCATCCAGTCACTCCCGCTCCTCACTAATGCTCAGCGGGAGTGACCACTACTGACTGCCCACGGGTGCCGGCCAAACACCCCGATAGGACTCAATTCCCAGCTGCCTTCTTTCTTACAGCGAGCCCGCTCATACTCACTCGCTTGCTCGCTCACTCGCTCCTTCCCTCACGCACAGGCTCCTTTGCTTCCAACTGTCGTCTTCTCCCTTGACCTCCGTTCACTTTTTCTTTTCATTTTTTCCTCTCCGCACTCATGCTCCTACTATATATAATAGGGACGTGGCTCGATTAGCAGTTCCCGGCATCAATTACAGATACGGACGATTCCTCACCTGTGCACATAAGCAAGGAAATGCCCGTCTCATGCAGCGTCCAGGAACCGCACAAACTACCACACCCCCTCTTTAAGCTGCCAGTGCAGCGATTATCTATTTAAAAACTGTCCTGTTCAATCTGAGCTGTGGACCCGCTATACCACGCTGTTCTCTCTGACTTTCAAACTGCTGACTTTTCAAGTTTCCGTGGGCCTCTTTATTATTCCAAAGTGGTCTGTTAATTTGGTAGCTATACTTGTTGTGATACTTTGTGTGCTGTTTTATAGCTTTATACTGTAGCTCTGTTAGAGTCATTAAGCCCCTTTAGTTGTGTAAAGTCTGTCAGATATTCTTATAAGCTCTTCTCTGCATTTGTTAGTGGTGTATTTTTTTTGTCCGTTTGATTTTATTCTAATCTCGTTTGCTCTGTGAATCCAAATTTAGTAGCACTTGTGATTAACAGAGCACCCTAAATTGAAAGTCGATTGATTGATGACCACATACATTTGCCAAACCCAGTTAATCAAATTGTATAGCAAGTCAAGCAGACGTGAACCAGGACCAGTTTAGAGTGGTCCGTTAATCTCACACACCTCCTTATGATGAGGGATGGAAGCCAAACTGCCTATTGAAACTGCACATTGCAAAGAATGTGACCAGGCTGTGACTTGAACACAGAACTCTGATCTGTGAGGCCCCACCATGTCTAATTTAAAAACAGGATTTATTAATTTATTAATTTTGCTGATCAGAATGAGAATTGCTTTTACTTGCCACTACAAATTGGACCAAAATTTGACTTGGTAGGATTGGAGCACTTATAATAAAATACAACATCACATAAAAAAAGCATAAACTACTAACATTAAGAGTTGCAGAATAGTGCAATTATAAAGGAGATGTGCAAATGAAAATGTGTGCTTAAACAGTGCGCATGCAAATGCATACATTTATATGTTTATATACCATACATACAGTGGTGTGAAAAACTATTTGCCCCCTTCCTGATTTCTTATTCTTTTGCATGTTTGTCACACAAAATGTTTCTGATCATCAAACACATGTAACCATTAGTCAAATATAACACAAGTAAACACAAAATGCAGTTTTTAAATGATGGTTTTTATTATTTAGGGAGAAAAAAAATCCAAACCTACATGGCCCTGTGTGAAAAAGTAATTGCCCCCTTGTTAAAAAATAACCTAACTGTGGTGTATCACACCTGTGTTCAATTTCCGTAGCCACCCCCAGGCCTGATTACTGCCACACCTGTTTCAATCAAGAAATCACTTAAATAGGAGCTGCCTGACACAGAGAAGTAGACCAAAAGCACCTCAAAATCTAGACATCATGCCAAGATCCAAAGAAATTCAGGAACAAATGAGAACAGAAGTAATTGAGATCTATCAGTCTGGTAAAGGTTATAAAGCCATTTCTAAAGCTTTGGGACTCCAGCGAACCACAGTGAGAGCCATTATCCACAAATGGCAAAAACATGGAACAGTAGTGAACCTTCCCAGGAGTGGCCGGCCGACCAAAATTACCCCAAGAGCACAGAGACGACTCATCCAAGAGGTCACAAAAGACCCCAGGACAACGTCTAAAGAACTGCAGGCCTCACTTGCCTCAATTAAGGTCAGTGTTCACGACTCCACCATAAGAAAGAGACTGGGCAAAAACGGCCTGCATGGCAGATTTCCAAGACGCAAACCACTGTTAAGCAAAAAGAACATTAGGGCTCGTCTCAATTTTGCTAAGAAACATCTCAATGATTGCCAAGACTTTTGGGAAAATACCTTGTGGACTGATGAGACAAAAGTTGAACTTTTTGGAAGGCAAATGTCCCGTTACATCTGGCGTAAAAGGAACACAGCATTTCAGAAAAAGAACATCATACCAACAGTAAAATGTGGTGGTGGTAGTGTGATGGTCTGGGGTTGTTTTGCTGCTCCAGGACCTGGAAGGCTTGCTGTGATAGATGGAACCATGAATTCTACTGTCTACCAAAAAATCCTGAAGGAGAATGTCCGGCCATCTGTTCGTCAACTCAAGCTGAAGCGATCTTGGGTGCTGCAACAGGACAATGACCCAAAACACACCAGCAAATCCACCTCTGAATGGCTGAAGAAAAACAAAATGAAGACTTTGGAGTGGCCTAGTCAAAGTCCTGACCTGAATCCAATTGAGATGCTATGGCATGACCTTAAAAAGGCGGTTCATGCTAGAAAACCCTCAAATAAATCTGAATTACAACAATTCTGCAAAGATGAGTGGGCCAAAATTCCTCCAGAGCGCTGTAAAAGACTCATTGCAAGTATTCGCAAACGCTTGATTGCAGTTACTGCTGCTAAGGGTGGCCCAACCAGTTATTAGGTTCAGGGGGCAATTACTTTTTCACACAGGGCCATGTAGGTTTGGATTTTTTTTTCTCCCTAAATAATAAAAACCATCATTTAAAAACTGCATTTTGTGTTTACTTGTGTTATATTTGACTAATGGTTAAATGTGTTTGATGATCAGAAACATTTTGTGTGACAAATATGCAAAAGAATAAGAAATCAGGAAGGGGGCAAATAGTTTTTCACACCACTGTATACACGAATAAGTGAGGCAGACAGGCTAAAATGGCCTATGGCTCTGAGAAAGAAACTGTGTAGATCTCTGTAAGTTTTAGTTTTGATTGACCTAAAGAGTTTACCGGAGGGGAGGTGATTGGAATAAGTGGTGACCTGGCTGAGACGAGTACAAGGTGATCCTTTTGATGCATTTTGTGATACAAGATGTATACAGATCTGCAACAGATGGGTGAGCATGGCCAATTATTTTTTCAGCAGTCTTCATAACTTGCTGTAATTTATTTTTGGAGCGGACTGTTGGTGAGCCAAACCAGACCACAATGGAGAATGTGATCACACTTACAGTTTTGCAAAACTGTAGAGAACTGGGACAGGCTGGGAAATATTTAATTCCTTTAGTTGGCAAAGACCATGCATCTGCTACTGAGCCTTCTTAGTGACGGAAGTGATGTTAATGTCCCAGCTGCGAGTGCTTGTGATAGTTGTGCCCATACATCTGAAGGATTCCACCATATTGACTGTAGAGGCATTAGTTGCTGGAAGATGAGGTTGTACCTTCTGTTTGCAAAAGTCAATGACCATTTCTGCTGTCTTGATGCTATTGATTATCAGGTTATTTGTAGTGCGCTAAGACGCAAAATGAGTTACCTCCTTTCTATCTGCTGTTTCATTTCCATTAGTAGATAATGGTGGTATCGTCAACAAACTTAAAAGTCTTTTACTGAAGGGTCAGTGGACATACAGTCACCAGTGTACAGGGAATAGAGTGGGGTAGGAAGCCTTGAGACGTAGCTGTCAGAGTCAACCAGTGAGTTGGAGTTCATGACTGATGACTTTAGGGCTCCAGTGAGAATGAATCGAGACAGTATCACCACAGACATGGCGGTGGAGCCTGTACATAAAATGAACGCTACTGTAAATCAGTAACAGTTAGAAAAGCAGTATGCTCTGCGGATGCTGAGCTACTCTGTGTTTCTCTAAGACCATTCTATTTGTCCACAAATTTCCACAAATATTGCTTACCATTGTATATGTTCATCCTAAAGCTAACCTACCTATTGCAACCGAGACAATTATTAATGTGGTATAAAGTTTGCAGTCACTCTCCCTGGATGCGCAGCATATTGTTCTTGGAGACTTTAACAACTGTAATCTCTGGACATTTTTAACAAATGTCTATCATTATGTAACCTGCCCAACAAGAAACAATAAAATGCGGGATCTTTGTTACCAGACAATTATGGGAGCCTACAAATTGATAGCCAAACCACCGCTAGATGCCTCTCATCACCATTCGCTTAACCTTCTCCTCAGTTACAAAACAGCCTTAAAAAGAGAAAACGTCCACAAATAGGCATTTAAGCTCTGGAGTGTAGATTCCATTCAAAGTCTGAAAGGATGCTTTCGGAGCACAAACTGGGATATTTTTATAGACTCGAGCACTTATTTAGATGAGTTTTCTGATGTTATCTGCAGCTATGTTACTTTTTGTGAAGAAAAGCTTATCTCAACTTAAAGTATTAAGGTCTATCCTAACAACAAACCCTAGATCATCCTTCCCAGATGGAATTAAAACTTATAAAAATGGAACAGAAAATGCCGACTCAAAATTTAACCTAAGTGGGGTCAGACATTAAAGCCTTAGCTGGCCGTCATCATTCAAAAAATAATTGCCATGTCACCGTTTATAGTTATAACACCTGCCTTAGATAAGATCCATCTTTGACTGGTGCAAAACTTTGTGCTCACAGGTAATGGTGTCTCCCTATCAACCACAGTGCTCTCCTGCTGCTTGACTGGAATTGCAGTCCCTGCATCAGTACTGGTTTTTGGTTCGCCCCCTCCATACAATGCCTCACCTGGGTATACCATGCAGCCTATAATTAAAGTGAATTTTTTAAGTTAATTTTGTAAAAATAGGTTCAGTCCTCTTTGCATAATTAGTTGACAAACAGACATACAAATCTCAAAAAGTCAGTGTTTTGTAGTCTTTCCATCTCTACTAATTTCTTGAGCTGTCATTCATTTTGGTGTTTGGAGAGCAGCGTTGGCAATGTCAAATATCAAAGTACATAATGGTGTGCCACATGTTTTTTTCATCCTGGAATTCATTTTTGTGTTTAATTTATTTAACCCTTGGCAAAGTTTATTTAACAAGGCTATGTCAAAAATGAGTGTATGCAAATATCGATGTCATCCTTGAAGCACCTGGGGTTAAACTGAAGTAACCTGCATTTGATGTCAAAGTGCCTGTTTGACCTCGCAGGCGTGCAGTTAGTTGGCACATCGTTCAGGACTGTTGTGCTGAGCTTCGACACCCTTAAGATAAAATTGTATTGAGCTTGAAAATGTGGGATAAGATGGCCCGAAGGTTAATGCCGCTACCTCCCAGCCCTAGGAGGCTTATTTTGCATTTCAACTCAGTCACTCTCTGTGTGGAGTTTGCACGCTGTCTTGTCTGTGAGTTTTATTTCAGGTATTCTGGTGTACTTGCTCCACAATCCCAGATGCTGCTATATTGGTAAATCAAATGAATCCAAAATATAAGGCCACAGAATGTCCTAAGCCGTCCATGCTAACTTTTATGTGACAATGAATTGGACGATACCCATGGTCAAAAAGACAAAAGTTATCATCTTATAATTAATGTTGACAAACCAAGAAATGATAATCTGTAACAGTATGTGTGTGCTATGTGACCAATATGTCTGATGTGAACTTCTGTTTTCATTTTAAATGGTAAGGTTTTGTAAGGAACCTCAGGTTTAGCTCTATAAAATAATGTTACTGAATTTGCTGATTCCATTCTTTGTTAAACTTGGTTTCTTGCTCTACTTTTTGTGGGTAGTCAGTCATCAAGCTATTCCAGAAATAATGATGGAGTAATGGAAAATCTGGTGAAGTATGCACACCTCTGGTAAAATAATTTAGGAGCAGCAGAACTGTGGAAGAGGAATGAGAGGCGGGCGTTCTTCTGGAAAGTGTCTGCCCCTCATTTCACTGAAGCAATACTTTCTGTATACTCTTTTATTGCAGCACACTGTACTGTTCCTGATGCGGAGTGATTTTCTTTAGGGAATAAAAATAATGGCTGAGTAGGTTTTCATCTCTCTCAGATTTCTAGTGTGTGTGAAAGTCACAATACATACATACACACTGACTTAGAACAGTACTAACTTTATACTAATACTCGTAGAGCCTCATTTTGTTCTCAGAACAGTCTCAGTTGTCTGTGGCATGGATTCCACACGATGTTAGAAACGTTCCTTTGAGAATCTGGTCCTTGCTGACATAATTGAATCATGCAGTTTCTACAGATCTGTCAGCTGCACATTCATGCTTCAAATTTCCCATTCTACCACATCCCAAAGGTGTTCTCTTGGATTTGTGTTTACATTTATTTGCTTAGCAGATGCTTTTATTCAAAGCAATTTTCAAAAGAGGTCAATGTAATCAAGTAACCATCAGTCTAGGGGACTGTTTAGGAAACAAATATCACAAAACAACGGTACAAATGTGATCACCACATGTGAAGAGCTCAGAACAAAATGCAAGCTAATTATAATTCCTAGGTTACAAAAGCCTAAGGCTAACACCAGTTAGACAGAAATTAATCAAATAAGAGAGTCTTCAGACACTTTTCAAACACAGTAATGAATCAGCAGTTCAATGGCGGTGAGCAGCTCATTCCACCAGCCAGTGGTGGAATCTGAGTGGTTGAGACAGAGCATAGGACTTCAGAAGTGTCTCCAAATATATATATATATATATAGGGCTCTGCCCCCTGCTCGTTTCGCTCGCCAACCACTTTGCAGATCTGCTGCTTGCTTATGGGGAAGCGGATGTACAATTTAAACAGATTGTTTTCGTAGGAATTGTTACATATGCATAATAGAACTAATTATTTCACATTACAAAGAGTAATTAACCATAGTAAAAAATAGTAAAACGTAATAAATTGAAAGAAAATTGTTTCATGTTGCGCTAGAAGTATTCATTGCGTTATACGTTTTTGTTCTGTTTGGCTTTGAAATTAACATGCAAATCATTTTTAAAGTTACACTTTTACTGTAAGACTTCAGTTAAAACAATTTTTTGAATTAACTTTTCGTTAATATCGCATTGAATGTTGATTCAGTCTTTGGAGTTACATCATGACAACGCAATATATAACTGCCCGTGAGTGAATATTGTTTCTTTGTCTCTAGTAAATAAACCGACTTTTTCGAATGTTTGTCCCTGTCACTTGTTAATTGTCATAGCAAAAGCTATTGTATCAGGAAATTGTAAATGTTTTAATATGAATGGCATATCAAGATCTTCTTTGGTGTCTAATGTTATCCGTGGAAGATATACTACATTACCTTTCTTATAGCCTGTTCAAATTTTACATGTCAGAATTGTTCAACCAATTTTGAATACAACTAATCTTGGCCTATTGCATAGCCCATCACTCAGACATAAATTATGCAATAACATTACGATGCATCCTCCATCCATCCATCCATCCTCTTCCGCTTATCCAGGGTCGGGTTGCGGGGGCAGTAGCTTAAGCAGAGAGGCCCAGACTTCCCTCTCCGCGGCCACTTCTTCCAGCTCTTCCGGGAGAATCCCAAGGCGTTCCCAGGCCAGCCAGGAGACATAGTCCCTCTAGCGTGTTCTCGGTCTTCCCCGGGGCCTCCTCCCGGTTGGACGTGCCCGGAACACCTCACCAGGGAGGCGTCCAGGAGGCATCCTGATCAGATGTCCGAGCCACCTCATCTGACTCCTCTCGATGCGGAGGAGCAGCGGCTCTACTCTGAGCCCCTCCCGGATGACTGAGCTTCTCACCCTATCTTTAAGGGAAAGCCCAGAAACCCTGCGGAGGAAACTCATTTCAGCCGCTTGTATTCGCGATCTCGTTCTTTCTGTCACTACCCATAGCTTATGACCATAGGTGAGGGTAGGAACGTAGATCGACTGGTAAATTGAGAGCTTTGCCTTACGGCTCAGCTCTTTTTTCACCACGACAGACCAATGTAGAGCCCACATCACTGCGGATGCCGCACTGATCCGCCTGTCAATCTCGCGGTCCATTCTTCCCTCACTTGTGAACAAGACCCCGAGATACTTGAACTCCTCCACTTGGGGCTGGATCTCTCCCCCAACCGTGAGAGGGCACTCCACCCTTTTCCAGCTAAGGACCATGGTCTCGGATTTGGAGGTGCTGATTCTCATCCCAGCCGCTTCACACTCAGCTGCAAACCGCTCCAGAGAGAGTTGAAGATCACGGCCTGATGAAGCAAACAGGGCAACATAATCTGCAAAAAGCATTGACTCAATCCTGAGTCCACCAAACCGGACCCCTTCAACACCCTGGCTGCGCCTAGAAATTCTGTCCTTAAAAGTTATGAACAGAATCGGTGACAAAGGGCAGCCCTGGCGTAGTCCAACTCTCACTGGAAACGGGCTCGACTTACTGCCAGCAATGCGGACCAAGCTCTGACACCGGTTGTACAGGGACCGAACAGCCCTTATAAGGGGGTCCAGTACCCCATACTCCCGGAGCACCCCCCACAGGATTCCCCGAGGGACACGGTCGAACGCCTTTTCCAAGTCCACAAAACACATGTAGACTAGTTGGGCAAACTCCCATGTACCCTCCAAGATTCTCCTAAGGGTGTAGAGCTGGTCCACTGTTCCGCGACCAGGACGAAAACCACACTGTTCCTCCTGAATCCGAGGTTCGACTATCCGACGGACCCTCCTCTCCAGAACCCCTGAATAGACTTTTCCAGGGAGGCTTAGGAGTGTGATCCCTCTGTAGTTGAAACACACCCTCCAGTCCCCTTTTTTAAAGAGGGGGACCACCACCCCGGTCTGCCAATCCAGAGGCACTGTCCCCGATGTCCATGCAATGTTGCAGAGACGTGTCAACCAAGACAGTCCTACAACATCCAGAGCCTTGAGGAACTCCGGGCGTATCTCATCCACCCCCGGGGCCCTGCCACCAAGGAGTTTTTTGACCACCTCGGTGACCTCAGTCCCAGAGATGGGAGAGCCCACCTCCGAGTCCCCAGGCTCTGCTTCCTCATTGGAAGGCATGTTAGTGGGATTGAGGAGGTCTTCGAAGTACTCCCCCCACCGGCCCACAACGTCCCTAGTCGTGGTCAGCAGCGCACCATCCCCACCATATACGGTGTTGACACTGCACTGCTTCCCCCTCCTGAGA
>JANRMT010061414.1:32207784-32253520 GCA_026402145.1 Polypterus bichir lapradei
CATAGTAACATGTTCCCTGAAGGACAGCTGATTATCGATCACCACCTCAAGGTTGCATGCTGACTTGGTTGATATTAGTTACAATGAGCCAAGCTGAACAGAGATGGGGTGCTGAACAGACAGACGAGCTGAAGGTCTACCTTTGCTTAGTTAAGCTAGAGATGATTCTTCCTTATCCAGGCTGCAATATCAGTGAGGCATGCAGAGATGCTAGCTGATACCTTATGGTCCTCTGAACAGAACGAAAGGTATAACTACAAATCATTGGCATAGCACTAACAAGAAAAACCATAGGACAGGATGATATGGCCTAGTGAGAAGGTGTATAGACTGTGAAGGCCACTGAAGAATACTGAACTCATTGTCATGTTCACTAAACCAGTTTGAGACGACATTTGTTTTGAGACATGGTGCATTATCATGTTGGAAATAATCATAAGAAGAGCGGTAAATTGTGGCCATGAAGGGATGCACATGGTTAGCAACAATATTTATATAGTATGTGGTATTCAAATGATGACTGATTGGTATTAACAGGCCCAAAGTGTGCCAAGAAAACATTTCACACAACATTACACCATCACCACTGGTTTGGACTGTTAAAAAAGGCAGGTTGGATGCATGGGTTCATGCTGTTGGCACCAAATTCTGACCCTACTATCTTGTGGGTTTCAGGTGAAATTGAGATTCATCAGACCAGGCAACATTTTTCCATTCTGGTTTTGGTTGAGGCGTGCTCACTGTAGGAGTGGAACCTGACATGGTCTATTGCTGTTGTAGCCTATCTGCCTGAAGGATTGACTTGTTATGCATTATGAGATGCTTTTCTGCTCAGTGTGTGTAAAAATCTCAAGAGATCAACAGTTACAGAAATACACCAACAATCATGCCATGGTCAAAATCACTCAGATCATGTTTTTTCCCCATTCTGGTGTTTAATGTGAACATTAAGTGAAGCTCCTGCCCTGTACCTGAATGACTGTATGTATTGTGTTGCTGCCATATTGTTGGCTGGTTAGATAACTGAATGCACACAGGTGTTCCTAATAATTTCTTAGTGAGTGTACATAAAAATAAAGCACAGACGTCCACAAGGACTGCATTCTCCTCTCCACCGGGCAAATATACACTCCAAAGGCGTCTTTGAGTCACTTGTGTTATTTTGTGTGTCTGTGTTCATGTGTCTTGTTCACAGGATTTGTTTCTGATCCTGGTTGAGTTCCTTTTTTATTTTTGTGATATTCTGTCAAGTTTGCTGCCCCTTATCACCTCAACTAAGGTAAGCCATTTATGGAGCAGATGAGGCGCTGTCAGCCTAGTTTTTTTTGTTGTAATTGATTTGTCACATGTGATTGCTGCCTTCTCCTACTTTTGATACTCCACCTATTTTCCTGACACTAACTCATCTTCCCAGATTTAAACTCAATGTCCTGTTGTGCAATGGCCCTTCAGGCACATGAGATAGAACTAACACCCTTAGGCCATCCCAGCATCTCCAATATACATAGAAGCAGAGGCCCATCATATTTCATTTTCAAGAACTTACTCAAGCTACTGTGGTCATTAACTGAATGCCAGTCTTCATTTTCATATGTTACAACATTGCTTTCTGAACAATGATATCTGCTAGCCAGATGAATAACAGACATTTGGAGTTTATTTCATAGTATTTATTTCAAAATAATAAATGGCCACCTTCCTTGCTTTCTCCATAAAACTTTGATTGCATCTCCCCTTAATCTGTTTTTGCCTAAATGAAATAATGTAATGTCTTTAGCCTTTCCTTACAGGTCACACCTCACAGACTGGCCATTTGTGCAATTCTTGTGACCTTTCACAGGGGTCTACTGTACTGGAAGAGAAATGATGGCTGTAAGATTCCACTTAAAAGATTTTGGCAGTGATTACAACCTAAAATCTTGGATCTGACATGACATGTTTTGCACACCTGGATTTGGGGATTTCCTGCCATTCTTCTCTGCAGATTCTCTCAGACTCAGTTTGGAGGAGACAATTGGTTCACTACTATTTTCAGGTCTTTCTAGAGATGTTTAGGTTCTGGTTGGGCCACTCAAGAACATTCCTAGAGATGTCATTAAGCCACTCTTGTGTCGTCTTTGCTTTGTGCTTAAGGTCACTGTTCTGTTGGAAGGTGAGTCTTCAGTCCTAGATCCATAGCGCTCTGGAGCAGGTTTTCATTAAGGATATCTCTTGGAGTTTGCTCTGTCCAGCTTTCCCTTAACCCTGTCTTGTCTCCCAGTCCCTGCCATTGACAAACAATCCTACAGAATGATGCTGCCACCACCATGCTTCACTGTTGGAATCGGAGAGGACAGTGCTGAGCCCGAGGTCACTTGCATCTGTGTGGACCTAGAAGGATCAGGCTGTGGTGACAACAGGGTACTTCTAGTGTAGGCACACCAGAACCCTTGAACAAATTTGCGGAACCACCCAGCCACCCACAGGAAGCATTAGAGACTTTTTACATCCTGGGGCTTCAGATAGTCCACTATAGATTTAATTTTCTTCAGGTTAACCCAGACCCCATCTGCTAATACCATCCGGTCGAGGAAGGTAAGCTGGTTATGTAGAAATCTACACTTCTTGATGCTGAGTGAGAGATGAGCCTTGTGTAGTTGCTGGAAGAGAGTGCCAAGGTCCTGTAGATGTGGGACAGATGGGAAAAATAAGATGATGTCATCAATGTACACAAAACTGGTCTCCCAATGAACCCCCAGAAGACCTGCTGCAAAAGCCGTTGAAACGATACCCCTAAATTTTTCAATACAAAGGGCATCACGCAAAACTGGAAGAACCCTTCCAGGGTGATGACAGTGGTCCTCTCAACGCTATTCTTCTCCATCCTCACCTGTCAATACCAGGGCTTCAGGTCCAGGGAGCTGAATGTTGCCACCCAAAGCAAAGCCTCTAAGATGTTGTGGACGAGTGGCATGAGGTAGGCATCGTGAGGGCTCTTCTTGTTCAGCTCCCGGTACTCCACACAGAATTGGTAGGTGGAAGGCTCAATCACCCCATCCGCCAACATCTGGTCAACCCACTCCTTGATTGTGCCTCTTTTCAGAGGTGACACTCTGTAAGCTCTGTGTCACACAGGGACTTGGTCGACTGGATGTGATGAGTCGGACCCAGTTTGTCCATCCACACCAAGTGCCACCTCCTAATCATTGGCTGAATGAGCTCTGACTGTTCAAGAATTGTCTTCTTTACTAGGCTGGATTCATCAACCACTTGCATGAGGCAATAATGCAAGTTAAGCCAAATCAGATTGCTCTGAACCTTCCCCCTGAACTGTTGGACATCACCACCCCCAGCAACTTGTACTCCAGCTGCGACAGGTGGATGGTAAGCCCTGCCACCATTAGTGAGTCCATTCCAGGAAACATTGACTGTGATCGTCTTCCAGGGCATACTCTTCTGTCTCCCAGTGTGTTTTATGCAGCAGAACCTCAGAGGAACTTTGTCCTTTTCCCGATGTGTCCTTCCATCAGCAAGAAAGAATTTTACTTTTGCACCTTCCCTAAGTGCCTCATGAGATACTTTAAGCTGAATTTGATTGGAGTATAAGTGCTGCCTGGATTCACAACTGCCTCACCTGTGACACATCGCACTTGTACGGGCACCACTAAGGGGGTGACATCAGCACAGGGTTCCACTGAGGTTTTCCTTCGTGGTTCGGGACAGGGGACATTCCAAGGCTGCCACCCTTACAAGACCCACTAACTCCGATGGCCGCCTAGTCCTTCTCCACTCAGGACACCCAACTTCACCAACTCGTCTACTGATTTCACAACCCTCTTCAGAGTGGCTGTCACAAAAGGGTCACATGCATCGAGAATATGTCACAATATCTCTTCCTCACCACTTAAGGCACAATGCCTGTAATTCTGAGACAAAGTCCCTGAGACTCTGCGATAGCTTTTGCACAAAGGTCCAGAGCTTCTCTTCTAACAGCGCCTGGTATTCATCTGAGAGAAATGCACTCAGAAAGGCAGTGTGAAACTCTGCCCAGTCGTTTCAGTTGTGCCGTTCTGCAAATCATCAAGCACGAGCCGGACCCCAGAGTACCATGCTCGGGAATCCCTGCAGCTCAGCACCACTCAGTGGATGCAATTCCATGAACAGGTCGACCTCCTCTACAAAGTCAATGATGCTCGTGGATGCACACTGAGGGGGCGAGTCTGGGGAACACCATCTGTGGCACCACATTCAACAAGTACAACTGTCCCCAGTCATTCCCCACCCCATTACAGGAGTCATATATACTGTAAGAACACTAGGTGTTGCTGTCGCCCCTTAAACCCAACAGACAGACACTTAGGACACAGGGTGAAAGCACCAAGACATATTTTAACGGTTCTTCTTTTAAGAAGTGCCTCCAAAGCACTCCAGCCATAATAAACAGGCAATACACAATAATAATCCCAATTAATACTACACACAATCTCTCCTCCACACCTCCCAACAAGCTCTGTCACACTCCTCCCGACTCCGGCTTGTTTGCTGTGTTCCCAACAGTCCTTGACACCGGAAGTGCTTCTGCCCTTCCGCCCATGTAACTTGCAAGCACTTCCAGGTCAGATGGAGAATTGGCTTTTTCTTCAGCCAGGAAGGACTTTGGGGCTCCCATCCTCGTGACTTAGGAGTATGGATGAGGCATAGCTCCTCCGGTCCTCTCACAGCTCCTCCTGGCGGCACCCATAGTACCCAACAAGGCTGAGAAACCGTACTCCAAGTCCCAGGATGACCTGCATCATTACACTCCAGGGGAGCTGCCATCTAGCATTTCGGGGGAGGCAGTGTCCCAATCTAAGCTGCCTTCCACCATCCTTCCATCTCAGGGGCATCCCAACCAGCCATCCACCACAATATATACTGTATATTTATATATTATATAATAAAACACTAAGGTCTGTATGTGCCCTCAGAGCAATATTCTTGGTTAGTGTGACTTTTCTGTGATTGATCACTTTCGCTTTGGTGATGAAATCAAAAGAGAAAGTCCAAATGTGAGACACACAAGGACTAGAAAAGCCATTAGAAGCCCGCTGACAGAGTTGCCTTTGAGGACAGGGAGCATAAAACCAGACAGGAGATGAGAAAAGTACCTCGAAAATAATGGTAGAGTCGGAGAAACAGGCTTTACAGGAACACACAAAAGTTAAATATACCTCGAGCATCTTTCAACAAGAGCAGGACGCTTCCGAATGTCCTGACTAATTTGTCCACCTCGACCTGGTCATTCTGTCCTCCTAATCATCCCCTATCCCTTTGTGACTATCTATCAGCCTCTCACCTTCACAACCTAATGACTAATGTGTGGTGAGCGTACTGGCACCAGAATGGCTGCTGTCACATCATCCAGGTGGATGCTACACATTGGTGGTGGTGGTTGAAGTGGCTTCCCACTGTCTATGTCAAGCTCTTTGAGTGGGTTAGAAAAGCACTAATTGTAAATGTAATTAATTAATCATCATTAAGACTCACACACATGCAACCTGTATAAAACCTTTACTGATTATACAGTGTTTCTCCAGAGTTACATACAGGAATGAGAAATAAAGATTTTGTTGCCCAAGGTTGTTGAGTGATGATGTCTATGTTGGCCAGATTGGGCACAAAGAATGAATGGGGCCCCAACTTCTTGCATGGCACACTCATACTTAACCAATGTATGCATTTTGGAATTGGGAAGAAAAAGGAGTATTTGGAAAAAAATGCAGCCCAACATAAGGACAAGGGGAGGGCATCAAAAGTCCAGATGACCAGGCCTGCAAATGTGAAAACCAGCCAGTCGCCCTTCTGTCTAATAAAACTGCTTTGCTGCCATTTCCTTTGTGCTATAACTTGAAGTTGTCCTCTTTTTAATGTTTTTGGTCTATTGCTCCATTTGTGCATCTTCTGAATCTGCTTTTTCCATTACATGGCCACGGACAGTCACAGCCTACGCCAGGCTACGCCAACAACAAGGTTTCAGTACAGCTTTCCATTCATTGCCCCTGTCTGTGGCTTCTTTACTTCAAATATAAAATGACCTTCCAGCATTAACTTTGTACAGATGGCTTTTACTGGGCACAATATGCTGTTTAAATGCATTGCTGGATCTTTTTAAATAAACAAAAAAAGCTTTGTGAAGGACTTTAAAACTGAATCAGCTTTGTCTCATTCAGTAGCTGGCAATGTCTTCCTTGTTGTGCTATCAGATTGATCCCCCAAGGAGTAGAGCAGCTCAGCGTAGCGGAAGGAAGGAAAATCTTTTTGCACACAAACACAGAAGAGCCTTGGTACATTTTGCAGATGGACAAAGGACGAGTAAATATAAACACTTGGGAAATGCGAATGACGGTCGACAAAGCGTTGAAAACAAGACCAGGGCTCAGGATGAACAGGGGGGTCTCGCAACAGGAGAACTGCCAGGCTGAAGTGAACTTGTGTGGCTTGTTCTGTGCCGGTGCTATCATACTGAAGGGTGTTTACTGCCCTGATGCACGGAGTACTGCGTCACTGCATGCCTTGGATGTGCCCTCCATTGACCCGTCTGTGACGGACTGGCACCCTCTCTACAGCACATTCATGTGTGCAGCAGGCCTGGATTGGCTCTCCTGTTACCCTGAACTGGAGTTGGAGAGTCTGAAAATGTCATGTAATGAATGACGTGACATTCTCAAACACACGCGACACCTATCTAAAAGTCTCCATGCCAAGTTTAAGGTTCTGTGTTTTCACTTGATCATCCATCCATTTCTATTCTGATGTTTCCAGGGCAGAGTCATTCAAGATTGCGCTGGGCACATCTGGGACCAGTTCCCAACAGGGTCACTTACTCACATGCATACAATGGGCAAATTCAGATTGACCGAGTGAGTTAACCTCTACCAGCTTCTCCTGGACGTAGGAGGAAAAATCAAATTGGAATAACAAAGTCCAGGAGAAATGTCAGGATTAAAAGACATGACTTTGGAGCTGTAAGACCAGCTGGAATTTAAAACTCCGATTCCTATAGCAGTCTGAAATACCTGAAAAATGTATTTTCCTAAAAAAAATATAAAGAAATGAAGAGCATTATATATTCTTCCATCTCAGGTACATGAAGAATTTCTACGTAACGTAACCTTCTCATACTTGCTTGGTCCATTTCAGGGGCACAGTAGACTAAAGTCTGCCCAGGTGGCCCTGTGATGAACTGGTGACCAGTCACACCAGTTAGCCTAACCTGCACATGTGTGAGCATATGGGAGGAAAACCAACACAGCCAAGAGCACCACTTCCAGCTAGCGAGTGGGCGCAGAACTGAAACGCAAATGAAGTAGCAGTGCTAAACTCTGCATTAGTGTGTCATCTCAAGAAGGTTAGGATATCCAGATTATTAAAGAATCTGTGGCATATAATCAAAAGAAACAGCATGGAGCAGTTGCCATCTCACAGATTCACTATCCTGGGGGCAAATGCAACACTTGGTTGTTGCCCTTTTTGTAGTCTGTGTGCTCCCCTGGCGTCTGTCTGGTTTTTCCTCCCAAATCCCAAATAGCAGACTGTTTGGCGATCTCAACTTGTCCAGGGGTCGATGTGTGTTTGAATGCACCGTGCCATGTACTTGCACCCTGTTCATGATTGGCTCCAAGCAATGCTGCTGGTATGTAGTGTCTACAGAAAGTATTTATACCCTTGGAAGATTTCACATTTTCTCGTTTTTATACAGCATTAAATCATAATGGATTGAATTCAGCTTTTTTGAATCTGATCAACAGAAAAAGACTTCAATGCCAAAGTGGAAACAGATCTCTGCAGCGCGGTCTAAATTAGTTTACGAACATAAAACACAGAAGATTGCATAGGAATTCACCTTTTTATGTCAGTGTTTCGTAGACGCACCTTTGCTAGCCATGACAGCCTTGAGTCTACGTGCTCTCTCTGTCAGCTTTGCATATCTCTGCACTCTCACGCTCAGTCAGGTGTCACTTCAACTTTATAGTCATATGTACTGAGTACAATGAAAATCTAATTCTACGAGTCCTCCAGCAATAAATAAGAATACACAGCAATAAGCAAAACACTCAGGTGCAAAAGAAATGCAAAAACAAGCAGAAGGAAGAGTGTGTGGGTGAATAAATAAATGATTTAAAGTAAGCTCTGCAGGTCTATGGTCTTCAGATGGCCTTCTGTCCTCCAGACACGAGGTGGCCCTGCAGTGCTGAGGTGAGGGGCAGTGGGTGGATTTTATTTACAAGCCTGATGGCATAAGAGAGAATATTGTTCTAGCTGCTGTACTCTTATAGCGTCTCCCTGATGGTAGCAGTATGAACAGTTCATGTTGTGGGTGGGTTGTATTCTTAATAATATTATAGGCACTCCTGAGAATTCTGGTGTTACAGATGTCCTCTAGTTCTGTTCCAATGCTATTCTGGGTGAGTTTTACCAGTGTAGAGTTGGTAAAGCAGCTGGGCAACAGTTCTTGTCTGCACAGTTTCGATAATCTTACTCACTGTAGCTTGTAACTCCTTCAGAGTTCTTGTAGCTGCCGAAGTATAAGGCGAGATCAAGCGTGGGTAAAACGTATGCCGAAAGAAATCTCTCAGTCAAAAAGTTTGTTTTAAAAAATATTTAGTGAAAGTTAAAAGCAAATAATCCACACAAGAATAGAGAAAAAACTAGTTACACACGTAGAATAAACGGCAAAAAAAAGGAAAAATGTATCTTCTCTAGACTTAGCTTTTCTTGAGAAACTTGAATTATTTCTGTACTTAAAAGATCTTCTTCTTTACTCAAAGATTCTTAACTTCTTCTATACTTAAAGATTCTTAGCGTCTTCTGTACGCTTTAAACGTACGGCTCAACACTTAAATAAGTGCTGTTTTACGAGTTACTTCACACACTCAAAAGGCCCGTAGGCATGGACACGGTTTAAAACCATAAGCCCTCTACATCTTACACATGGCAAGTCTGGTCACTAACTGAAGAATAATATTTAGTCAGAGCTATTAGAAAAGGCAAGAATATACCAATACAATTCTACTTATGGCGGTTTTAGGAACCTCCCATGAATCATGCTTTGTCATCTTGTAAAATATTTATGAATCTTATATTACTAGGAAAATGGCTCTTACAGTTCTCATAGGACTCTTTGGTGGTCTCCCTCACTAGTCTACTTCTTGCACAATCACAATCACTCAGTGGTCTGCTCCTCGCAGATTTACAACTGTGTCATCCTCTTTCTATTTTTAAATGATTGACTCATCTGTGCCTTTCATTCCCCCTTTCATGGAGCTGCTCTGAGTGTTCTTTTGTCTTCATTGTGTAGGTTAGACCGCCATACTGACTCACCACAAGTAGGACCTTCCATATAAGGTGCATTTTATGTGACAATCAACTGAAACTTCAGACAGGTCATGAAGCACAGATTGATAGGAAAAAAGCCAAAATTATCCATTTAAATCTGCTACACGATAAGGTATGGAAAAAGTAAAGACATCTGAATACTTCCTGAATCCACGGTACATCAAAAGAGAAGAGAAATCCAAATGTAAGTAAAACAGAAGCATAATAAAGAGTTGTGCTCAGTAGCCACTTTTCTACCCCCACCTTTTACCTCCAGAACAGCTTGCGACTTTGGGGGACTGAAGAGCTAGAAAGACTGCCCTGTGATTTTAGTGCATGCTGACTCTACTGCATTACGAAGTTCCTTCAGATCTGTTAGTGTTAGAGGGGCAGCAGGGCAAGTTATACCACAAAACTAAAGGTACCTAATATTTGAACCCAAATGCTCCCACCTTACCCCTCCTAACAATTCAAACATCGACTACGCCAACCCAGTTATGTCAGGTATGGGGAATCCAATCATATTCCTCACTAATTTACCCCCACTGCTCAGGTACTTTCTATTCCAGAGTTGTGGTTGCGCAATAACTTCAAGACACTAATATGACCATTCTTAATTTTTACTAGTAACTACGGGGCTTTGCCCCCTTTTCGCTTTGCTCACCCAACCCTATCGCGCCCCCCTGCCACCTGCAATACGCGCCAGCCACTTCGTGTCTCTGCCGCACGCATTGTGAAGAGTGGGGCTGAATACTCCCCAAGGATCGCTCCTCCGACACCCCCTCTTAAACGGTGATACAATGGGAAACACAAACAGTAGAGTTTTTTTTTTACCTCCTTAATGCTCAATCAGCTGCTGTTGTTGCATGCTGGTCCTTCCATGCTGCGTGATCTGCATCTCGTGTGGCACACTTCTGTCATATCACCTATGTCCATATATTCAATCTCTTTTTGCTTTTACCTTTTCATCAATATCGCATTGAATTTTGATTCCGTGTTTGGAATTACATTGTGACAACGCAACATATAACTGCTCGTGAGTGAATATCGTTTCTTTCTCTATACAAGAAATGTGTTTGACATAACCATGCAGGACTTTTCCAAATCCCTTTGCATAAGCTCTTTTCTTGGGGGGTTCCAGTCCCGGGCGTGTTTACGTCGCTTGGCATGAAGACTCATCTCGTGGGACGTGAATGTGTCTCTGAGACAATCATGTCTCGTCTCCTTCCAAGATTTCTTGTTATAACAGAGAGAAATAATCAACAATATAAAAATTAAACCGATAATTAAAACATTCAAATCCTGCCCAAGTCCCAATCAATATCATAGAACAAAAACGTCAGAGCCGCTTAAAGTCACTGGGTGTCGTGTCAATTGCTTCCTCAAAGAAAAAAACCCCAGAGAAAAGGAGAACAAAAGATTTTCCCTTAAGCGATCCCTGTCCTAACACCATACATGCACTCGCCGTCCACAAATCTGCAGCCCGGTGTCTTCATGTACGCCCTCTTTTAGCACATCATCTACAAGAAAACGCACACTGGGCAGCACTCCACATATAGCATCCCACTATCATATATCAATCTATTAGACCACAAAAAACGGGGCTACTCATGCTCTGTCTGGGCTATGCATTCCCACCACGTACCCCATCACTTGTGCCTTGTGGGGTTAAGTTGCATGGGACACTATCCCTCCGTCACCTTGGACAGCTGCGATACGCCACTCTCTGCAGACACCCCCTCTCATTCTCCTGCGTTCCTCCATGATGTGCCTCCGGATTGGAGAGGGGATGCTGTAGCCACCAGCCAAAACGATCATCATTGTGCTCTCAACAGTCTTTGCAATGTGTGTGTGTTTTTTTTCCCATTTTCTCCGTTTCTGCACCGTGCGTCTCTTCTCCCCTCTTTGCCCCCAACCTGTACATCATTGACCTAAAATCCACATCATTTAGCTTCCACAGGTGAATCCAACAGTCAATCAACACTTAAATGTCCAGGTGTAGAAAATTAGCGTGAACAAAAAGAAACAAACCCCAACCAATAACATTGCCGCACAATTCCAATAATCAAAATATATAAAAATAATCTACTCTATACAATACATTTATTCAAAAGAAGTGCTCAATTCAAGTGCAACAAAAGAAAAAAAGTGCTCAAATCCATCCATTATCCAACCCACTATATCCTAACTACAGGGTCACGGGGGTCTGCTGGAGCCAATCCCAGCCAACACAGGGCGCAAGGCAAGAAACAAACCCCAGGCAGGGCACACACACACCAGGGACAATTTAGGATCACCAATGCACCTAACCTGCGTGTTTTTGGACTGTGGGAGGAAACCAGAGCACCTGGAAGAAACCCACACAGACACGGGGAGAACATGCAAACTCCACACAGGAAGGACCCGGGAAGTGAACCCGGGTCTCCTAACTGTGAGGCAGCAGCACTACCACTGTGCCACCGGTGCTCAAATCCAACAATGCTAATTCTAACCTGTAACATTAGTCATTGCTAATCTCCTGTTCCAAAGTTGCTCCATTGGCTTGTGATCTGAGGTACAGTGCATCCAGAAAGTATTCACAGCGCATCACTTTTTCCACATTTTGTTATGTTACAGCCTTATTCCAAAATGGATTAAATTCATTTTTTTCCTCAGAATTCTACACACAACATCCCATAATGACAACGTGAAAAAAGTTTACTTGAGGTTTTTGCAAATTTATTGAAAATAAAAAAACTGAGAAATCACATGTACATAAGTATTCACAGCCTTTGCTCAATACTTTGTCGATGCACCTTTGGCAGCAATTACAGCCTCAAGTCTTTTTGAATATGATGCCACAAGCTTGGCACACCTATCCTTGGCCAGTTTCGCCCATTCCTCTTTGCAGCACCTCTCAAGCTCCAGCAGGTTGGATGGGAAGCGTCGGTACACAGCCATTTTAAGATCTCTCCAGAGATGTTCAATCAGATTCAAGTATGGACTCTGGCTGGGCCACTCAAGGACATTCACAGAGTTGTCCTGAAGCCACTCCTTTGATATCTTGGCTGTGTGCTTAGGGTCGTTGTCCTGCAGAAAGATGAACCATCGCCCCAGTCTGAGGTCAATAGCTCTTTGGAGCAGGTTTTCATCTAGGATGTCTCTGTACATTGCTGCAGTCATCTTTCCCTTTATCCTGACTAGTCTCCCAGTTACTGCCGCTGAAAAACATCCCCACAGCATGATGCTGCCACCACCATGCTTCACTGTAGGGATGGTACTGGCCTGGTGATGAGCGGTGCCCGGTTTTCTCCAAACGCGACTCCTGGCATTCACACCAAAGAGTTCAATCTTTGTCTCATCAGACCAGAGAATTTTGTTTCTCATGGTCTGAGAGTCCTTCAGGTGCCTTTTGGCAAACTCCAGATGGGCTGCCATGTGCCTTTTACTAAGGAGTGGCTTCCGTCTGGCCACTCTACCGTACAGGCCTGATTGGTGGATTGCTGCAGAGATGGTTTTCCTTCTGGAAGGTTCTCCTCTCTCCACAGAGGACCTCTGGAGCTCTGACAGAGTGACCATCAGGTTCTTGGTCACCTCCCTGACTAAGGCCCTTCTCCCTCGATCGCTCGTTTTAGATGGCCGGCCAGCTCTAGGAAGAGTCCTGGTGGTTTCGAACTTCTTCCACTTACGGATGATGGAGGCCACTGTGCTCATTGGGACCTTCAAAGCAGCAGAAATTTTTCTGTAACCTTCCCCAGATTTGTGCCTCGAGACAATCCTGTCTCGGAGGTCTACAGACAATTCCTTTGACTTCATGCTTGGTTTATGCTCTGATATGAATTGTCAACTGTGGGACCTTATATAGACAGGTGTGTGCCTTTCCAAATCATGTCCAATCAACTGAATTTACCACAGGTGGACTCCAATTAAGCTGCAGAAACATCTCAAGGATGATCAGGGGAAACAGGATGCACCTGAGCTCAATTTTGAGCTTCATGGCAAAGGCTGTGAATACTTATGTACATGTGCTTTCTCAATTTTTTTATTTTTAATAAATTTCAAAAAAAACCTCAAGTAAACTTTTTTCACGTTATCATTATGGGGTGTTGTGTGTAGAATTCTGAGGAAAAAAATGAATTTAATCCATTTTGGAATAAGGCTGTAACATAACAAAATGTGGAAAAAGTGATGCGCTGTGAATACTTTCCGGATGCAATGTATGTGTAGGCCTTTGGAGTAGACTGACGTCAGTGTCCTGACATGATATTCATTGAGTGATGTGTCACATTTTCCTCCTGGAGGTCTCCATTTATAAAAAGAGAAGACAGTGGCCATGAAGGGATGCACACATCATCATGTTTGTCAGAAACAATTGCTAGGTATGCTATGGTATGCTTCAGATGGCACTTTGTTGGTCTTAAGAACTCTAAAGTTTCCGCAGTGCTATTACAGCAGCCAACCAATCTGTACCATTGACACAAGGGAGGATTCAAGCTTCAAGTTGTTTAGCTAAATTCTGAGCCTACAAGTAGCATAAATCCAGATTTCTTAGACCTGGTGAATTATTTCCCTTGTTCATTCATTCATTTTTAGTGATCATTGGCTGACAGGATTGCAACTCGGTGTGGTCTTCTACTGCTGAAGCCCATCTGCTTCAACGTCCAATGTGTTGTACATTCAGAAATGCCATTGTACTCAGCATTGTAATCTTGTAATGAGCTGCTGTTTGAGTATTTGTTGCCTTTTCTCGTTCTGTCCATGTTCACCCAACTGCTCTTATTAGTTGGTGTGTTCATTCACCCAATTGCTGCTCACTAAGTGATTGGTTTTGGTCTATTGTCTCATTTTCTGTAAACTATGGAGGTTAAAAAGCTTGATATTGGTACCCCATGTCTGGCGCCATCAATCATTTCACAGTGAAGGCCTCTTAGATGCCATGTCTCACTCATTCTAATATTTGATCTGCTTAGATTCCACAGTGTGGCATGTGAAAATGTAACCCTGCACACGGTAAGAAGCTTTGTCCTTGCTTTAACCACAGCAAATGTAATGAGAAGAAGCTAGCGGGAAGTCCCCTTGCACATTTTGTTTGATTTTCGTAGTTCTGTTATTGGTGTGCATTCTAGAGAGGTGACATGACATGACATTCTTTGAAGCGATACACTTCAGTTGTTGAGCTGAATGTCTGTACACATTTCTTATAGTAGTTGTAGAACGATATCTCATAGTGAGTGCTCCTGTGAAACACACAGTTCAGCTGGTCTTTGCTCTGTATGCACAGAGACCTTGTCACCAATATTTTAGCTTATAAGGAAAGAAGACCTCATAATTCTACATGGAGATTGCTTTGCTTGCTTACTTGCTTATGGTGGCCCATCGACAAATCGACAATGACGCTGCCTATGCACTCCTCCATGATGTGAGTGCAAATGGTCGAACAAGGCAATGCTACTGACGCACACTTTCAGAAAATAGGGACACTGAAAAGTCAGGTAGATCAGTAGGTCTGGTGAATTTGTTGGTGATGCTCCTCAGAAAGTCGAGTTGTAATAGTTTCAAAATACAGTCAGGTCCATAAGTATTTGGACAGTGACACAATTTTCATAATTTCGTCTCTGTACGCCACCACATTGGATCTGAAATAAAGCAATCATTATGTGATTGAAGTGTAGACTTTCAGTTTTAATTTAAGGGGTTTACCAAAAATGACATTTGAAATGACAGCCATTTTTCTACTTGCCCCCCTTCGCCATTTCCAGGAGCTCAAAAGTATTTGGACATTTGACTGACAATCTGTTCCACAGCTATGTTTGAGCAGGCCCCTCACTATTTCATTAACTTTTAAGCAGGTAAAAGGTCTGGAATTGATTCCAAGTGTGGAATTTGCTTTTGGAAGCTGTCTCTGTGAACTCTCAATATGAGTCAGTCAAATGTCCAAATACTTCTGAGCTCCTAGAAATTTGGGGTCCATTATATCTACTCTCCACATATAAATTCCTAAGCCCAAAAGTGCAACAATTTTGTACAAGGATTTTATGTGACATTTTTATGTCACGTTTTAAATCTTGCTTATATTAATACCTACATATATATGTTTGGTATCATTATTTTCAGAATTTGTCAAACTTTAATGTGATGTTGTTTGATTTTCAGATTCTTATTCCATTTTTAAATTATAAACTAAAATATTAAGAAAGTCATGGGGCGGCCTACTAGGCCACCTCTGGGGGGTTGGGCGCCAAAGGCCTCAAGGGGGCTTGTACCATATCTTTAAATACAATCGCTTTCTCTAACGGAGCGGCTCAGATGTGGGTTAGATGGGGGCCCAGTGCCCATCCCTGGGTTTGGCGAGCGAAGTGAGCCTCCTAGTTTTAATTATCTGCTCTCTATTTGTTATTATTTGAATGTTAATAAATACCACATTGCTTTTATAATTTATATACTTTGTTTCTTGAGTGATTGAAGCAAATATTAGGGCACATAGTGTGGGAAAATTGCCACTTTCTTGTCTGCAGGATTATCAAAGCTGAGAGGTTACTCCTCAATATTTAAAACTTAATGATTTTCTTCATATTATTTTGTTGCAAATGTGCAGTCTTGTGTAATTGCTCTCTTCTTCACACTTTTGGAACCGATGGGACTAAAGCAAAAAAAACACCATGTGAAATCCTCTGCTGAGAGCCATATTGGTGAGTTTGAGAGCATATGCTGCTCAGAAAGTGATCTGTGCACAATTCTTCAAAAGCCGAGGTAATTAAGAGCAACATAACACACTCAAAGAACCTGAGTGACATGTGAAGGACATGAAGGCTGCTGCAGTATCAGCTTTCTCCATGGCAGGCAATGTGAAGAGAGGAATGTGAAAGGCATCAATGAGTTCACCACTTTGAGTAGACAAAAAGAAATGATTTCATCTTTAACAAACTGTCTGGAGAGAAGGTCTTTTCTTCAAAGCCCTTTGTTCTGGGCTGAACTAGATATGATGTCTTGTCTTTTTTATGTAGACTGTAGCTGAGCTCAGTAGATCTTATTGCATCTCTGCACAAGCTCACACACACTAAACGGGAGAAAACGACATTGTGAAGCAACTCTGAGCTGAATACCAACGAAAAAACCCAATGGAATGCCCACTGGAAACTGAACTCTCAGGCCTCAGCACTAAAGCTGCCAGTGGATTAAAACAAGCTCTTTCTGTGAATTCTCGCAAAACTCGTTTTCCATCTTGTCTGGATCCAGGAAGCAGCTTGCGATTACACGGTCTGATTGCAAAGGACATTATGAGAAGTGAGCCTTCTAAGTCAGACTTGTGGCTCACATCCAATTATGAATTCTGCTGGGGGGCTGTAAAGCAACAGCTGGAGCATCTGCACGAAGATGGAAACTCGGAACAAATGGACCGGCTGCTTTTTTGTTGTCTGTGGTGGGTTTAAATGAGCTCCAGATCAGATGATATGCATATGAGTGAGTGCGTGTTTATTACTGACGGTCTGACTGTAGGCACACAGACACAATATTGTTTGCAGTCTGAAGGCAACTACCAAGCCTCTCACTCAAATCACTTCCCAGCATTCACTTCTGACAACTCGGTCTTCAGGAAACACATTTGACTTTAAAACTCAATTCCATTAAATGTGGGCCTTGGACTCTCAGATGTGCATCTTGTCTCCTCTGTTGTACATATATTTTATGGACAGGATGTTAAGATACCACCAAGGAGTGCAGCAAATCCAAGTTGAGAGCCTTTGGGTTGCATCTCTGATGTTTGCAGACAATGCTGTCCTCATGAAACTGTGATCTTAAATTCACACTGGAACAGCCTGCAGAGAAATTTAATGTCGCTGGGATGAGAACTGATGCCTCCAAATGAGAGCTGATGGTCCTCTCCCAGAATACAGTGCTTTCATGCTTTGTTCGCTGCAGGTAAGGGATAAGCAGCTGCCTTAGGCGGAGGATTTCAAGTACCTCAGGGTCTCATTCACAGGTGACAGCAGAGGTGACTGTGAGGGAGACCAATGAATCGGTCAGTGGGTCACTAGCTCTGGGAAGTGCCTGAAAGAATGAGATTGTGAGCCAAGCGGTTGAAGGGAAGTTGCTGGATTCAACCTCCAAAATGGGGTGAGGACCTTGGAGCAGAACCTCTTATTCCCAGGAATTTGAGGTGCCAGTTATGGTGTTTTGAGCACACAGTCAGTGTGCCTTCCTGGATGCATCTCTTAGGAGGTGTACAAAACACAGCTCACTGGCCAAACACCTGAATGGAGAGACCTGGGACACACTGCAGGGATTCTGTCTGTCAACTGTCTCGCAAGTGCCTGGGAATTTACCTAAAGGGCTGGAGAAAGTTGATGAGGATTGGGAGGTCCGCTCAGCCAATCTCAGTGTGTTGTTACCGTGACCTCACAAGGAAACAGAGAAGGAAAATAATGATTATCATGATGGTGATGATGATGATGATGATGGTCTTTTCTGTGTACTCGCACACATTCAAAATGTGAAGTTTAGAACTGCGTTTTTGTTGTTGAGATAGAAGAGAGCCATCTGATGAACCTGTTCATGAATGCTACAATCCCAAGGGAATCTGTGAGTGGACGTCGTCTGGGCTGCACATTACAAACTGATCCTTCCATTGTTTTAAGATGAGTACACCATCCCATAAAGGAGCCCTGTATGCGGTGTCATGAACACAAACTGCAGTAGTGTGTTGGGGGCTCTGCTCAAGAAAACACACCGGACACAGGTGATGCTGAAGCACGTGTACTAACGTCTCTTCTTCTTCAAGCCCGAGTTGAAGGAGGAGCGAACAGAGGACTAATGAGCGCACTCCCAGAAGGATGTGGGGTCCCCTTCCAGTACCATCCTTATATAAGCACTGCGATGGTTGGAAGTCAGCATTTATTGTTGGAACTGCAACTGCTGGAGCCACACTAGCCTGCAGAAGCCTTTGATTTTGGAATAGCAAAGAAGAACATGACACTCATGTTAGTGTTATAAAAAGCAGCTGTATAGTAAAATTCAGCTTTTTGAGAATTTTATAGTCTGTAAGGAGATCCAGACACCATCATTGGAAAGGCGCTATATAAATGAAATGTATTATTATTATTATTGTGTGTTTTTGTGTGTAAACTATTGTGTGTAAACTATGAAGAGACAGAGCAACTAAAAACCCTTTGAGGGGGCCACTGAACACACATTTGACTATACAGTAGGTGAGAATATAATTGGCTCAATTTAAAAAGGTTTTGAATTGACAGGTAATACCAATTTAAAGCTTATAAATAAATCTACACTACTGTAACCATTTACATCAACATAAAGAAGACCAGATCACTCATTCAAGTTGCAATGATTAGTAAATGATCTAGCATGATAAACCATGTCTTGTGCACTTGCTGTGGTAGAAGAGGCCTGCACTAAAGTGCGCTGACAATATCAGTCTTAAAGTACTGAATATCATATAAAAACACTCATAAGTACAGGCATGGACATGAAAAAGACAAAAGAACCCACAACTGTCTATGAAATAACAAAAGTAATTGCCACCCATCATTGTTTATGACGTATTTAACAAAAATCAGACTTTGCTTTAGAATTTTGATTCAACAGAATATTTCAAATAATAACACAAATTAAAATAGTAGGGACAAAAATCAGGCGGAGTGGTGGCTCTGAGGATAGGGACCTGCACTGGCAAGGAAGGTTGCCGGTTTGAATTTTGTAAATGCCAAAATGGGACTCTGCTCTGTTGGGCCCTTGAGCAAGGTCCTTAACCTGCAATTACTGAGCACTTTTGAGTAGTGAGAAAAGCGCTATATAAATGCAAAGAATTAATTAATTAATAAAAATGATGGGACCCTTAACCTAATATTTTGTTGCACAACCTTGAGAGGCACTCACTGCAAACAAGCAATTCTTGCAGCTCTCAGTGAGACTTCTGCACCTGTCAACAGATTGTTTGGCCCACTCGTCCTGAGCAAATTGCTCCAGCTGTGTCAGGTTTGAAGGGGGTTAAGCTTAGGTTTTCTCCAGACTGCATGTTTCAGTTCTTTCCTTAGATCAGGCCCATTCAAATGATGGCCCGCAGGCAACATGTGGCCCAGAAGCAACCTCAGTGGCTCAGCCCATGGTCCCGCCAGGGCTTCAGACTGCAACTAAGATGGTCTCAAATGCAACCAAATATAGGCTTTGGTGATTATCATTTCTATTTAGTTTGTCAGTTGGGAATTAAATCATTGAAACTTTAATTATGTCGTAACAGATGCAAAAGGCCACTTTTTTATTGTTAAAAAGGATGTGCCATTTCACACGTGTTCGTATTGGCTCCCCCTTGCATATCTCTGAGCCGCATAATGGCAAGTTTATGTCCCGCGCTGGGTGAGAGAGATTTGCGGCGAAAATGACGTCAGACTTGGAGACGCACGTGGGAAAATATTTCTAAGTACACGCCGCTGCTGATGGGACAGTTGTGTGTTCCAAATGGTGAATTTCAATGTGCCAGAATAATGAATGAATGTCTGAACATGACATAACCGATCATCTAAACAAAAGTTATATGATGGGCAGGTTTTTGCATGGCTAAGTCCCCTGTTATGAAAATATCTGTGCCCTGTGGAATTCAGTTGTCCCTTCTGATTTGGCATGGCACACTAAGGTGTGATTGCCACCGATCTCCTTATGTTTGCACATCTTTGCATGCAGTTTCTCTTTTGATTTAACGCATTCTCCATTCAAAATGTCGGTCTGTCTGTCAGTAAACATGTACAAGCAGTCGCCTGCCCACTGTTTCATTACGCACAGCAATGTGATGAAGTCTGTGTTTTAAGGTTGAAGGTGTATTAGTGTTGTTTTGCCGGGGTGCCCTGTGACTGACGGTGAACAGTAAACTTTGTTAAAATTGTATCAAAAATGCACATTGTATGTCCTGGGTATGACGTTAAACTGCATCCGGCCCTGCAAGCGGTCCTCCAACTTGCAGGGAAATCATGGGGGTTGGTGGCAGGATTGGCACTTCAGCCACTGTAAAAAAAACTTCACACGGCTCAGAGATGACAGAAGGGACTCCTTTTTGCTCTCCACGGGAGTAGCTCTATGGGCGGCTGCTCGCATCATGAACGGGATGGGGGAAGAGTCGACACCATTGGAGAGCCAATAGGGTCAGGTCTGTTGGGGATTGGAACTGGTGTGGTGCTGAGCCATCGCCCGCTGCACAGCAGCACTCGGGTCTCAGTTTGAGGCGGCCCATACAGGTACTCACGTGGATCGTCTTGTCTCTCTGGCACGATGATCATTTTCTTCTGTTGTCGAAGGAGCTGCGTAAACTCCGCATTTGAGTAGGGGCACAGACCGGGGACTGGCCAGATCTTTGTAGGTGGATACACTTTTTATTGGTCTGGTCGCTCTGATGGCGGTCATACTCGGGGAGTAGCTGTTGCTGTAGCGGATTGGCTTATTCTGATGGTGTCCGATGTCACTCCTTTCAATGAGCGTATTATGAGACTCAGATTATTGCACTTCCTGGGTGCGGTGAGTGATGCCTCGGTGAGGGAGACATTTTATTCGCAGCTTCGCTCGGTAGTTGATGGGTGTCCACGAGGTGACACTCCTCTGGTCATGGGTGACTTCAATGCAGCCACTGGAACTGACAGGGCTGGCTATGAGGATTGTCTAGGTCCCCATGGGTCTGGTGGCCATGGTGAAAGTGGCTCCATGTTCCTTGACTTTGCAAAAGGTCAGGGGCTGCAAATCGCTGGATCCTGGTTCCAGCACCCTGAACTGCATCATTGGACTTGGTACTCCAATACTGGTGGTGCGGTGAAGGAGATTGATCACATCCTCGTGGGCAGATGCTGGAGGCTCTTGCACAACTGCAGGGTCTACAGAAGTGCCCAGTTTGTGAATTCTGACCACAGACATGTTGTTGCTACTCTTGGGATTCAGTTTAGGTCCGGTAGGTTACCACCTACTACGAAAATGAGCCTGGACTTGGCCAGACTCCAAGATCAGGCTGTTTCTAATGAGTTTGCACGCAGTTTGTGTGAGGAACTTGCAGATTTGGGTACAACTGCTGATTCTAATGTGATGTGGGAGACCTTCCATGAAAAGACCCTGAAGGTTGCTGAGGGTTGTATTGGTGTTACCAGTGTTCCCAGAAGGAGGTCTTTCATCTATCAGGGCACCCTGGATATCATCGAGAGGAGTTGCAGATCATGGCTCAATGGCAACTTTGGTCTGTGCCAGGAACTGAGAAGGACGGCTGCGAGGGTTCTGAGGGCAGATAAAGAGGTGTTTGTTAGAGGAATCTGTGAACAAGTGACACACCATCTGTAGTCTAGCGACCCATGTCCTGCTTACAGAGGAATCGAAGCATTATGCACATTTGAATCTGTTCCTTGGAGAGTCGCAGTCAGGGCGGCTGATGGAATGGTCCTGACACTGCAGTTGTGACCTGCTGAGCTGGCTACTTTGAGCAGTTGTTCAAAGCTGATCCTCCAGCTAGGATGTTGGATATCTCTGGGTCCACGGTTCTTGAGGCTGATCCTCCAATTAGCTGCGAACCACCCAATCTTATTGAGATTGCACAAGTGGTGAACCAGCTGAGGGGGGGGGAAAGGCTTTAGGGATCTGTGGTATCCGGGGTGAACTTCTCCAGGGTGGTGGTAAGGCTGTCCTCCTGGCATTGCAAGCAATCTTTGCTTCCATGTACCAGTGCATACTCCCCGACTTGACTTGACTTGACTATATGTTCTGTTACCAATAAATTCATCAATGGGAGCCCATCAACAAAGAAACCTGGAAAATAAGAGTTAGTAAAAAATAATAATTATAATTGACAATTCATTACTTGACATACAAGAACTCTGCACAAAGACAAATCATTAAAATACTGTAAATGTACCAGTCCACTTTCACGCCATACGTGGTGCCTTGCTCTTAATTTACTCAGGTAGTTTTTTTCTGGGGGTCGGGGAAACAATTTCAACAGGAAAGGCTTTGTTGAGGAACTCAAATTTAACCTCCGTCATATGAGTGATTAAAACCGTATGAATGAAATAGTTTACGCTCTATGAGAAAAGAAATCCCTTGTCTGTCATGACCACCCATTTAAATTGGGAGAGGATTATATATTTTGAAAGGGAAACAAATGTTATTGCTAATACTGTGCACTGTTTTGATTCTATGAACTTTGAGATGTGCCTGGGTCACATGTGAGCAAAATGCTTTTTTTTATTTCAAAAGTGGAAAAAAAGCATTGCTACTACCTCTGTTCAGTTCTGTTCTGTTCAGTTATAGCTTTTTTGTTGTTTTTTTTTTATACATTTTTGACGTGCCTGTGTCAGATGTGACTAAATGTAAAAGGGGAACAATGAATAAACATTACTTGTTTTTAAATACATTTATTTATGTTGATTTAAAATGTGTCATTACCTGCTTGTTACTGGCTAATGAAAATGTCAGGCCCAGCTAAATTTCTTGGTTTGAGAATTTGGCCCAATTAAAATTGTAATTGAATAGCCCTGCCTTAGTTGTTCGATAGGATTCAGATCAAGACTCATAGAAGGCCACTTCAGGATATTCCAGTGTTTTGCTTAGCCATTCTTGGGTGCTTTTTACTTGTGTATTTTGGTTTATTATCGTGTTGGAGGATCGATGACCTGCGACGGAGACAGAACTCTTTGACACTGGGCAGTCCGTTTCACTCCAGAATGTCTTGACAGCCTTGAGATTTCTTTGTTCCCTGCACAGACTTAAGGCACCTTGTCGCAGATACAGCAAAGCAGCCCCAAAATATAACCGAGACTCCTCCATGTTTCACTGAAGTTATGGTGTTATTTTCTTTGAAAGCTTAATTTGTTCTTCTGTGGACTTAGAGCTGAAGTGACTTTCCAAAAAGCTCCAGTTTTACCTCATCTGTCCAAAAAACAGAAGCATCGAGGCCTGTCAATATGCATTTTAGCAAATTTGAGTCTGACTTTTTTATGTTTTGGAGTAGAGTCCTCTTGGGTCTTCTTCCATTGAGCCCACTGTCACTCAAAAAGGGACAGACGATATGATCACGGTGATGGACCTTGACCTTGGTATTCAGCTTGTATCTCTTTGGAAGTGGCCCTTGGCTTTTTTTCTACCATTATCACAATGCTTCTGCCCATTTTTGGGGTCGATTTTCCTCTTGCAGCCATGTCCACAGAGGTTGGCTACAGTCCCGTGGATCTCAAACCTCTGAATAATATTTGCAACTGTTGTCACAGGAACATCAATCTGCTTGGAGATGGTCTTCCAGCCTTTGCCTTCAACATGTTTGTCTGTCATTTTCTTTCTGATCTTCTCAGTCCTTCTCTCTCCTTTGCTTTCTCTGGTCCGTGTTCAGTTTGTGGCATACGATGATAGCAAACAGCAGGGTGACGACTTTTCTCCATTTAAATCATCTGAATGACTGATTGCACAATTGGAGACATATGTGATACTAATTCAAGACAACAGCTAGTTTGAAAAGTCACTCTAATCCAGTTATTTAGGGTCTTTTTTAGGGGTACCAACAAATGTGTCCAGGTCATTTTGGAATCTCTCTGTAGAATAAGCAATACTTGATCTCTTTTCACTCTTGCTTTGCTTTACTTGATGTTATATCAAAGGCATAAAGGTATACTGGAGACAATTAATTTACATGTAATCACTTTTTCAGAAGGTACACAGCACTTTTTTAATGAGCTATAAGAGTACCAACAAATTTGTCCACGTCTGTATCTGTATAAGGCAAATCTACTGAAAACCTATTCCATTTACATTACATATAAATGAAGACATCCATTCATTGACAGCCACCAAAAGCACCCTAAATTCTTCAAGGTACCGATTTATAAAACACTAGCCAACCCGCGGCGTACCATACGCCGCATAATCAGGCCGTTTTTTTAATGATTCTTAAGCACAGGGAGAAAATTAACATTTGAAAATTCGGTAATGTAATAAATCAGCAAGAAAAGCAACATTGTAACAATGCACGGAACGAACCAACACACAATCGTCTGTGACTGAAAACTGGCGGACCGCTATCGCGCCTTCTCCTGCCAGACGGCAGGCGCGGAGGGTAGAACGGGAGGAGAGGAGAAGGACGTCTATTCCGCTCCCTCCGTCATGCTAGTCAGCTGATTTCTCGTTCAATATGCACTGCCTGCTCATGTGCCCACCTCCAACTCGTCACTAGAGTCATTGTCGTCTTTGCACAGTCCAGATGCACCTGTGACTCACGTAGACTTTTCATTGCTCTGTGCGGTTTTGGCTGCTTTTCCATATATAATCCACCAAGACACTCGACCATGGTAGTAGCGAGGTGGGAGGGGGGTGTGTACAAAGAGCAGGGACGTAACCAGTGGGAGCTTATGAGTCGCACTTAGTGGGAATTCCACGGTTTGCAGCCTGAATGGGGTTCAACGGCTTACCCACGCCTCTCTGCGCCGGGTAGACAGACGCTCAATCTCATGCATAATTATTTATTAAATGCTATACACTTCTGGAAAGACACGGTTGTCTAAAATGGATTGGTGTGAGAATACAAAAGTAAGTGAATGAAAAGATGGAACTCTGGAGAGAGCAAAATACAACACAATAGTGAACCCGAGGCATAACAAACGCCGTATAATTATTTATTGATGGCTGAACACTTCTGGAAAGACACAGTTGTCTAAAAAGGGAGGGTTTGAGGATACAACAGAAAGTGAATGAAAAGATGGAACTCTGGAGAGAGCAACATATAATTGTCCATCAGTGAAGAAGACGCATGTTTGTCGCGGATGCGAAATGCTGTATGTAGCGTGTAAAACAGTTTGCTATGGTGCACGCGGACGTGCGTCGTAACCGATACGACTGTAAGTGAATGAAAAGATGTAACTCTGGAGAGGGCAACATACAATACAGCGTTTTACACGCTGCATACAGCGATTCACATTCGCGACAAACTGTTTCACACGCCGCATACAGCGATTCACATCCACGACAAATATGATTCTTCTTAGATGGTGCTGCCGCATCCACCCACGCTCTCGAAGCATACACACTGCCTGGTCATGTGCCCGCTCGCAAGAGCAACCAACAGAGACCTGCCCACCAACTGTAAGACCATGGTAAACCCCTCGCAAACTGTTCTACACGACGCATACAGCGATTCACATCTGCGACAAACAAACTGTTTTACACACTGCATACAGCGATTCACATCCACGACATGATTTTTCCTAGATGGCCCTGTCGCATCCACCCTCGCACTCGAAGCATACACACTGCCTGGTCATGTGCCCGGTCACAAGAGCAACTGACAGAGACCCGCCCACCAACTGTAAGACCATGGGAAACCCCTCAGAAACTGCTCTACATGCCGCATACAGCGATTCACATCAGCAACAAACAAACTGTTTTACAAGCCACATACAGCGATTTACATCCATGACAAACATGCCTCTTCTTAGATAGTCCTGCCGCGTCCACCCTCATTCTCGAAGCATACACACCGCCTGGTCATGTGCCCGCTCGCAAGAGAAACTCACGGAGACCCACCCACCAGCTGCCTGTGTGTGTGCCTCTGTCTGTCTCTGGCACTGCCTGTGTGTGTGCGCGGCTTTCTCTTGCGCTGCCTCTGTGTGAACCGGTCAGGCACAGAGAAGGTCAGCTGCTGAGAGTGCGGGCTTATTGGTTTTTAAAGACTACTTCCTTCTTTGTGTTCTAACCTCAGTTTTAAAGGATTGTTTTAAGGATCCCATGGGATACCGCTGGCAAACTGTTTTACACGCTGCATATAGCGATTCACTTCCGCGAGAAACATGCTTCTGTGAACAGTCAACGTGGCTCAGAGGTGCATGTGGACTCTACGACAGACGAACATAAATGACGCCGTTTTTCCTGTGTCATCGTGTCCGAGTTGGTGGGCGTGGTTCTGCGAGTTGTCGTCATATCCAATGATCTTAGAGTTGGTGGCCGTGGCTCCTTCCTGCGTGCGCCATGGCCGTCTTACTTGTCGGCGGCTTAGTGAATCCACGCCCTTTCCGGTGTACTTTCCATGGGTGTCTTGCCTTAGTGAATTATATATATAGATTATTTAACGGTTCTGATTCATGCTGACTCAATGGGCATATTTTTGACTACACGTCCATTCTTTGGACTTCCTGTTCCAATGACATTGCAGTGTTTTCTGATGAAGGAAATGCTGCAGTTATGATGCTGTTATATGACACCATTGAGCACTTTATTCAGGATTGTAAATTACGTTGGGTTCTCAAAAACAGTTTTGATTGATTTCAGTATTTACAAATATGGAATGGCAGTCAGTTCTCAAGTTGAAGGTGGTGTCTCTCAGGACCCATTGCTTGGTCACTGTTCACGCTGCCCCTGGGAGATAGTGATAGGAAAAATGATGTCCACTTTAACTCGTTTGCAGGTGATCTCACCTATATCTTTCCTTCAGACAAAATGGCAATTCTCTTAGTGTGTCCTTAATCCAGTGCTCATCAACATACTTCACAACAGTCCTGTCTTCAGTTCAAAAAGTAACTCCCATAAGTTTTTAATGAGTTTTAAGCACAGGGAAAAAAATGAACATTTGAAAAATCCGTAATTTAATAAACCACCAAGAAAAGTAACATTGCCACAATGCACGCTATGAACCGATCGCTGTAAACAGAACTGAAAACAAAAACAAGCCTTTTCTACCTTATGCGTCCAGACTTCCCTCTCTCGATTGCTCGCTCGCTCTCTCTCTCTCTCTTTTGTGTGTGCGTGTGTCTCTTTCGCAAGCCTGGAGCGCCTGTGTGTGTGTGTGTGTGTGTGTGTCGCTCGCTCGCTGGCTCTCTCTCTCTTTTGTGTGTGCGTGTGTCTCTTTCGCAAGCCTGGAGCGCCTGTGTGTGTGTGTGTGTGTGTGTGTGTGTGTGTGTCGCTCGCTCGCTCGCTCTCTCTCTCTCTCTGCACAGGAAATGCACAGGGAGAGACTGAATATCTACAAACCTAAAGGGAAACTGGCTTGTTCGTATACCAAGTGTGTGGTCGTGAACCGAGGCAAAAATTTGGTGAACTTTTTGGTCGTAAACCAAGTTGTAAGTGTACCGAGACGTTCGTGAACCGAGGTTCCACTGTGCATGTATGTGTATATATATATATATCATATCCCAACCAACCCCAACATAACATTCAACTCCAAAAGTGTCCAGTGTAGCAGTGTAACAATGTGTAGCAGAATGGTGGTCTAGTAGAACAAGATGTGTTTTTTTTTCTGTCCTTCTGTTTAAATAGCAAATGATGACATGCAGGTGATGGAATTTGGCAGGACCAATTATCATGAAGGACCACGGTTCCAGAGTGTTATCCTTCCCTTTTTGTTTCCAGGGGAGCATATTTACATACACACAGGCACCAAACATTTATTGGTTCAAG
Source organism: Polypterus bichir lapradei (assembly GCA_026402145.1). Lineage (NCBI taxonomy): Eukaryota > Metazoa > Chordata > Cladistia > Polypteriformes > Polypteridae > Polypterus > Polypterus bichir. The sequence goes on from JANRMT010061414.1 coordinate 32,235,508, forward strand.
AAAGGTGAACATCTGCAATTGAATCTGTCTGAGCAGCAGTTTCGACCGTAAAGAGGGATTCCTGTGTGCATAATTAATCAGTAGTACGTTTGTTCATTTGTTAAAAGTACACACTTGGTACCTACCAAAACTGCCAGTATTTTTTTATTATACGGTGACATGGATTTTTTGACCATATAAACCCACTCCTATGAGAAACATGTAGAAAGTTCAAAGTATCATTTTCAGCCATTATGAGAAGCATTTATAGAGCTGCCAAGATTATCAAGGCCACATGCAAACCTACTCCAAATGTGAACGCCGAGTGGTTTCTTTGTTAGTGTTTGAGAATTGTGAATAATGTGTTAAGACAGGGAGGTAAAAGCGGAAGCTGTGATTAAGAACTTCATAGATTTCCAGAATGTGGACAGATTATCCAAAATGACTGTACAACAGATTTCCCATTCAGCAACACATTTATTCTAAGGAGATTTAACAGGACTACAACACAACTGTGAGCTACGCTCTCCAGCTTTGACCCAATCAAGATCACAACTCATGGATGAAAACCAAGAAAGCCAGGGACAATCTGTTCATTTCATTCCCTGCTTCCTGAATGAAATGTGCATTTTGATAAGAGAGTTAAAAAAAAAACAAACTCCAAGTGGTGTCTAAATCTGGAATTCATTTCAATATTTCAATAACATCATCAGTGTTTAAGTTTGTTCCAAAAATATCTTGACATTTCTTTTAAAATTAACCACATTTTCTATATTAATCACTTACGTCATTGCAAAAATGCTGTCAGCAGAATATTTATGCAGATTACTTCTAACGGTCAGCTTGGATGTTGTCGAAATGTGTACCATAAGGCCAGCTCCGTGCATGCTGGGGGTTGTTGAGAGTATCGGGGGCTGACTAAAGGCTGCCCTCATTTAGATCCTAGTAAGCACCATCTTGGAATGCTTGAGCACAGCAGAATCACACAGAAATAATATGAGCGTTAATAGACTGTTAGCAGAAGGGAGTTTGTAGAAGCAAGTCAAAGTAATAGGAGTATTATCTGGATAAACAAGGTTAGATACTCAAAATATGCATCCATCCTTCCATTTTCAAATGCACGTATCTGGAGCAAGGGCACAAGGAGGCTGGAGTCCATCGAAGCAAACATTGGGCACAAGGCAGGAACAATTGCCAGACAGGGTGCCAGTCCATCAAAGGGTGAACAAACTCACAGACACATCAGGGCCCATTAGCATGGCCAATCCACCTCACCGGTATGTCTTTGGACTGATGGAGGAAACCGAAGCACTCGGAGGAAAACATGGAAACTCCACCCACACCGCAAATGGGATGTGAACCCCAGTGTCCATGTAGATAGGCAACAACGTCTCTTCAGCTTTAAATATGGAGAGCAATGTGATCAGCTTTCACACTAATATGAATTACTTAACAGTAATGAATCCATAATGCTTCCCTAGAGCTTTTTAAATAAAATCATAACAAACGAAACTGCTTAAACTTGCTTGTTCTTATTGCCAGTTTTGAATTAACAAAAGAAAAACATTATCACAACTGTGACAAGAACATTTAGCCCAACAAAACTTGCCAATTCTGCTCACATAATTCCTCTAAAATAACTGTTGTGTTTTGAAGGTCCCTGAAGTCCTACTGTCTACAAGACTACTTGGTCTTTTACTTCATGTGTCTATTTTTTTCATTGAGAAGGAAATATTTCAAATGTTTGTGCGAAATTCACCTTTCATCGGAGTGAAATCAGATATAAGACAAATGTTACACTCATATATTATATACAGGTAGATTCACTCAAAAGAGGCCCCGAATATTCAGTAATAACTCTTGCTAGGACGAAGCAATCAGAATGAAACAACATGCAATATGCTCATCAGTATATGGAGCTTCGAACAAGCCGAGAAGCCCCTGCATCGGAGCAATGAGGTAGGCATCGGACATCCATTGCGATGTTTAACCTCCATTTGCAATTTCTGGGTGCCTACCACCCGTACCCCTTCACTCAGTCCCTCGACTTCTCATCAGGATGGTGGCATACAGTATTGAGCAGTGCGTCTTCATGGTGCGAAACTTTAGGGTCACCAATTCGTTTAAGCAATGTCACAATGAACTAGATGATCATGAGTTAATGGAATTCTACTTCCAGCAAGATGGAGCAACGTATCACATCGGCAAGGAGCATAGCAGAAATTGAGTCCTTCTTCGGCAACAGGGTAATTTCAAAGGGGTTTTGGCCACCACGGTTGCCGGATTGGACACCACCAGACTTCTTCCTTTGGGATATGTTCAAAGGGAAAAGTCTATTGGAAAAATCCTCACACTGTGGAAGATTAGAAGGAAAACATCCAACGTGAAATTGCTGCTATTCCTCCAGAGACGCTTGCCAATAAGTTCAGGAACATGGTGCGCCGCATCGAAATGCGTCCGGCAGAAAACGGAAACCAATTCCAGGAACACATGTAATAACAATCGATTACACATACGCCAAGGTATAAAGCATATTTTTTTGGTTCAGATTGCTTCATCCTAACGGGAGTTACAACAGAATATTTGGGGCCTCTTTTGAGTGAATCTCCCTGTATAATAAATAAGATATTTGTGAATAACAGTACATACATTTAAACTGATCAATTGATTCAATTGTATATAATATATAAGAAGTGAACAGAGCATTAGTGCTTTGCTAAGGTGTCAGTAAAATGTGTTTAGATTTTAATTTCATTGCATTTTTAAGTGTAGAGAAAAGAAAAAAAATGGAAAGTAGAATTAAAATAAGAGCTGAGAACTAATTATACGAAGTATATTTAAAGAGCTCAGGGTTAGGGTTAGGGTTAGGCTTAGGGAGCAAGGGGGTGCTACATTCTCAGACTTCCTCTACCTTTGACGATCACCAATAAAGACCTAAAACAACCCCCCAACTATGGCTGTCCCAGCCTTAAGCCCCATCAATTATCTTTTCAGCCTACTTTCTTTTAAGGTCACAACTAATTACGCCTCGAAGGATACCTGACTGAGACCCAAAATCCATACCACATCCATGGAAGAGAACTACAAATAAAAACAAATAAACAGGACATAGCCATATATCAACTAAAAACTCTAACCTGAAATAATCTCACAGAAATAAACCCAAACTTCCACCCAAGAAAAATGAAGCTCCTCCATGCCTGACAATAAAGACATTGTTTTGTGCTTGTGCTCAGAAAAAGCACAGCACTTAAAATTTAGCAGGATGTGCTTGCAGGCATGTACTCTGTTTTCATTTTTTTCCTTGCATAATCCATTGGGTTGTCACTCAGGTGAGACCCACACCATCACAAACCTAACCTCTTTGCTATCTTACTGTCATTTAGGGGAGCTGTACCTTTCACGTGTGATTAATTAGTTAAAGTAGAGTTTAGCAGCAGGTTGATAATGTCTGTTCTTCACAACAGCAGTCCGCAACCACTGTGCTGCAGACCGGTATCGGGATGCAGAGAAAGAATTTTATTGACTATCGGAGTCTGCAGCGCGTTTTATTTTGAAAAATGACCGGATCATCTCTGCAGAACAGTGACAATATTCTGTTGTTTACATACCTTGACAGCCACTGTAGTTAAGTAAGTTGGAGGGGCTGCAGTGGCAGTATTAAGTAAGGTTTGGATGTACGTGCAGATTGACTTGTTTGTCGTATACAATAGACTGTTGATAACTTTCATTAACTGTGACCACTCATCATTCAACAATCTTCCCATCACTTCCATCTGTATCTTTTTCCCACAATTGTCTCTGTCACTGTTTTGATGCTGATAAATAAAGCTCATAAGCTATCTACTTAAAATGAGTAAAAAACAAACATCTTTGGAGATCTCCTTTGAAAAAGTGGAAAGACCCAATGACGAGACAGAAAAAAACTCTAAGACTGTGTAAGTGCCATAAGGGATGGATGGGCATCCTGACCAGGAAAAGGGATGGTCTTTACCTGGATGGGAGGCTCTTAGAGGACAGACAGACACCCCAGCCAAGGGAGAGAATAAGGATGGATGAATATGCTGACCAGGAGAAAAAGATTCCTTACCCAGATGGGAAGCCCCAGGCAGATGCACAGATGTCCCAACTGAGACCTTCTTTGGCCAGGATGAAAGGGAGGGACAGGGAAGAACTGTCTCTGGGGGTGTTTATTCCCCCTAGTCACTAGATGACAGCAACCCTCAATACCAGTGGCCATTCAGGAACTAGGAGGGAATGCCGAGAATTTTTGAGTTTGGCAGCGCAACCCTGCTGGGGTCAGTGGGTGCCGGAAGAGGGCGCTGCAGAGAGATATACTCTGTGCTATGAAGGACTTCCTTGTGACCCGTGGGCAACAGCCCTGGCCCGGGAAGCACTCCCGGGTCCTCAATAAAAGGGGCCGCACTCCCTTGTCCAGTCGAGTCAGAGCTGAGAAGAAGGAAGGCAACACTCAACTGGAGGAGAGCAGTGTGGTGGAGAGAGGAGAGCTGAATTGGAGGAGAGATATCTTTGTTTTTGTGCTTTATACTGAGGTATTGTGTAACAAAACACCCTTTATTTGAAGCCAGACTGTCTTTGTGTATTTGTGTTTGGGGCTCACTGGCACCCCCTAGTCTTCACAACTGGCAGCAAAAAGAAAGCTACAGTTCAAAGAAAATGCAAAGAGTTCTGCTTAAATTACGGGTGATTCATATGCTCCCAGCCCTCATATGTGGCAACCGGCTGTCCAAGGAAGCCTTCAAAACTGCTTCACCACTTAGGGACCAAGCACCCTTTATTATGCATGCACGATGGCCAGTCCGTGGAAAATGGTCTTACATGAAACTGGTCCATGGTGCAAAAAAGGTTACAATAATAATGTGCAGTGTGGCGAGTCACTGGGGCTGTGACCCGGCCGGGACACCTGGAAGGATCAGGAGGTGGCATGTACGTCCTCCGGGCCACGAGGGGGCAACCGCCCTGGATCAGAGGAGGACCAAGGAAGAACAAGGAGGGTCACGTCTATTGGGACCCGTGGCCACCGCCAGGGGGCGCCCTGAGTCTCAGAAGGCCCGGGAAGATGGAGGAGGATCCCTCCAGGGACGCCCGGAATGCTTCCGAGTGTGACTCACCACACCAGGAAGTGTTGTCAGAGGGAGCACCTGGAGCACATCCGGGTGAGAATAAAAGGGCCCACATTCCTACAGTCTGGGAGCTAGAGTCGGGAGTGGGAGCGGGACAAGGCTCCTGTGGATAGAGGAAAGGCGGTCCAAGGACAGAGAGGGAGAAAGAGAAGCCTGGAGGATTGGTGATTGGTGTTTGGAGCACAGTGTGCTGTGTGGGACTGTGTTGTTATGGAGGAGAAAATAAATGTGCTTTTGATAAAGATGCGGTGTCTGTCTGATGGTGTTTGGGCATGTCTCACAGCAGATAATGCAGCCGTGCCCTGTGTGTACCTTCAGCGCTTTTCCTCTGGATCCATGTGTGTCTGTCCTGTAACGTAAATACTGTTAGTTTACGTCAGGCTTATTGAGCGGCGCTTACAGAATTCCTTCCCTCATCCATTCATTTCCATAGAGGTGACTTTTGATCTTTGAACGGCTTTCATCAGCCTCCTCCAGAGTTTTGATTAACTTGTACTGGGAATATGAGGGGCTGTCTGATAAGTAGAGGAGGAAATTATATAAAATATACAAGTTAAAGTAAATGCTGTCAAGACAAAATTGAAACAGTAAACTAATTTATAGTTGAAACCACACAAAATGTTTTTCTGCTTTAAGATGTACAAGTTTGAAAACTCGCCAAAGCTGTTCAAGATATCTCAAAGAAAATTGAACTGTTTCAGCAAATTTCCTTGAAGAATAAATGTACAACATTTCAACAAAGTCAGTCTTCTGAGGGTCAAGTTGTTTCATGTGGAAAGGCCGATGGATGGACAGACAGGGCTTTGGCAAAATGTGCTTTGTGTATTGTATGCAAATGCCCCAAAAAGAGAATGGGAAACACTGCAGTCACTAAAAAACAATAAGAACAGCTTGCAGTGCTAAAGTAATGGTCAGTTGTGATTTAACTTCGAAGACCGATGAGCCTCTCTGTTATTTACAGGCACACTAGGCTGACTTCACACCTAATGGGCTTTATGTCATCAGTAGTTGTATTAATCCTCAGGAATTTTAAAGAGGTCAGAATGTTAAAACTGTGATGTACATGGGGCAGTACAGATCTTAACAGGTTCTGTTACAGTAATGGGAGGCCTAATTATTTATAACTACTGTGGACTGTAGGGGGCACTCCAGCTCCCCAAACACCCGGCTACAAACAGACACAAATCTCAAGCACAATGAGCTTTTATTGTGGGAAACTCTTATAACAAGCATTTCCCACGCCACAAACAGAATACAACTGTGATATAGCACACAGCAAGACAGCACTCTGCAACTCTTTGTCTTCTTCTCTCTGTCCCTCTCTCTGCCTCCACTTCTCCACGCAGGTATTGTTCTTCTTCCTCTCGACTCTGGCTCCTTCAGTTGAGGCAGCTCACTTATTTTATGCCACACCAGGGAGTAATGCCAGTGTCTGGAAGCATTTCCAGGTCCCATGATGCCCTGTGGGAATCCAGGGCACTGCTGTAACCTAGAGGGTACTATCATCTAGTGATCCACTAGTGCATGCTATCACTCCCGGTCCTTCCATCACATGGGTGTCCCGCCTGGGTAAAGGTCCCAGCCATCCGTCACACTGGCCATGGTAAATGTCAAAGACAGACAATGGAATTATTATTATAGAATTATTAAAAAATATTTGCTATCTCTTGCTCTATGTGTACCTTCAGTGTCTTTCCTCTGTATCCATGTGTCTTAACTTCTCTTTAACAGCGCTCCCTTTCTTGAGTGCATTCCCTAAATGCCTGTTTCTCCGACTTGGTCATTTTTTTAAGGCACCTTTCTCTGTCCTGTTTATTCTTACAATCTTTGAAGAAGACTCTCTCAGTATGCCTCCTATACCTTTACTCCTCCTTGTGCATCATACACTCACACTTCTTCTTTCATCGATTCACCAAAGCCAAACTGGCCAATCAGGTTGTTCAGAGGAACTGGACAAACTGACCTTAGTGTTTTATTATATTGTAGATTTTATATGGCAAAAGAAGAAGATCAGCTCTGAACTTAACATAAAGTCATCAAATGATTTGAACAGCATTACAGTTGTCAATTTTGCTTTACACAAATTAGTTATCTATCTTTAAAATATCCTGCTTATTAAAGAAATACTCTACCTGAAATTATATTTTTAATATGTTGCTTATTCCATGAAGTTTTCAGTGATAGCCAAGAACAATTTTGTTCACAATTCATGTTTTTGTGCAGAATGGAGATGACATATTTTCTGATAGAGTAGGTGTCTATGGTGACCCATGCTAGACAACAGGAAATAGTATCAAAAATGTTAATGAAGAAATATCGCATTAGTGAAGTGATCCAGTCACATACTGTATGCTCATAACGTCCCAAATATTTTGCTAAAATATTGTTAAATAAATCACTTGCGGGAAAATGTTCCTGTGAATTAAAAATGCAATGCACTCATGTGAACTGAGCATTTGAACTGCACCCGCCTCTCTTTGGTAGACACGACTGGAGTACCTCAGGACTATTTAGTGACAGTGAGCGGATAATTGACCTTCTACTTGTTGAAGCATCTTGGATATGCACAAGTGTGAGGCACGTTCTCTTCCTGATAATGTTTTCACACGCATTTCTTTAACTTTTAGTCTTTAGTTGGACTCATCCTTCAGTGCACTTTACAGTGGTGACATCACATGATGCACTCCAAGAATGAATCAGCTGTTACTGGGCCAATGAATGAGAAGAGAGGTGGGTTTACATTTGAGATGCTCGTTCATGTCTAAGTGTGTTCCATTTTCGTTCATGAGAGCGTTTTCCAGAAGTAGGTTTAGTAACAATACGTGTGTTTGGGATACAACACAAGTAACTTGTGATTTTTTTACATTGACGTTTTTATATTGCTCACTGTTGTCAAGTCTTGGTTACTATAGGTGCTTATTGTATCAGAAACTACATGAAGACGTACGATTAAAATATTTTTTCAACAATCACTACAAACTAACTACAGTAAATACAGTTGTGCTTGAAAGTTTGTGAACCCTTTAGAATTTTCTATATTTCTGCATAAATATGACCTAAAACATCATCAGATTTTCACTCAAGTCCTAAAAGTAAATAAAGAGAAACCAGTTAAACAAATAAGACAAAAATATTATACTTGGTCATTTATTTATTGAGGAAAATGATTGAATATTACATACTATATTTGCGAGTGTGAAAAGTATGTGAACCTCTAGGATTAGCAGTTAGTTTGAAGGTGAAATTCGAGTCAGGTGTTTTCAATCAATGGGATACAGTCAGGTGTGAGTGGGCACCCTGTGTTATTTAAAGAACAGGGATCTATCAAAGTCTGCTCTTCACAACACATGTTAGTGGAAGTGTATCATGGCACAAACAAAGGAGATTTCTGAGGACCTCAGAAGAAGAGTTGTTGATGCTCATCAGGCTGGAAAAGGTTACACGACCATATCTAAAGAGTTTGGACTCCACCAATCCACAGTCAGACAGATTGTGTACAAATGGAGGAAATTCAAGACCATTGTTACCCTCCCCAGGAGAGGTCGACCAACAAAGATCACTCTAAGAGCAAGACGTGTAATAGTCGGCGAGGTCACAAAGGACCCCAGGGTAACTTCTAAGCAACTGAAGGCCTCTCTCAAATTGGCTAATGTTCATGAGTTCACCATCAGGAGAACACTGAATAACAATGGTGTGCATGGCAGAGTTGCAAGGAGAAAGCCACTGCTCTCCAAAAAAAAAAATCGCTGCTCGTCTGCAGTTTGCAAAAGATCACGTGGACAAACCAGAAGGCTACTGGAAGAATGTTTTGTGGACGGATGAGACCAAAATAGAACTTTTTGGTTTAAATGAAAAGCGTTATGTTTGGAGAAAGGAAAACAGTGCATTCCAGCATAAGAACCTGATCCCATCTGTGAAACATGGTGGTGGTAGTATCATGGTTTGGGGCAGTTTTGCTGCATCTGGGCCATGACGGCTTGCCTTCATTGATGGAACAATGAATTCTGAATTATATCAGAGAATTCTAAAGGAAAATGTCAGGACATCTGTCCATGAACTGAATCTCAAGAGAAGGTGGGTCATGCAGCAAGACAACGACCCTAAGCACACAAGTCGTTCTACCAAAGACTGGTTAAAGAAGAATAAAGTTAATGTTTAGGAATGGCCAAGTCAAAGTCCTGACCTTAATCCAATCAAAATGTTGTGGAAGGACCTGAAGCGAGCAGTTAATGTGAGGAAACCCACCAACATCCCAGAGTTGAAGCTGTTCTGTACGGAGGAATGGGCTAAAATTCCTCCAAGCCGGTGTGCAGGAATGATCAAAAGTTACCGGAAACATTTAGTTGCAGTTATTGCTGCAAAGGGGGGGTCGCACCAGATACTGAAAGCAAATGTTCACATACTTTTCCCACTCAGAAATATGTAATATTCGATCATTTTCCTCAATAAATAAATGACCAAGTATAATATTTTTGTCTCATTTGTTTAGCTGGTTTCTCTTTATCAACTTTTAGGACTTGAGTGAAATTCTGATGATGTTTTAGGTCATATTTATGCAGAAATATAGAAAATTCTAAAGGATTCACAAACTTTCAAGCACAACTGTGTGGTGCCCCGTAGGAGTCAAGCAAAAAAAAATAAAAAATAAAAAAACGAAATTTTGAATTAATTATTACCTCTTTTGAAAGAATTACGTAACTCGCTAGAACAGAAGTATGGAGCCCCTTTCCATATTTATTTATTCGAACAGATTATTATTATTATTTATGAAATTGATCTTTTGAGGGGTCCAGAAACATGTTTCAAAAGCAGCAGAAGTTGCGAGAATAGATTTATGGAATTTTCTCTGAGAACGTGATATTCCGGATTCAGTGGTGGAAACATTCATAGAAGAAAAGATAAGTTTAAAATGTAGTCGATAATAGCACTGAACAGCATAGAATAGACTGAAAGTATTCTTCTGGCTCACTAAACTGCATACCGGTAAAAATGAATAGCTACTGAAAGAAGAAAAAAAAATAAAAACAATCTCGCTCAAATGAGTTACTAATTTGTTCAAATGGATTAATAATTTGTTCAAACTGATTATGGGGCTCCATACGAAAGTGACATATGAAAACAGATCATTTGTGTGGAGTTTTCCTTTAACAGACTCTTTTTAAATTTGCAATAGTTCTTGGCTGGAGAGAACTGAGTATAGGTAACATGATAATTAAAGGCTGGATCAGAGTCGTAAAGTTCAAATTGTTCAAATTACTATTTGTTATGATTCCCTTCTAATTTCCTAACTGCCACTCATTGAAAGCACCTCTCTTTAAACTGAGTCTCAGGATGACTAAGCTATTCACCCTTTCACCTCACTAAAACATGTTCATTAATGAAAAATCAGAAGTTCTCCAGCTAAATACAGCTGCCATCACTCTAGCCATGAGAGCTAATAAGATGTTTCTGAATTACATCTCCCAACGGCAGCATTTCAAGAGAAAAAGGGATTGTCTCCAGCACTGGGCCCCAGTGGACAGCTTGTCAAACCTTGAAGAGTATCCAGGGGACTTGTGCATATCCTAAAAATGATCTGGTCAGTAACCACCTAAGAAAGGAAACTTTTTGCTTCTACGTTACCCATTCAGTGCTTCTTCAGTTTCCAACATAACCCGACAAGGCATGTGCCTAGCGTGACAACTGATTCTGAAAGTATTCCTTCTGGTGGACTGTGCGTTTTTTGAGGAATCCAACAAGTAAATCAATGATCATTCACTTCCCCCCTGCCGTCCATACAATGTAGACATTTGTTTATGAGTAATGCTATGGAAGAACAACTGAGCAATGAGATCACATAAAACTGCCTACCCTGATAACATTTATGTACAATGACTAACATTACATGTCTGTCATCTTAACACTTTGAAATAGGGAAGGAGACCCAGTCACTACGATACCACATTTATTAACATTGACTGAACTTACAACATGGCACTTTGCATCAGTAAACCTCATCCTATGGTGCTTTGTAGGTAGAAAACATGAAATATGGGCCTCTGCTGTATAAGATAAGGTATATCTTTAATATATATTAAAAAAAAAACATTTTACAGTACTGAGATGAATGTTGATTTGACTCGCCTTCCACTGTCACAGCATAAATGGTCATAATGGAGATAATGGTCAAGAATAAACTCCTGGGAAGATGAAATAAACCAACTACAGAACCAACGCGTCAAGTGCAGTTCCTGAGCTCCATGTCCCTGTACTTGAAGCCTTAGAGATTATGCGACTCGCCAGGGGGCACGCACTGTATCAGTAGTGGGCACTGACCTGGCAGCGCTGCCCTCTTCAGCCCAGCACATTAACCGCATGGTCACACTGCCTTTAGTTTTGCATTATTAGAGACGCTGTGTTATGACTGGAACAAAGTTAATTTTTGAGGTCTTTGGTTTCCCTCTGAAAAGCAGCAGCATGTGTGACTAAGTCTGTCTGTATAAAGAGCACTGGTGGGACTGAGCGGCATTATATTCACATTTGTTTCAAATTTCATCAGAGTAAACAAAAGGGGCCAGCAGACAATCTGGGGCCTGGTTAAATTAGACCTGAATAAATCTGTTACGCTGAAGTGGATGTCTTTTTCAAGTTATAATTAAATCAAAATGAACTCTGGTTTGTTCAGATTTGGTTGCATAAACATCTCATTTAATAATTTCACTGATTCTTGTTGACATGGCAAAATACAAGAGTTTAATATGTACAAAGAGTTTGGCATGACAGACATGTTAAGAAATGACATCATTTTATTTGAGGGCTAGATGGGAGTCTGTGGCTATGTGCTGTTCAAGCTTATCATGCGCGCACACACAGCCTCAGCTTCCTTTATCATTCAAAGTCTGCGATTTGTGTCTGGTTTACATTAAAAAAAGAAAAGGCCCCGCACGCTGAAACCCACACCCTGCACCTCTGAACGCCTATGACAGAAGATGGCTGACGCTGGATTTTCAGAAAGCAGTGTGGCCCAGTCATACGTTTATGAGCTGGCCTTGGAGTCACCAGGCTGTGGCTTGGGTTCAAAGCGTAATGATGGCTCACTCCATGACCCTGAGCAAACTATGTCACCTGCCTACAGAAACATTTACAAAAGTGTCCTGTATCACCTTAAGGCGCGTCGTCTGAAAGTAATGCTTCATATGATTTAAGGCAAGCAATTATTAGTACCCTCAACATGATAAGGGATTGGCCCTCAGCTTTGTATAAAGTGGCTGTTCCTTGAGAAATATGTATTGCATTTAAACACTTAAAGTTTTACTTTATACGTTATTTACATGGCTGGAGTGAATGGTTCCTTACCTGGCTGAGAGGCCATTTTAATGGAATGATGTGGGTGGACGAGCATCTCAGCCAGGATGGCTAGTGGTATCTGTTCTGGTTGGGAGGCCGTTATAACGGATGGACAAGGGAGACTCTACTTTCCAGGCCCAGTACACTGGGTGGGTCGACATACCTTTGGCATGCATCCTATTTGGACACCTGCCCGGCTGCATGGGAGTTGTAGTTTTGGTGGGCAGCCCTGTAGTTGGTCCTCCATGCCCCTAGGGGCAGCTGCTGGAGGCAGGATATCCTATCATGGGGAAGTGCTGTCTGACCCGTAAGATGCAATATAATAGCACCTTAAGTACTCCCAGGTCCGGTTTAAAGGAAGCTCCTCCACTTCACCCGGGAAGTCCAAGTCAGGAGAAGAGCAGGACGCCACTCGCCTGGGAGGAGTGAAGAAGGGAAGAGTCGTATTGTTGAAGTTGTAGAGTGTGTGTATAAGGTCTGTTTATTGGCACCTGGAAATGGATCTGCGTTGTTGCATCTAGGGTTTGGGGAGCTGCAACGCTTTTGTAGTGGTTCACTATATCTACATGAAGTCATGGAAATGTTCACCAAACTCAGTGAAGTGAAACAGGAGCTGAACGAGTGTTGACTGGATTATAATGGTGCAATGGTCTTTTAAGTGTCTCTGACAGCTAGAAAAATGTCTGCCAACAATGCTGGACCAACTAAGGCAGCCTGGGCTATGAGGAGGCAGTGCTAACCACTGCCTCACCATGCCTCCCTGAGATAGTAATAGAACAGTAATATTTTTTACAGACAGTGGCAACAGGAGCTTTTTCCAGAATTCTGCTGGCTCTGTTTAGAACTTTTTCACAAACTGTAATCTGGCCCTCCTGTTTTTGTGGCTAACTAGTGGTTTGAACCTTGCAGTGTGGCCTCTGTGATTCTGTTCATGAAGTCTTCTGCAGATGGTCGTCTCTGTCACGTCTACATCTGCCCCCTGAAGACTTTCTGGTCTGTCAGACAGGCATTTGGGGCTTTTTCTTTGCCATATTGAGGATTCTTCTGTCCATCAGCAGTGGTGGTCTTCCTTGGCCTGCCAGTCCCTTTGTAATTGCTGAGCTCACCAGTGTGTTCTTTCTTCTTAATGACATTCCAGGCAGATGATTTAGGTCATAAGGTTTTAGCAACGTCTTTAGTAGTTTTATTCTTGTTGTTCAGCTTCATACTATGGTCTACAGACATATAGACTATGGTCTGCGTCTTTTGGGACGTATGACATCTTGAGAGAAGGGTGTGGGGTTTTCAAAAACGCTGTATGGAGAGTTGGTTGAAAAGGGATAGAAAATAAAGAGCATTTGAAATGTTATTCTGAATGTGTCTCTACTTCAGCCTAAAGAACACTACACAGATGATTTAGGTCATAACGTTTTAGCGATGTCTCTAATAGTTTTATGGGTGGAGTGGTGGCTGAATGATGAATGAATGAATGATCTTTATTGTCATTGTCACAGGTACAACGAAATTGGAAGATGTCTCTGGTCAGTGCATTATCACATATATAAAAAAAACGAGTAGAATATAAACAAACATTATAAACAAACATTTAGTAGTGCAAATTATCACATCTATAAAAAAACGAGTGAATATAAACAAACATTATAGACAAACAATCAGTAGTGCAAATTGCATAAGTCAGCGCATAATTCATATAGCTGTTATGTGACCATTATCTGCTTTTAGTGGCATTGAGACGTGCTATTGCAGTTGGTAAAAACTATGTTTGAGTCTATTTGTCCTTGCATGTATTGCTCTATACCGTTTGCCTGACGGCAGCAGTTCGAATAGGGAGTGTCCAGGGTGTGAGGTGTTCTTTATGATGCTATGGGCTTTTTTGAGGCAGCGGGAGCTGTGTAGATCTTCTAGTGTGAGGAGAGGGCAGCCGATGATCCTTTGGGCAGCGTTGATGACTCCCTGAAGTGCTTTCCTCTGAGCCACTGTGCAGCTAGCGTACCAGATGCATATGCAGTATGTTAGGATACTTTCTATAGAGGCTCTGTAGAAGGACACCAGCAGTCTCTGTGTGATGTTATTCCTCCTGAGTACTCTCAGGAAGTACAGTCTCTGTTGGGTCTTTTTCAGCAGCTCAGAGGTGTTCACACTCCAGGATAGGCTTTCCTCTATGTTGACTCCCAAGAACCGGAAGTCTGCCACCCTCTCCACACAGTCACTGCTGATGATTAGTGGTTGGACTTCTGTCTTGTTTCTTCTGTAGTCTATTATGAGTTCTTTGGTCTTTTTAGTGTTTAGGAGGAGGTTGTTATCCTTGCACCAAGAAGACAGCTGCTCCACCTCATCTCTGTAGGCAGACTCGTCTCCCCCAGATATGAGCCCCACCACGGTAGTGTCATCTGCAAATTTCACAATTGTGTTGCTCTGGTGGGCGGGGGTGCAGTCGTGTGTGTAGAGAGAGTAGAGCAGTGGACTAAGCACACAGCCCTGAGGTGACCCAGTGCTGAGGCTTAGGGTTGGTGATGTGTGACGGCCCACTCTCACTCTCTGTCTGCGGCCAGTGAGGAAGCTGTTGATCCATCTGCAGGTGCTGTGAGGAAGCCCCAGGTATTTTAGTTTGACATCCAGTTTGCAGGGAAGAATGGTGTTGAATGGAGAGCTGTAATCTACAAAAAGCATGCGTACATAGCTTCCTTGTCTCTCCAGGTGTGTTGAGGCGGCATGGAGTGCTATGGCTATGGCGTCCTCAGTAGATCGGTTCGGTCTGTAAGCAAACTGGTGGGGGTCAAGGCTGCGGGGTAGGGCTGCTGTAATGTGATAACAGACCAGCTTCTCAAAACACTTCATCGCCACTGGGGTGAGTGCCACTGGTCGATAGTCGTTAAGGCTGGAGATGTGAGGTTTCTTGGGCAAGGGTATTATGGTGGAGGTCTTGAGGCAGGGTGGGACAGTCGACTGTGCGAGGGATTGGTTGAAGATCCTGGTGAAGATCTCAGCCAGCTGGTCTGCGCAATCCCTCAGTACATGTCCTGATACGCCATCAGGACCAGCCGCCTTCCTTGGGTTTACAGCCCGCAGGGTGCGCCTCACTTCATGTTCCTCCAAAATGATGATGGTACTGCAGTGGGCTGTGTGTTGTTGCCGTGCCTCTAAAGCATCCGGTGCAGTGACCTCAAAACCGGTGAAGAAGATGTTCAGCTCCTCCGCCAGTGCTAGGTCACCTTCAGCAGCGCCTAGGTTGGTCTTGTAGTTCGTCAGCTTCTGGACACCCTGCCACACAAGCCGGCTGTTCTTGCTTTCCAGGTGGTTCTCAATTCTCCTCCTGTAATCCGCCTTGGCCTCCCTGATGCCTCTTTTCAGGTTGGCTCTCGCCATACTGTAGTGGTCCCTGTTACCGGACCTGAAGGTGTTGTTCCTCTCCTTTAACAGCTGTCGGACTTCCCGGGTCATCCAGGGCTTTTGGTTGGGGTACGCCCGGATATGTTTGTCCACTGTGACAGTGTCTATGCAGTGTTTGATGTAACAGAGGACACTGTCCGTGAATATTTCCAGGTCTTGATGTTCGAAGATGTTCCAGTTGGTTTTATCAAAGCAATCCTTCAGCTGTTGAGAGGCACCCTCTGGCCATGTAGTAACAGTCTTTGTGATGGCCGACGCGGTTTTCCTGATGGTGGCATATACAGGAATTAGGAGCAGGGACAAATGGTCAGACTGACCCAGGTGTGGTAGAGGTCTGGCCCTGTAGCCCTTCTTGATGTTTGAGTAAACTTTGTCCAGAGTGTTATCACCCCTAGTGGCACACTTTACATGCTGGTGGAAATTAGGGATTACTGTTTTTAAATCTGCATGATTAAAATCCCCAGCTATGATGTGTACAGCGTCCGGGTATTTGCTCAGTTTGTTGCTAATGTTTGTATGCAGAAGTGTTATTGCCACGTTAGCATTAGCATCTGGTGGTATGTAAACAGCTGTTATTATGATGACGGTGAACTCCCTTGGAAGGTAGATGGGCCTGCATTTAACAGTCAGATATTCTATGTCCGGTGAACAGTGACGGTTTGTGATCACTGTGTTAGTACACCAACTGTTGTTCACATACAAGCAGATTCCCCCTCCTTTTCTCTTACCGGAGTCCTCTGTTCGGTCCTGGCGCTGTGCGGTGTAGCCTGCTAGCTCAATAGCCAAGTCCGGAATGGATTGATGCAGCCAGGACTCGGTGATCAGAAGGATGCATGAGTCTTTGATGTGGTTATTCGCTGTTATTTGTAACCTTAGCTCGTCCATCTTGTTCGCCAGGGATCTGGCATTCGAGAGGAATAGACTAGGGAGCGGTGGTCTAAGTGGCTGCCTCCTTAGCCTGGTTAGCACGCCAGCCCGGCAGCCTCGCTTCCTCCTTCTCTCTCGACGCCGCCTGCGCCTCCTCCCCGCTGGGATAGTAATCCACGGTGTGCCCGGTCTCCTCGCTATTTCCTCCGGTATTTTGTGCAAGCGGATAAATTCAATAGTCACACTCACACGGTAACTCACTCCGATCTTAAGGAGATCATTTTGGCTGAAGATGTTATTCGCTTGACTGACTGTACACAAAACAAAGCACAAGACGTATATAAAAAAAAACATCCAAACACAACACCGACTAGTAAGACACCAAGCTGCTGCAACTACGTGTGCCGCCATTCCTGTCTTCTATTTAATTGAGGCTAGGGATTCTATTTAATTGAGGCTAGGGATCTGCACTGGTAATCAGAAGGCTGCCGGTTCGAATCCCGTAAATGCCATAAGTGATTCTACTTTGTTGGGCCCTTGAGCAAGACCCTTAACCTGCAATTGCTCCCTCCTGGGTATGACGTTAATCTGCATCCTGCCCTGCATGTAGGCCCTCCAACCTGCAGGGAAAAACCTGTGGGTTGCTGGCAGAATTGGCACTCCAGCCACCATAAAAAACCTCACATCTGAACTAGTGTGGTGCTGAGGTGTCATCCATTGCATGGCTGCACTCGGGTCCTAATCTGGAATCCTGAGTTGGTATGTCATGTGGTGGGTGCAGCAATACGCTGTATCAGCGCCTGCTCCTTACCTCTCTAATAGTTTTATTCTTGTTTTTCAGCCTCATAATGGTGTCTCTGACACAGAGTCACATTGGCACAGCTCTTATCCTCATGTTGAACAATGGCATCTACAAATTCCAAAGGGTAGAAGCAAGCGAAATGCCATATAAAGCAAAGAAACCCATCTGAGGAATCAAACACCTGTAACAGCAAACATTATGGTGATCTGAAAGGACAGGATGGTGTAGAAAAAGTGTTGCTGTTTCTGCATGGTGTGACTAAAATGTATAGAAATCCTAATCAAAGAAAGTCTGCAATTTGCACCTTAATCATGTCGGAATTGTTTGATTTGTAATTTCAAACTGTGGAGCAGAGGGGAGTAAATCAAGGAAAAATGTGCCTTTTCCCCAAACATGTATATATATATTAGATACTGTAGTATCAAATTACAGTAATCCCTCCTCGATCGCGGGGGTTGCATATATATGTATGTATATATATATATATATATATATATATATATAT
>JANRMT010061414.1:32260643-32285131 GCA_026402145.1 Polypterus bichir lapradei
CTAACTGTGGTGTATCACACCTGAGTTCAATTTCCATAGCCACCCCCAGGCCTGATTACTGCCACACCTGTTTCAATCAAGAAATCACTTAAATAGGAGCTGCCTGACACAGAGAAGTAGACCAAAAGCACCTCAAAATCTAGACATCATGCCAAGATCCAAAGAAATTCAGGAACAAATGAGAACAGAAGTAATTGAGATCTATCAGTCTGGTAAAGGTTATAAAGCCATTTCTAAAGCTTTGGGACTCCACAGTGAGAGCCATTATCCACAAATGGCAAAAACATGGAACAGTGGTGAACCTTCCCAGGAGTGGCCGGCCGACCAAAATTACCCCAAGAGCGCAGAGACGACTCATCCGAGAGGTCACAAAAGACCCCAGGACAACGTCTAAAGAACTGCAGGCCTCACTTGCCTCAATTAAGGTCAGTGTTCACGACTCCACCATAAGAAAGAGACTGGGCAAAAACGGCCTGCATGGCAGATTTCCAAGACGCAAACCACTGTTAAGCAAAAAGAACATTAGGGCTCGTCTCAATTTTGCTAAGAAACATCTCAATGATTGCCAAGACTTTTGGGAAAATACCTTGTGGACTGATGAGACAAAAGTTGAACTTTTTGGAAGGCAAATGTCCCGTTACATCTGGCATAAAAGGAACACAGCATTTCAGAAAAAGAACATCATACCAACAGTAAAATATGGTGGTGGTAGTGTGATGGTCTGGGGTTGTTTTGCTGCTTCAGGACCTGGAAGGCTTGCTGTGATAGATGGAACCATGAATTCTACTGTCTACCAAAAAATCCTGAAGGAGAATGTCCGGCCATCTGTTCGTCAACTCAAGCTGAAGCGATCTTGGGTGCTGCAACAGGACAATGACCCAAAACACACCAGCAAATCCACCTCTGAATGGCTGAAGAAAAACAAAATGAAGTCTTTGGAGTGGCCTAGTCAAAGTCCTGACCTGAATCCAATTGAGATGCTATGGCATGACCTTAAAAAGGCGGTTCATGCTAGAAAACCCTCAAATAAAGCTGAATTACAACAATTCTGCAAAGATGAGTGGGCCAAAATTCCTCCAGAGCGCTGTAAAAGACTCATTGCAAGTTATCGCAAACGCTTGGTTGCAGTTATTGCTGCTAAGGGTGGCCCAACCAGTTATTAGGTTCAGGGGGCAATTACTTTTTCACACAGGGCCATGTAGGTTTGGATTTTTTTTTCTCCCTAAATAATAAAAACCATCATTTAAAAACTGCATTTTGTGTTTACTTGTGTTATATTTGACTAATGGTTAAATGTGTTTGATGATCAGAAACATTTTGTGTGACAAACATGCAAAAGAATAAGAAATCAGGAAGGGGGCAAATAGTTTTTCACACCACTGTATAATTACAGCACTGTAATAACCTTGGTTAATAATTTCTCTGAGACTCTGTAATGAAGTCTGCATAAAACATGCAATGGCGCACATGTAAACTGAAGTACCAGCCTACTAGAGTGCTCTCTCCGTGCAGCTTCTTTAAACAGCATCATCGGTAACTGTCGTTGGCATTGCGTGTTCTGTAGAACGCATGATTGCTTAATGATTTCACACTTTTGTTAGATGAAAAGTTTTTTAGAAATGAATAAATTCAATTTTCCAAATTAAATCAAAGCAATATCTTTAAAATCTAAAATGCAAATTATAAACAGGGTAGAAGAAGGAGAAAAGAAATGCCTCATAGCAGGATTCTTAGGGTTAGCCATGAAATGAGGGGGGTTGGATAGACAGCACATACTGTATCTGTGTGGATGAGGCAGCATGTGGAGGATCAGGGAATCAGCAGTGGCATCGTAGAGTGGCCAAGAAAGGAGACAGCAGGTGGCATGGGCCCAACGATACCCACATAAACCAGCAGTCTCCACTCCCCCCTGCATTGTTATTAAACTTATCATCTATATTCCTTATATGTTAAATCTCCCCCCAGTAACGACGTTTCTTATAACAAATAAAAATCCCTAAATACGTCTACTTTGTTTACTGAGGTACGACTGTACATGCAATAAAGAAGCAGGTGGGTGGGGTGGGTTGTGAAGAGGGGAAAATGAATACGGGAGTTTTATTGGTACCTTAGGACGGTGGGAATGGGAGGTGATTTTGCTGTGTCCTTCTTCCAGATTGTCCAGGATGGAGTAGTCTATACACAGGCTGTAAGATGAATGTGCGACAACCCTGGATCTATATCCTGTCCCGTTTTAAACTCAATTCCCAGCATGCCAATCAGATTCCTTCACACATCGCATGGGTCCTCATGTCTTCTGAGTTTCCTCCTGTGTCTAGGTGCCAAGTAATGTGGTAGGCTGCTCCTGACAACATAATCGCATAGTTCCTTATTCCTGGGCATTCAACAGAGCCTGCCCAATCGGTCTTTCTCTAAATCTGTTTCTTCCTGCAAGATGTACTATGGAGAATGTTCTGCATAGAATCTTGTCAGGAATGACTGCCCTAAGAGGCAAACCCCAATCCTTGAGTCTGTTAGTAAAGCTGCTGGAAGACACATTCTCAGAAATGTGACCAGACGCACTAGTCCCAGCCAAGCCTCTTCCAGATATTTAGTTACTTACGCCTTCTACTCCTTCTGGGGCATGGTCCACCAAGAAGAACCCTCCAGGCACCTCGGTCCTGGGATTCAGTCCAAGATTTGATACTGCTTGCCATTTTCCTGAGCATGTGACCAATCTGCTTCTAGAGTCCTTCAAGGACTTCATTCCCCAATGGCAACCATTTGGTTTTCTGCTACAAGTCTCTGGCAGTTGTTCACGAATATCTGTGTTTTCTTCAAGGTTGTCCCTATTGTCCTTCATGTTTCATTTTGTATTGTGGAAATGACTTAATGATGATTTTAATGACTTTAATGATGACTTGACTGACTTAATCAGTCTTTAGAGTTCCGGTTATAGAAAAGTTGTCCTTGCTTTTTCAATTGTTGACTTTACATCTGCGTCGATTCCATCCTACTTGTTAATGACATTTCCAAGGTAAGTAAAGACTTCTACTTCTTCCCATCCTTCTCCTTCAAAGGTGACAGGGTCTATGCTGGTTGCACTTGCCTTCAGGATCTTAGGTATTTTCTTTATTCATTTGAAGACCAGCACCCTTTGAGGTGTTTGTGATGTTGTTTGTCTTCTTCTGCATCTGCTGGTGGGTGTGGGACAGTAGGGCAAAGTCATCAGCAAAGTCTAGATCCTTGAGTTGTGTAAGGGGTGTCCACTGGATTCTGGTCCTTTACTTGGATGTGAACATAAATCTTCATTATCCAGTCAGCAGGAAGAGAAACAGTAAGATAAAGCACCTCTGATGAATTTCAGTCTTCACTTGGAAGGCATCTGTAAGCTGACCTCCATGGACTACTCTGCATGTGGTCCTTTCATATGAGTTCCTAATGATGCGGAGAAGCTTGGTTGGCACACCATAATTATAGAGAAGTTTCCAGAAGGTTTCCCTGTCAACACAATCAAAGGCTTTCTTATGGTCAATGAAGTTGACATTGTCACGCACGTGCGCATAGGGAGCCGCGTAAACACCCAATAAGCAGCGTAACATATCACGCCAGGGGACAAAGGCGGGGTACTAACCTCTCTTTCTTTTGTTTTCACAGAAAAACAGAAACAGCACCGCCGTAGTCCACACGGATTTTCCTAAGCCACGTGCCACCACTTCCACATTTTCCCTGGTCCACCATAGATGACGTCATGGCACCCATACAACACCTCGGTACCTTCCCAGCATCCTACTCTTCAATTTCCGGTCCCACTCCATAAATGTTCCCCCTCTTCATATGCCCATTGTCTGTTGTATGCTTATGCTTGAAATGTTGCAAACTGTACAGTATACGGGGCCGGAAAACCCCAAATCTTTATGTTCTTTTGTCCGTTTATTACAACATACAGAAAACAGTTTCAATCCATAGACTGTGCAACAATGATAGGCAGCGTTGTAATCTGATTTTTGCAGGATCTGGCTTGTGCGTTGTGTAGCTGCTTATCGATCTGGTTCTTCATTCTGTTCAGAAAGATCCTACTGAACACCTTCCTTGGCACAGGCAAGGGAGTTTTCCCTCTGTAGTCTTCATGGTTGCTAGGGTCACCTTTTTTGAGGATTTTGATAAGACACCCTTCTTTCCAATCCACTGGTATGCTATCTTCCTCCCTTTTCTCAAACAGTGGGTACAGCATCCTTATGGTATGTTCTACATCTGCAGGAATGTAATATGGTCCTGCTGCCTTGCAATTCTTCAGCAGTTCAATGGCTGTCCGAATTTCTTGTCTGTTGGGTTTGCAGCAGTCTATGGGCAGATCTTGTAGTGCTGATGCTAAGCTCAGTGGGTTTAAATGGCCTTGGTCTATTTAGTAGTTCTGCAAAATATTACCTTCACCTATTCTAATGTTTTTCTTCTCCCATAATTGGTTTCCCTTCTTTGTTTTTCACTGGTCTATCACTCTTGTTGTGCTAGCGAAGGAGAGAATGAAGACAGAACTGAGAGTCATTATGAACAATGCTGCACATCCTCTTGCTGACTGTCCACTGAGGACTTTCCACCAACAAATCATTCAACAGAAGTGTGTCAAGAAATGTTATTGGGGCTCCTTTATACCAATAGCAATACGTCTGTATAATGCCTAACTGTGACAGCCAAGTCTGAAATTTTCTTTCTTCTTAATTTTCTTGCTTTATAGTTATTCTGGTGTGAGTTCAGACCAAAGTATGTGTGTATAATTATTTATTTACTTATCTACCCATTTTTTTTAAGGGGCTTCTGTAAAAAGTCAAATTTCTACCTGGGGACAATTAAAGTAAGTTAGTCAGTCCGATCTATCTGTCCCATCAATTGAGTCTAGAAATTGTAGCCTTTGTAGTGGCGCATGGTCGATTACGAAAGTAAACCTTCAATCTTATGTGTGCTACAAGAGTGCTTTGATGGCCCATTTTATCTCCAAACATTCCTTTACAATAGTGGAATAATTACATTCTCTGGGCAATGATTTACGACTCATACATATAATGGTGTTTTCCTTATCATTGAAAACCTGAGGTAACAAAGCTCAACTCATAATTAGCTGGCATCTTTTTGCAGGATACAATTCTTGGTAAAGTCCAGGTTTCACAGAAGAAGGAACATCTTTTGAAGCTGTAAAGGTTTTTTCTCAAGCAATATTGTGATTTTTACGGCCTTTTGCTAAATCTGTTAAAGGGGTAGCCTGATCGGGGAAATTAGGAATACTTTATCTAGAATAACTTGCCAACCCAAAGAAAGCACAGTACCTGCTTCTTTGTTTCTGGATGAAAATACACAAGTACCTTGCCAATCTTTTTCATTTGAGGTTTGATAAGCCTCTTACCCATGAAATAACAGTATAGTTGTTAGTAAAAATTACACCTTCGAGGTATGCATCCAGATACTCAGAATGAGGGTAGAATATTTGATCCATCACATGTTAAACATGTCATGGGGCCCCATAACGCCCAAATGGGAGCCTTACAAGTTCGAACAAATCATCCAAGGTGAAGAATGAAGTTTTCTCACAGTTAGATACCTCAAGAGGCACCTACTTATAACAGATCTAAAGCAGAGATGTGTGTCAATTGACCAGCTTTTCTAACATCTCATCTCCACAATCAAATTTAGAAACTTTTTCAAACATCTAAAATCTATACACCACTGTATGGTTCAGCTGAGTTTCGAGACCAATGCAAATGGATTACACCATATAATACAGAATTTCTGAAGCTAGAAAGGAAGTGTATGGGTGTATTTGTACTTTAACACCCCAGTTCTTTTGTATTAGAGAAATCGATTCATTTTTATGCGCGTCAGTTCTATCATCCCCTATGAAAACGTCAGGGGCATCAAAACCGTGATTGCTGTAACAAGCATGCAAAGTTCAGGTATCCTGCCATTGTAATTTACAGGGTTCATTTACTCCTCAACTATGCCCAGATCTTCTCATTTTGCTACAAACTTATGGGGATTAGTCAGAACACAAACAAGAATGTGATCGCCATTTGCAGACTTCACAGAGTTTACATTTTCTGTCATCGAGCGTTTTTTGTTTGTGTTGCAAAAGCTTTTTCACAAGTGAGAACAATTTAGGATTTTTTTTTTCTTGCAAAGAAATGACCCCATCTGCTAATTTAAACTTGCAATCATTTGTGTGACCATCCAGCCATTCATCTCTTAAAATGTCTTAACAGACTGCAGAGCTCTCTGCCAAAAAGCAATTCAAACGAACTTATACTTGGAGATGCCTGTGGTGATTCTCTCTGCATACACAAGCAACGCTAACGCAGTGTCCGAAGAGGTCAGGTTGTCTACAATAGGGGGAGGCGCCTGCAGGGTATGCTGGGAATTGTAGTCCTGTTGGAGAACCTTGCTGGGTGGCATCCAAGGGGAGCTGTCGGGGAGTACTGTGCCCATTTTGAGAGTCTTCCACCTGACCTGAAAGTGCTTTCACAGTGCAATATTTGTCATGATTTTGGGTCCTCAAAGGCCGCTGATGTTTTTTCCATTGTTATGTCCACTGCCAGTTTTGCTTGGACTGTGGCCTCTGAGGTCGGGACCCATGTGTGATCATGAAGTGCTCCCAGGTCCAGCACCTCACCTCCATAGGGAGTGGGAGTCGGGGGGGTTGGGGGACAACGTTTGCTGGGAAGTGTGAATGGAGTGTGGAAGAGCAATACAACGTCAGTTCTGTTTAACTTGTGTTGAATATTTGCAGAGAAGCCTGTAAAAGGTACTTGTGAACTTGAAACAATTGTTATTTTGGATCGCTCCCCGAGCCAGCACAATTATAATATGTGCTGCTGACCTAGAGCGGCAGCAAAGAGAGAGAAAAAAAATAAATAAATGAAGAAATGATGCGGGGAGTGAAGGACCAACACTACTTCCCTACTAGACCACCACAAGTACAGAAGCACACCAGCAAAAGCAAATGTTGAGTTAAACGTGAATTATTATTATGCAGTAAATAAGAAAGTATAAAAAAAAAACCAAACCCCCAGTGCATAATACCGCACTGCAGGGCTTCCACCCCACCACACGAATCACAAAACACTCAACAAAATACACCACTAATACTCAAATGTGAGAAAAGAATTAATGAACACCAGAGTCCTTTAAATATCCACCGTTACGCACAATCATTTACAGTACAGTCCGTTATTGTGAAGGATGCGCTGAGCCGTACCTCATGTCCTGGGAAACTTATGCTGGCTCGTCAGGTCCTCTCCTGAATAACAGTAACACACAATGGCTGTGCCCAAGTACATTTGAATGGCTGTATGTCGGCATTTTGCTTCACCACATCGAACCTTTCATTAAACATCGAAGCAGGCACATCGATCCTGGAGGATCCTCAAAGCAGCTTTCTGTCACATGTAGATAATAACCAGAGACTCTGACATCATATTCCAACTTTTAGCACACTGCGCCCCCCGACTTTTAACTGGGACTGCAACACGCTCTCGTGTCATGTTAATTTCTGAAGACCTGCTCAAAGGAGACGCGTCAAATGAATACTGGGAATGCGTGGCAGCCATGATGCGGGCGCGTACGTGTTCTGAGCATGAAGTATAAACCGGCCCTATGCATGGATGATGTGAGGCTACCAATCCACATATGCTGACGTCTGCTGGTTAGGAAGTCCCAAATCCAGTTGCAGAGGGTGGCTTTATGGAACAGACGCTTTTATTAGTCTTGCAAAATGTGTATTTTAAACAGTTTGCCATTTTAAGGCAGATGGGAAAGGTTGATTAGATGGAGTAAGATGTTTATGGCCACTTCACCTTCACTTTCATGTTAGAGATTAGAGATCTTTATTGTTACATACACTCTGAAAGTATACTGAAATTCTTGTATGCTAGCAACTGTGCCCTCTCTCACCCTAGGATGGTATTGATTACCTCCGATAAACCTGGAAAGTGATCCTCTGATGCGCATGCATGACACGTCAGAACTTCTTCCCATTTCTAAACTGTGATATTGCAAGCCATTGGAATTGAGCCATTGCAACCCTTTTGGAAAATAAAAAAATAAAAAGCTTAAAACAACCTGGCTGTAAAAGTGTGTACACCCTATTATAATTAAGGTTGTGTTCAGAATGAACCAATCACATTCAGTCTCATGTTAAATAGTTGTTAAGTTCTATTTATACTTTGCACTTCCATGTCAACAACTGTGTGGTCCTATGTACGTCGAATTGTGAAGTGATCCATCACTACCTGGACCTCCACAATCCAACATTAGAAGCACACAGCCAAGTGTGCATAAATTAATGGCAAGAAATTGTCCAGCACTTGGGCAAAGATAAAAGTTTGTACAGGCAGAAATGGAAATATCTGCGAAATTGATACGTAGAGGCAAAGAGAAACCATGCACTGCCACACAGTGAACACATGTACTATAAACAGGCCAGGGTGGGCATCCACTGTGCGCGACCACGTCTGCAACTTTCTTCACCTGAGAATAAATGGGCCTTTAGTCTACACCTGCCATCAATTAAAGTGACTCTGATTGCCTCCATATAAATTTCACTGTTCCTGTAGGGTTATTTTGACATCTTTTTGGTTGCATCCTACTTCAAAAGCCATGGTCCACAAAGAGCTTTCAAAACAAGAATTGGATCGTTGAAAGGTATTGATCAGGAGAGGGTCCAAGATATACTATGGAGCACAGTGAGGACAACTAGACTTGATGATATTTTGGAGGAATTAAGTGGGTAGGACTGATGAGCTTTGTTGGGGTGAATGGTCTGTTCTATTCTTGATCTTTGTAATGTTCTCATCATTAACTAGTGGAGAAAATTACAGCACAGTATTGATACTACCAAGAAAGATGAGAAGACAAGGAGACAACTGGTAAGGAAGGCTGTCGAGTGGCTTACAAAAACATTAAAGGAACTGCAGGACTTTCCAGTTAATCCTTACATGTGACAACTGTCTTCTTCATATGACTGAGCTATGGAGTTTTCTCACTAATAAAAACATCCAAGGCCAGCTAAATTTTGCAAGAAGATTCATCCTGCCACACAAAACCATCTGGAAAAATGTGTTATGGTCTAAAGAGATGAGGGTTGAGCTTTTTGGCCAGAATTCCAAAAGGTATGTTTAGTGCAAAAAGAACACAGCACCTCAACTAAAAAGTCCCTTGCCAATGGTGAAAGCATGGTGGTGGCAGCATCATGCACTGGGGCTACTTTTCTTCAGCCACAACTGGGGCTTTAGTCAAGATGGATGGAATCATAAATAGCTTCAAATAACAGTCGATTATGCTAGAAAGATGAAGAAGAATTTCACATTTCAGCACAAAAAAGGCCCAAAGCATACCTGCAAATCAACAAAGGAAGATCAACGCTTTGGAAAGGCACAGCCAAAACCCAGACCTGAATCCATCTGAAAATCCTTGAGTTGACCTGAAAGGCATTGCATCTTGGCTACGATCATGTGTGTGATCTGTTCTTGTCAGTTTAATATTTGATAGTCTCCCCCGTCAGGAGGTGTTCACTGTAAATGAAACAGATTTTTGAGAACAGTGGCCTAGACTGGTGGGGTTCACTCTACTGGGACGAGGCCTGGTCCAGGTGTTGCAGAACTTCTGGGAGTAGTCACACCAAAGAGAGGGAGAGAGGAGGGGAGAGGAGGAGAGAGGTAGATAAAATAAATAGGGTGGAGTGGAGGCTCTGTGGCTAAGGTTGCTAGTTCAAATCCCATTAGTGCCAGAAGGAATCCTAATCTGTTGGGCCCTTGATCAAGACTCTTAACCTGAAAATTGCCCCAGGGACGCTATACAATGGCTGACCCTGCATTCTGACCCCCAAAGGTCATGCAAAGAGACAATTTCCTCTCAGTGATTAACAAAGTATATCAAATAAAAACAAAAAAATTCAAAAGTGCTGCGCAAAGGAGATGCCCTCGCAGTTTCAAAGATCTGAACATTTTTCTAAGGAAGAGTAGGAAAATATTCCCAAGTCAAGATATGCCAAGCTGACAGAACCTAACCCAGACAAACTGAGTGCTCAAATAAAATCAAAAGGTGCTTCAGCAATGCATTAGTTTAGGGTGAGCACAATTATATAACCAGGTTTCGGCAGTTATTTATTCATTTTTTTCCCTAAATGGTTTCCGATTTGGTTTTATCTTCTTTGTGTAGGCTGCATTTTCACAATAAAAAGTAGAAAAAGCTGCAACATGATTTATGTTGGGCAGCACGGTGGCACAGTGGGTAGTGCTGCTGCCTTGCAGTTAGGAGACCTGGATTTGCTTCCCGGGTTCTCCCCGTGTCTGTGTGGGTTTCCTCCTACAGTCCAAAGACATGAAGGTTAGGTGCATTGGTGATCCTAAATTGTCCCTAGTGTGTGCTTGGTTAGTGTGTGTGCCCTGTGGTGGGCTGGCGCCCTGCCCGGGGTTTGTTTCCTGCCTTGCACCCTGTGTTGGCTGGGATTGGCTCCAGCAGACCCCTGTGACCCTGTAGTTAGGATATAGCAGGTTGGATGATGGATGGATGATTTGTTACGTAATGAAAAGCTGCCATTTTTAAGAGGGATGTGTAGACTTTTTATATCCACTGTATATTTATAACCACCAATTAGAAAAGAACATCAACATATATAATGCTCTCTCTCTAAGAATTGTAAATGATCTGCATAAACCTTTATTTGAAAATACACATGAATTACAAAGAATAAAATGCAATTATTTTCATGCTGAGTGACATATGAGAACACCTTAAATAAAAATCTAATGTGAAATATCACCATTTTTCTGCTTCATCTAGGGAGCCTCATAAATATGGCTCCCTGCATGTGCAGTTGTCATGATCTAGTAGTCGTTTTCTGAGTTTAAACTAATGATTGAGAATGTGTGTGTGTGTGTGTGTGAGAGACAGAGAGGGAGAGTGCACCCTTCCGTAAACCGACACCCAATCCAGACCAGATTCTACTTTCATAGGCTCTACCTTTCTCTGGCACTGAAATTCATTAGGTGGGTTTGACAGTTTTACATCATCATACATTCTTCCACCAACCCCTTAACAGGTTTATTTTGATCAAATTCTATTTGTTAATGAAATGAGATTCTTCTAAAAGGATTTTGAAGGTGGAAATAATGGCTACTTGGCTCAGAATAACTGCTGTGAGAACACATGTAAGAAGTAAATCTGTAGGGGCGCACAGTCACAGCAGTACAATTGGGACTGTAGGGCCACATTATACACATGGCAAGGTAAGCTGGTAGCTTGGTGCACCATCCTTATGTGTGTGACTCAATGGAATCCCCCAGAAAGAGATGTGACGCATTCCCAAATGTCTCCTTCTTCTTAACCCTACATAACAGACTGTTTAGGTTTTTTTTTTCATGGGCATAAAAATAGCCAAGCATAACACATGACCTTCTCTTTAATATTCTGTGGGAATTTTATTCCTGCTGCAAGAGGATGTGAAGGCTGCTGCTGCTATCTGCACACAATAACATCCTGAGACATGAGCCATAATGTTCTTGTGAAGGGAAATCCTCTAGAAATAGCTGCTGGGGTGACAGGGAAGATGGTAATGGAGGTCAAAAGTCACCTCTGAGCTGACAGCTAAACATCCTCAGGATGTCCCGAACAAGCAAAGACTAAGCCAATGAAGGCGTTACAAATGTAAGCCGTCAGCGTGATGAGTGGAGAACTGGAGGGCTTTTTAGTGCCATGCGCCTCTGATCGATTATCTTCGGAGATCACAGCTCAGCCTAACTACGAGGACAGAGACACAAACAGAAATAGGTGAAGGGTTAGGAGAAGAAGTGACATTTCAAGTAAACTTCACAGATCATTTTGTTGCAGGAAAGTAACAGCTGAGCTTTCTGAGTATCTCAATTTATTGGAAAAGCATGACATAATTAGATACTGTCTTCCAAAAATATACATGGCAGGTTATTTTCTTTTTAATTTCATAATTCTGATAATTTAAGGAAACCTAAAACAATTGTCTGTAGTCCACCCATTTGTTTAATGAATTAGTATTTTTTCCCAAAGGTTGTGTGGAGCTGAATTCTGTCCTGGCAGCATTGGGCACAAGGCTAGCTCTGGACAGAATGTCAGTCCAGGTTTACTCACATCGGACCAATTTAAAGTTGCCTCTAGGATCTGATTCAATGATGCTAAACAAACCCATTCTCTATCCTGCATCTTCTTGACTAAATCAAACATTTAGTAGCATCCAGCATTTATTGTGGTAGCCGTTTTACATGAAACTCTGGAGCCAGAACTGAGAGGGTTAAACAACGGCATGTGTTCGTCATCAGGGTCTTGAAGCTGCCAGCCTATAAATGCGTCACATGGTGTGTTCAAGAAATTTTATAAATTTGATATCACAATTTGTTCATCAAGCTTTATTGCTTAAATACTGTATCACAATCACAATTTTTTGAAAGTCTTAAGTTCTCTCTTACAGCTACACAGCATTTTAGGAATTCCAATGTCCGTTTGTAAGAAAAATTTCCATTAGTAGTATTGAGTGACTTACTGTAGCTGGACCACCTTTGCTGAAGCCCATCAGGAATTTAGAGGTTCCAAATCGGGCCTTAAAACAAAAAGCAATCATTTTACACAGCCGATAAATGCTGTTATGCTGGTAAGTGGCTTACAATAAACAGCCTTTTCCCTTGGTATAAATTTAATTTGCTAATGTAATCTTTACCATTAATAAAATTATTAGTATTTGGTCGAACTGTGAGATTGTGAAACATCTGAATATTACATCACAATTACTCATATTCAGCATAAACCCTGACTTTTAAATAAATAATAGCTGCATATGTGTATGAAACATGGAATTTAAAACAGATTATGCATAAACACAACAACATTATCATTAATGCAATGTAAGACAAATTATAAAGCAAATTACATAAACACATACAGGGAGTCCTCGGGTTACAACGTGTCGACATATGTTGTTTCAAGTTTACAACACTCACTCCCATAAAAACGTAAAAAAATTGAGGTGAGTGTTTCGGCTTACGCCGTTAGCATCATACTTACAGACTACGTGTGCGAACTAGTTTGGTTGCGCGCAGCGGAATAATGTGCAGTAACGCAGCGTATGAGTGAGGGTGTTGGCGAACTAGTTTGTTTGCGCACAGAGGAAGTGTTCCGTCTGTGTTGCTTTGTTTGGCAACTTTTGGGCCCTACAAGAAAGTCAGAGTCTTCAGATGGTAGTGCTTCGAAGAAGAGGAAAGCCATCACAATGGAAGTGAAATTAGACATTTTAAAGAGATCAGAAGGAATTAAAGGCAAGGAATTTTTTTGCACTCATTTTTTGTCATTTTTTCTGTTACTACAGTACAGTGAACGGTACATTATATTTATGTCTTTTTCCTATTTCTGTGGCTTAGTTATGTTTTTATGTTCTAGATTATGATTTTCCAAATGTGTTAGGATAGGTAATTGACTAGGGTGTGTTTCAACTTACACCAAAATTCGGGTTACATCACTGTTGTAGGAACGGAACTGTGTCTTAACCCGAGGACCCCCTGTACATACTTTTTTTCAGACTCTAGTGGACAAGAGAATGACAATATTAAAATTTCTGAGCATTGTCCAGGCACTGAGGGCACAGTGCATCCGGAAAGTATTCACAGCGCATCACTTTTTCCACATTTTGTTATGTTACAGCCTTATTCCAAAATGGATTAATTTTTTTCCTCAGAATTCTACACACAACAACCCATAATGACAACGTGAAAAAAGTTTACTTGAGATTTTTGCAAATTTATTAAAAATAAAAAAATTGAGAAAGCACATGTACATAAGTATTTACAGCCTTTGCCATGAAGCTCAAAATTGAGCTCAGGTGCATCCTGTTTCCCCTGATCATCCTTGAGATGTTTCTGCAGCTTAATTGGAGTCCACCTATGGTAAATTCAGTTGATTGGACATGATTTGGAAAGGCACACACCTGTCTATATAAGGTTCCACAGTTGACAGTTCATGTCAGAGCACAAACCAAGCATGAAGTCAAAGGAATTGTCTGTAGACCTCCGAGACAGGATTGTCTTGAGGCACAAATCTGGGGAAGGTTACAGAAAAATTTCTGCTGCTTTGAAGGTCCCAATGAGCACAGTGGCCTCCATCATCCGTAAGTGGAAGAAGTTCGAAACCACCAGGACTCTTCCTAGAGCTAGCCAGTCATCTAAACTGAGCGATCGGGGAAGAAGGGCCCTAGTCAGAGAGGTGACCAAGAACCCGATGGTCACTCTGTCAGAGCTCCAGAGGTCCTCTGTGGAGAAAGGAGAACCTTCCAGAAGGACAACCATCTCTGCAGCAATCCACCAATCAGGCCTGTATGGTAGAGTGGCCAGACGGAAGTCACTCCTTAGTAAAAGGCACATGGCAGCCCATCTGGAGTTTGCCAAAAGGCACCTGAAGGACTCTCAGACCACGAGAAACAAAATTCTCTGGTCTGATGAGACAAAGTTGAACTCTTTTGTGTGAATGCCAGGCGTCACGTTTGGAGGAAACCAGGCACCGCTCATCACCAGGCCAATACCATACCTACAGTGAAGCATGGTGGTGGCAGCATCATGCTGTGGGGATGTTTTTCAGCGGCAGGAACTGGGAGACTAGTCAGGATAAAGGGCAGCAATGCAGCAATGTACAGAGACATCCTGGATGAAAACCTGCTCCAGAGCGCTCTTGACCTCAGACTGGGATGACGGTTCATCGTTCAGCAGGACAACGACCCTAAGCACACAGCCAAGATATCAAAGGAGTAGCTTCAGGACAACTCTGTGAATGTCCTTGAGTGGCCCAGCCATAGCCCAGACTTGAATCTGATTGAACATCTCTGGAGAGATCTTAAAATGGCTGTGCACCGACTCTTCCTATCCAACCTGATGGAGCTTGAGAGGTACTGCAAAGAGGAATGGGTGAAACTGGCCAAGGATAGGTGTGCCAAGCTTGTGGCATCATATTCAAAAAGACTTGAGGCTGTAATTGTTGCCAAAGGTGCATCGATAAAGTATTGAGCAATGGCTGTGAATACTTATGTACATGTGATTTCTCAGTTTTTTTATTTTTAATAAATTTGCAAAAACCTCAAGTAAACTTTTTTCATGTTGTCATTATGGGGTGTTGTGTGTAGAATTCTGTGGAAAAAAATGAATTTAATCCATATTGTAATAAGGCTGTAACGTAACAAAATGTGGAAAAAGTGATGCGCTGTGAATACTTTCTGGATGCACTGTATGTAGGTAGCGACTCTTTTTTTGAACTATACACTCCTCTGCACAGATTCTGAACATTTCACAATGTTGTAGAAAATTTTGAGAAGCTGCCACAAAACCCAAATATAATAAATTTGCATAAACTATTAAGTGTAGGGATAGCTGAACAAATTTTGGAGCAGGATTAAAAGTTTTTAACATATAATGCAAAACAAGCTTATCCCAAAATTTGGAAGCACTATGAAATTAAAGAGAAGTGTGCATAAATAAGGAACTAAAAAGACGTTAAAGAAAAAAAAAATGGGTGTACAAGTCATACGAGAGTAGAACTTCCATCACTAATCACTGGGCATATGAGAGCAGCAGTAAAAAGGATATCAGGAAGGCTAAAAGGCAGTTGGAACTAAATATTGCAGAAAATTCAAAAGATGAGCCAAAGAGATTCTTTCACTATTTTAGTAGTAAAAGAGTGACAAAGGAGAAGGTTAGGAGTATTCGGAATGGTAAAGGTGATCTAGATTACAGGGGTCACCAACTCCAGTCCTGGAGGACCACTGTGGCTGCAGGTTTTCATTCAAACCCTTTTCTTAATGAGTGACCTGTTTTTGCTGCTAATTAACTTCTTTTTAACTACAGTGGTACCTCAGTATACGTCCTTAATCCGTTCCAGATCCTTTGACTTATACCAAACGAATTTTCCCATAAGAAATAAAAGGGAAAATGATTAATCCGTTCCCATGAAAAAAAATCCTATTGTTATTGGCATATTATACATTGATGGGGTTGTATAAAATAATTTAAACACTGCTTAATACTAAAATACATAAATACAAAAACAATTAGATGAAATAAATGAAAATTTAACCTCACTTTACTTTTTAATAACATCTTTGTTTTTCACAATCGCAGATACTGTCGTTCTCGGCATACGGTATGCAGCAGCCATGTCCCAGATACGCATGTCACCTTCATACTTTTCAACAATCAATTAAAATTTATGCGAAAAAACACAAAATCACGTAAAAATTCGCAGAGAGTTATAGCACGTACTGATACTCGTGGGCAGTCGTGGCTTTGTCTCGAGAGAGGTAAACATGGGTAGCCACGTGAGTCGTATTCCAAACACAG
Organism: Polypterus bichir lapradei; assembly: GCA_026402145.1. NCBI lineage: Eukaryota > Metazoa > Chordata > Cladistia > Polypteriformes > Polypteridae > Polypterus > Polypterus bichir. The sequence goes on from JANRMT010061414.1 coordinate 32,277,008, forward strand.
GTCGTATACCAAGCAAAATTTTTTGCATCCAAACAAGACGTATACATTGTTGGACGTATTTCAAAGTGGACATATACCAAGGTACCACTGTATTTTGAATTGAGTTGCTCTTGAAGACTCAGACCCCTTAATTGTTTCTTTTTTCTTCATTAGCAACCAAACAATAATGAGATACAAAATGAGCCAAAACAACAGGTGTCCATCATACAATATCAGAAAATGAAAAACGATGAAGGTCTCAGGAATGTCAATCTTCTCAGGTCCCCAAAACATTTTATGAGTGCTCCTAGAAAGAGAAAATCAACAATTTCAGAAATGTCTGCTAATGCATCACGAGTACAGCAACAAGCCACGGAATTAAAGAACAGGTTTAATTAACAACAAGAATTGGCACCTCATTAAGCAGCTGGCTGGTGTGAAATTGGTTGGAGTTTGAGGCCCTGACTTAGTTGGTCTTCTGTTGGCTCCCTCACTTCACATTTCACTTCTGTTTGGGTGCCATTTAAGGAAAGAAATGAAGCAATTCAGAGGAACAATGTAGAAATTCAGGGGAACAAATCTTAAAAAAGCAAATTAATTAAAATGAATTCACAAGAAGTTAATTAGCAGCACAAACAAGGCAGTCATTACATAAAGGGTCAGAATGAAAACCTGCAGCTACGGTGGTCCTCCAGGACTGGAGCTGGTGACCGTGAGCTAGAATATACAGATAATGAAATAGCAAATGCTTTGAACTCACATTTTATTAAAGTTTATGCATGCTGTAAGAGCCAGTCTTAGAAAGTTAATAAACTCATATTAGTGTTTGCTTAATTTGAATAGAATATCATTTTCTCGCATAGCTATATATTTTGGTATAACCTGTCCCCCCAGTAAGTTAACATGAGACAGAACATTCTTAGCTATGTCTGCAATACAGTGTGTTAATGTAGTCAGTGTTTGGAGTAGTCCCATTGCTAGCCAGGACTGAAAGATCCATTTGCAGTTTGTAAATGGGACAGGCATACAGGTTTCTGACCGTTTAGGACTGGAGCAGGCTTAACTGTATGAGCAAACTTAAAAAATCAAACAAGATATATAAGCTTTAAACTTAACTTTTCTTTTCTTTGCAATATAATTTTTTTCTCTATATTTGTGTGAACTGTTTTACTTTGAATTTTTACTAAAGCTTTTAAAATGAAGATATTTTACATGTGGAATCATTTCAACGCATCAAGCTATTGACAGAATCCCATGAAGAAAACTAAAGCTGCAGAACTTTGGTGATTTTGGGTAAACGCAGTTACACATGTGACGAAGTTGATAACCTCCCAAAAGTAACATTGAGATACTTAGTGACTTAGGAATTGTAGAGGGAGAAGTACTGCTCATAAAAAAATGGGCTGAAATGCAATAAATTAGCAGGGCCAGAAAACATTTATCCTTGAGTGCTCAATTCATTTTTGTGCATTTTTGGTTAAAATATTAACGGTTACTTATACCTGACAGTTTTGCATGAATGTCAACAGGAAAGACATCGTTCTCCGAACACTAGCAAAAACTGCACACATTTGGCATGTTTTGAGCACACAGACAGATAAATGACAGGCAATGTATGTGACACAAGTTATGCAAGAAGTTTTTTTTCATTTGACATTTTTCACATTGTTTGCCATTGTCCAGAGCTGGCCACTGCAGGGTTCAGTTGAAAATGAATCTTCAATATGTAACTTCTCCACAAAAACTTAAGATTATTATTTTTTTCCCCATTACAAACTACATGGAGTAAGTAACATACGAGTAAAGCATTTTTGGGTGGAGTATTCCTTTAATCCACTGAGCCATCCACAGAGAGAACTGGGTCTACTTAAGGATCTGTTATTTCAATGCTGAAAGTTACCCTTTTTATTTAAACAAGACTAGTGGGATGATAATTGCTTAAAACATATCAGGAATGCCATTGTGCCTGTTAATGGACATCTACCTGTTCGTAGACAGCATACACTATATGAGAGGAGTGTCATTTTGTGCCGGAAGAGGAATGTTAAGTATTAAAACACAAGGAAGATAAATAGCAGCTACATCTAGACCTCTGCCTGTGCCTTTGGGACTTATACGAAAAAATATGTAATATCAAGAGTAACATATCTTAGTTAAGCCACCTTAAATCACTCCAAAGTGAAATTTTGTTAGTAGGTCACATTGCAGAGATGAATAAACACTTTAATGATGCATTGTAAGTGTTGTGTATGTTAAACTCATGTTACAGAATAGTAAATGAGTAGTAAATGCATTTTTGCTGTACCTAAACTAAAGTGTTACCCAAATCATAATACTGGGAAGTTGCGGCTACTTTGGACAAATAAAGATTAACTGTTTAAATGAAACCAGTCATGTACAGTAACGTTGCCACTTATACTTCTACGAGAATGCAGTCGGCTACTTGTAATTGGGGTCTCCGACACACCTTTAAGGATAAGATTCCAAGTGTAAACTATAAGGGGCTTTCTTATCTGCTGCAATCCCTAAGGGTTCACCTGATTATGTCTGTGATAAAATAAGGAAATGAATCAAAAGGAAAATGGAACAATCTGTTCATTTTCCAACCTGTGTAATCCATTTTAGGGTGGTGGGTACCTGAAGACTTCTGCATTCTTGGGGACGCAGACATGGGGGACTGGGCCGAGATTTGAACTCCGTCTGAATCTGAAAACAACTCATAATTTTGGGAAGCAAAACAATACAGCCATTCCTGTTAGCTTGTTATGGTGGTGTTATCTCCCTGAAAATGGTAAGAAAATGAAACGCACAGCAGCCAGAAGTATAAACTTGAGAGATATGTGCTTCTGTTTTCAGGAATATTTACGTCAGAAATGCAGTTCACTAATGTTCAAAATAAAAACCACCATGGGCAGGCTAAAAATGATGTTGTATTCAACCACAGAGTGCGCAGGAAAAGGATTCGGTGTCAGATCCCAAAGCAGTTCAGATTCACCCACCAGCATTTCACCTGTCAGAGCTGCTGGGAATTGTGCACTCATCTAGCAAACACTGCATCACTGAGCTAAGCCTTCAGTAACAATCACGACAGCAGACTAAAAGAGAAGCTGTAGAACAAAGGACCTATCAGCTTGTATGAAAGTGTGATTCACTGCAGAGCGCAGAAGGTCACAATGTGAAGAGGATGAAACAGTAATGTGGGTCATTTTTGTAAATAACAAGAACAAGAGGTTCATCCAAATCAGGGACATAAAAAGCATAAGGCGACATCCAGGGCAGCACTGATAAAGATCTTCAAAGCATCAATGAGGAAGGAGCTTCTGGCTCCAATTTCCTGTTACTTTAACTTTTAGGTCATGGAAAAAAGAGGTAATTAACTTGGCAACTGCCAGACCATCTTTGCAGTGAAGGCCAAAGGAAGGTAGTTAGTCTCTTTTAGAGGTACAAGAAGGAAATGAAAGAATGGGCAGGTGGGACACCGTGCAAGGTCAACTGGAAGAGAACATTAAGAAATATAAAAAGATTTTAGGTGATCTGCATTTGCAACAACAGAGGCTGAGGCTAAGGATCTTCGCTGGTATCCAGAAGGTTGCAGGTTCGAATCCCTGTTACTACCAAAAAGGATCCTACTCTGCCGGGCCCTTGAGCAAGGCCCTTAACCTTCAATTGCTCCAGGAGCACTGTACAATGGCTAACCCTGCACTCTGACCCCAAGGAGTATGCAATAACTAACAAATTCCTAATAAAATAAATTGTAGGAGAAGAAATGAAGATAAAAATTTATAATTTACTCTCAAAGACATCACTAGTAAGGTTGCTTTTTAAAGAATATTCAGTAAACAAGTACAGTTTAGAGAAGACTGATTTGCACTGTCGTTATTGTTGTCAGCAGGACTAGAAACATTCAGTCTAGTTATGGCACAGTGTTACCAAGGCTGCCGCTGCTGGCGTTTGAATGCTCCTCCCGTTTTGAGCTGAATGACGGATTTGAACTATCGCAGTGCGAGTGCACCTGCCCCATGATAAGCTGGCATCTTTTCTGAATGTGCTTCATTGATGTGTGAGCTTGCTTGTGCAGAGCGTATGGAGTGTGATACAAGAATTAAGTTGGATTGCACTGGATAGGCTTTGGCTGCCCACGATTAAGCAAAATTGGAAAAAAGAATAGCATTAGCCTCGAAGTATTACCAGGTTCAACAAGAATGGCTTACTTTGATGCCTAGTTAAAATTTGTAATGTTTTTTAGTCTTCCCTTCTTGTTACTTTCAGTTAGTTACCTAAAAATAAATATATCCATCAATTTTCTAATCTTGCTTAATGCAGTTTTAGAATTGTAGGGCACTCAATCTTATCCTGGCAGAAACCAGCTCTGGACGATTCACCAATCTATCATTGGTCATTCACGTTGTAGTGTGCGGCCAGGGCCCTTGCCCAGCCGGGACACCTCCACACTGGGAGGACCAGGGGTTACAGCGGTGCCTCGGACTCCCGCATGGCTTCATGGGAGTTTGGTGCAGCCCTGTTGGGATCTGCAGGCGCTGCCAGGGGGTGCTGCTGCAGCTGGAGTTGCTGAGCCCTTATGGGCAGTCCTTCCACTACACTTGGAAGTGCTGCCAGAAATTAAGTCATCAAGAACCTGGAGCACTCCCGGGTACATTATAAAAGGAGCTCCAGAGTCGGGTGGAGGAAGAATAAGAGAAATATAAAAATATTGTCTTGGGACTGTGTTGTGTCTATGGATACGGGGAAGATGTAGCCCACAGAAGAAGAAAATGAATAATTACTTGTTTTATAAATGTGCCTCACGTGTCTGTCTGTGTCAGGTCTTATAGCACCTTTTCGTCACAATGTACACAACTGAACTCTCTTAGACTTGCCAATGTACCTAGCTCCTCTAATTTTTTCTCTCCTTGACATTATCTCATTCTAATCCAGTTAGAAAATCCATCCACTCATTTTCCAAACCCAGCTGTGGGGTCAGCGGGAGTTGGAAACCATGCCAGCAGCAAAGAAGGTGCCAACCGTCGACCTGACTGCTTTGTACAAATAGAGGAATGGCGCTGGAGCCTTTGCTATTGTGTAGAAAGGAGAGTAGCCACCTAATAGCCTTAAGAGTAACTAATTAACAGCCTTATAATGATACTAATACTTATTAGTTCTATTCTTTTTCTTCTTCTTCTTCTGGCTGCTCCCGTTAGGGGTTGCCACAGCGGATCATCTTCTTCCATATCTTTCTATCCTCTGCATCTTGCTCTGTCACACCCTTTTACCTGCATGTCCTCTCTCACCACATCCATAAACCTTCTCTTAGGCCTTCCTCTTTTTATTAACACTATTAACAATAATACTAATTCTTATTAACACTACTTCTTAAAAGTAACTACTCAATAGCATGAAGAGTAAATCTCCATTGTCTCCTACTTCTAACAAAAGAAATACAGTATATTTTGCACCCTGCCTAATAATAAGGGTGTTTTTTTTATAAAGAGGACTGTATTTGGTCCCCAAAGTAGACATGAAAGTAGCTACTTTGGACCTGGACAGACCTAATATGTGCCAATTTTAAAAATACAAGGTCAGAAAAGTGAAAAAGAAATGATAGAGGGAACAGCCACTAGCTAATGTTCCAGAAGGAAAGATGCCAAAGGTGATGTTGACAAGGAACTCTCATCAAAAGATGTCAGTAGCTACGGGGAATAGTGCAGAAAACAGCAAACAGCCAACCTGATGCAAAGCAAGACACATAGACGAGTGCAACTTTCAGTTTAAGGTGGAGCAGGAAGTTAATTTGAAAAGATGTAAACGTTGATACTACTTTCAGGCAATAATGGATTAACTGCTTATGACATCTAAAATCTTTTGTAGGCAAAGAAGGGCAAAAAAAATTTTTTTTTTTTTTAAAAAGTAAGAAAAAAAAGCAACATCTGCTCAGCTGAGCCATCATTTTAGCAAACAGAGTAATACAGTACATGTGTGGTGAAGAGGATTTAGGCACCCTAATGATTCCTTCACTTCAGTGAAAAGTTTCAGAGGCAACTACTTCTAAAGTTCGAGTGTGTCTTGACTGTTGGCCTGACCCCTCATTTTTGGAAAACTGTAAAAACACAAATATATATATATATTGTAAGAATAAAGACAAGACATTGCGAAGGTTTGGGGCAGCCACCCGTATAATTGTTCCCGACTGCAAAACTTCTTAATCCTTAGATCCATGTTCACACGACTCAGTCCAAAACAGAACTAACTCAATATTAACAAGATGGCGGCTTTAAAGGCCATTAGAGGAAGTGATGTCATCAGGACTGGAACCGGAAGTAATGTCGTTGGCTGTCCCAGAGCCAGGCGGGATTTCCCTAGAATGGTCTGTAAGAGATCGAGAGAGAGAGAGAATTAGTGCACTTCGCCACCACCTGGTCCGGCATGGAATTACATGTATTCGAGCCCTTTAGTTGTTTCCTAAGCATGCGTATGTGACAAAATAAATAAATAACTATAAATATATATATATATATATATATATATATATATATATATATACACACACACACACATACAGTTATCTGCCTGGTTTGTGGCCACCCACACTACCAATCAGTTTGCATTTCCATTTTACTGTTTCTTGGTCTGTCCACATCCAGTACACGACACTTTACATCTGAGATTTATCATTGTTACCAAAACCAAGGCAAAGTCACGCAGCACCTGGTACAAAAGGAACTGAGAGCAGGAGCCAAGGAACTTCAGGGGAGTCAAGTGGCAGGAATGCGCCAGGAACACGTGGATGAAATGGGAAAGGGCTATGGACCACAAAATCTCCTGGTGCAAGGTGTGGTAGGCCGGGCACTTCTGGATCAGGTTTCTGATCCAACCTCTTCTGCTGAGGCAAGGTTGACTCTCTTACATGTCCCTTGTGCCTGAGAGGAGGCACACTTGAGCATATCCTTAGCAGCTGCTCAAAAGCATTGGGTGAGGCTCACTATTGCTGGCAGGACGACCAAACAGTGAAGGTGATTGCAGGAACCATCTCAAGTGCCAGAGACCAAATCAAGTGCACTGGACCACTGAGGCTGAGGATTGATTGTTTTTGACAAAGCGGGAGAAAAGCCCAGACATCAGCCAAAGGCAGCACTAGGACTCTTGGGAAAAGCAACAGACTGGCAGGTGAAGGTAGATCTGGGAAGGCAGCTCTGATTTCCAGATGGTATCGTAGAAACCACCTTCAGGCCAGACATTGTGTTGTTTTTGGAAAATCCAAACAGGTGGTTATACTGGAACTGACAGTTTCTTGAGAGAAGAGGATGGAGGAAGTCCATAAGCGCAAGAAAGAAAAGTATGCTGAGTTGGAAGTATGCCGCTGACGCGGGTTACATACATGGTATTTTCAGCCCAGTCTCTATGTAAGGCTTACAGTCTTCTGGGCATCACAGGTGTGCTCAAGATTAAAGCCATCAAAGTTATAACTGAACCAACAGAACAACAACAACAACATTTATTTATATAGCACATATTCATACAAACAGTAGCTCAAAGTGCTTTACATAATAAAGAATAGAAAAATAAAAAACAAAAAGTCACTAGATGGCTGTGGATGAAGGAGTGAAACGTGGTGACTTGCTACTTGGGCACAAGCCGGGAACTGATCACCCCCGGTTGGGTTGCCTGGGCGAGGGTGTCTGATGACCACAGGTTACATCACTGATGAAATTTCCAAGTGCATGAATAGGTGTATGTTATAACAACTAATTCAATTAAACTATTTTCAAGATACATTTTAAATTACATTGAAAACTGATTTCTAGATTTTTGCAATTTTCATAATATGAAATATTTATAGTAATTTAAATCCCACGCTCAAATTCACAATGGCAAAAAGATTGTAAACAAACTCGGCAGCAACATACTTGTGGAAGCATGTGTTTGATAATCAAGCACTTGGTTGAACTTAAAATCTTTAAGATCTTTAAGCCTCTTTTTCAATTTTGCAAGCTTTGTCTTATGTTTAATACTACTCATTGTTAGTAAATTCTTTAATAAATAATGTAAGAAAACCACAACAGCACAGCTACAGCCTCTACACCCAATCTTTAACAGTATAGGGTGGTAAAAAGTAGCCTGACAATTCAATTAGGAGTAAGAGGTACCAAA
>JANRMT010061414.1:32293519-32324127 GCA_026402145.1 Polypterus bichir lapradei
TATATATATATATATATATATACACACACACACACACATTTTATATATATATATATATATATATATATATATATATATATATATATAAACTGCATGATGGCACCATGGGCAATTTCTTCCAACAGAGAGTAAGGCAAAGATAGTTAACTCCAAAATATTCTTAGGGCCAATGTGCTTCCAACATTCTCAGTACTGGAATTTGAAAAGAACCCCAAACCCCCACTCCCACCCACTCCCAAATTCATCCCACTGCTTTGTGTTTTCCACCACAGCACCTGCAAAGCACTCCACAGTGGTAGCATGCACGTAGTGGTGGATAACAGCACATACAGGGAGCCAACAAGGACAAAGTTATAAGAGCTAACCACCGAAGACAGAACCTTTCATCACTAGTGTCACAAGAGCAAGGATCTGAGTAGTCCCCTTCAGGGTCAGACATGCAGTGATAAAGCAGAGTATCTGCACACCACATGCAACTGACCCGCTGGATGCAGGTGCGAATAGGGTCTGGAGCATCTTGGCACTGTCCACGTCCATTCTCCTCAAGGTTAAACATGTCCCTGCAGTATATGCATCTTGATCTCTCCCCATCCTCCTTCCTCCTCTTTGATTTTGACTTCTGAGACACAGGCTGAGCATTAATAATACAGCTGCCACTGCTTTTCAGCTCTTTGCTGAAGCTAAAGTCACAGTTTGGAACATAAGGGTAATTGTAATCATGTTTTGAGACGTCACTTTTGGCAAACTGTACATAGGAGTCCACATCTTCGATATCAAGACATTTCTCACGTGCAGCAGCATGCCTATAATCCTCATAACCAGTCATCCAAGTTTTTTCACGAGGATTGATTCGAACAACTTCCTCATTATCATCTTGAAAATTATCGTGATGCTGTAGTGTAGACACAGACTGAAAAAATGAATAAAGATAAATTTAGCAATAATATTGCTATTAAAAATAAAATACATAATGATCATATAACACTTCATCAGGATTAATACATTTTATTTAAAGTCACTTTATTTCGGCCTATTAGATAGTCTCATTAGGAACGGCTATATTTCTTTTTTCTTATTTACAGTGGTGGTTCTTAACTGGTGTGAGTTTCTTCTTATAGAAAGTAGTTGGAAGAAGGACAAAACAAAAACACTCTCCACACTATTTCTGAACTGTTTACGTAGTAACACCCTGCAGTAGAAACAAAAGTATTAATATGAGAAAATATTCATCCTGTATGGAATTGCCAGTTAAGAGTTTAAAATATGAAACGCATATATCTGCTCTGGGAAATTATGTCCTTTTATTTTCATACTAAATTGAGTAACATATTAATCTTTATATGGCCACACTGCATCTCCTACAACCTATGGTTTTCTTTTGAAAATGTTTTAGGGAAATCGCCTGCTCTATTTGCCATTCTTCCAAAAATACTAAGAGTACATTCATTCTGGTCCATATACACTGCTGCAATTAAAACACATAAAACCTTCTGAAGACAAGTTGTAACAATTCGTCTTGAGCACTAGCCTGAGATTAATGCTACCACTATTCTGACCTAGCTAAAGGCAGATGATAAAAGGATAGGCCAATATCACACCTTAATAAAGTTCCTGCATCGCCTTTATTCTAATAATACAATCCCTTAATATCAATGCATTTATAGGTCACTGCACACCATAGTCCATATTTATCCTTGCAGTCCATCAAATAAACAACAAATAGAAAAACAATCCCTTACACATGGATCGCCCTGCCCGAACCTAAGTAACCCTTAATTTGCAGCGCCTCACACATATACATGTATCTACACATCAACAGTTTTCATTCCCCCAATTCCCGTTCCAGAGATAATAAATAGATCCGCAGATAGTCCACTGTAATACTCCCTCAACGGCCGGCGAGCTGATGAGGAGTCCTGAAAATAGCGGACTATATAACCAATCTCCTCTTCGTCATAAAAGACATACAGTCAGACTTGCGCCATGATTAAAGTATAGTATGTCCGTTTTGATAGCTCACCCGAGTCCGTAGGTAATAGCGGAACGATCGATTCCCAGGTACTAAAGAGAAGACCATCCACCTTCTGACAGGACTGATAGGAGCTCCTAGGCTTTTCCCATGGCCAAAGCAGAAGCTGATCTGCCTTTTCTGTTATCCGATGCTCTTCTTTTTTCTTCTCCTCTTTCTTCTTCCCTCTAAGATGGCGCGCTTTATGCAAATGAATCCCTGAACCAACCGGAAGTTCCACCTCTGGGGTACCGCTGTCAATCTCTGTCAGAAGACTATTCCCCCCCCCAACAACCGATCGACAGCAGAAAACATTATCTTTATGTGGCAGCGCTACAAAGTGTTTACATTTAAATGCATGGTCGGCGTCTAACTAGGACTTGGGCCAAAAAATGTGCAATCTATTTTAAGATTAGTTCTGCTTCCACCCAAAAACCATTGTCAAAAGTTACAAAACATCTATTGAAAGGAATGATATAATATAATTATTACTATGTTAATCAGTTTACTATCAACAAAGATACAAATGTTACTTGTGTACTGCCCAGGATAGCTTACCTGTTCAAGAAGGTAGTGGTCAGGCAGTGGGTAATGGTCATGCCTGTGGCCCAGAATACAGCGGTGTCGTCGTGGTTCACAGAAAGAAGAGGGGGCTAGTGCCTGCACTGACAGCTCCTTCTTCTGAGAAGAGTTTGATGAACTATCTGTAGCAGCCTTTAAAATAAATAATAGTTAATCAAAGTCAGGTAATGTTTATTTAAATAAAAAAGTTGCACCCAAGGTTAAATAGTATTTTGGCTCTTAATGACAAATTAGCTACCTCATTAACATGTAAAGAATTAATTTTGTGTACATATGACAAAACAGACTATGTTTGAATAGATATATTCAAAATTTACCAACTGATATAATGACAAATGGATTCACAAATAGGGATAGAGGGACACAACTAGAAATGACAAAACTACTTAAAATCATGGGCAGCGCAGTGGTAGTGCTGCTGCCTTGCAGTAAGGAGACCTGGGTCCTCCCTGCGTTGAGTTTGCATGTTCTCCCCGTGTTTGCGTGGGTTTCCTCCCACAGTCCAAAGACATGCAGGTTAGGTGCATCGGCGATCCTAAATTGTCCCTAGTGTGTACTTGGTATGATACTGGTTGTGCGTGTGCCCTGTGGTGGGCTGGCGCCCTGCCCGGGGATTTGTTCCTGCCTTGCGCCCTGTGTTGGCTGGGACTGGCTCCAACAGACCCCCGTGACCCTGTGTTAGGATATAGTGGGTTGGATGACTGACTGACGTAAAATCATGTACATAATTTTGTTAAAATACACATGAAAAAGCATAGAAACTGAAGACAATTATAACTTCAACTAGACAAACATGAACAGTCACCAAAAAAAAAAAAAAAAAACCCTTTACACATGGATAAGTCAATGAGCATTGCAACTAGCTTTATCTGTTTGCCATTATTTCTTCTGGTTTTATTTCTTATCAACCCACTTAGTCTAAGTTTATAAGGGGAACAGAGCCTAACTGGACTGTTTTCGGTACAATGCACAAACCTTAACCAGTGCTTTAACATGCAAACTCAACCAACCCTATCAACCCCTTAAAACAGTTTATGGACATTACTAAAACTAATCTTCATGACTATAGGACATAGGGGGGAAAAAATTCAAACACGTCTATAGAAAATGTGTAAACACTACAGACAATAACTGGACCTAGAATTCAGCCCACTGTCCTGCAATTTATGGCAGTTGCACTAACCACAAATCACAATGACATCCTACTCTACCATCCTACAATACTACTAAAATGCAAAGTTACATATTTCACTCTTTGAGCAGTGAAGCACATGCTGAAAACAACAACTCTAACCTGAATTCCAATCACCTTCTTGCTTTATTCAAAACCTGACAATTTCAAAAACTTTGTATTAAGCACAAAATAAAGTGAGACCAAAGTTTTCTTGTTTATGTCTTAGTTTGTGCTCTTTAATTCAAACTTATCATTTTGTTTTATTTGTTCCTCAAGTGCCAAAGTTATCAAATACACATACAAAGGTGTATTACATAGCTACTCTGCCAGGTTGTCTAGTCCTAAAATGCAGTATTTTTTCTTCTTTCTTAGTAGAGTTAAAATTGTTCAGTTGATGTTACTTTGTACACTCATTAAAATGCAACTCAAAAATATTAGAGGTACTTGTGTTAACTTTGCCTTTCTACAAGTGAACTAAAGCTGTATGTAATAACAGCTTTGAGTCTTCTTGGGGAAGTCTCTACAGGCTTTGTGCAACTGGATTTTGGCAGTTTATCCCATTCTTCATAGCAGATACTCTTAACCTTCATTAGACTGGACGGGAAGCATCTATAAACTGACGATTTCTGTTCTCTCCACAGATGTTCTATGGAGTTTAAGTCTTGGATTTGGATAGGCCACTGAAGGACAGTCAAAGACGAGGCCAGAAGCCACTCTAGCGTGGTCTTATTCAGTTTGGTTCCTCAACCACAGGAAGGGTCCTGGTGTTGCACAACTTTTTTTTTTTTTTTTCCATTTTGCAATTGTTGAGGCCACTGTGCATCCTGGAACACTCAAAAGATTTAGAAATAGTTTCATACCCTTACCTTCATCTATGCCTCACCGCAATTTTATGGTAGAGGTCTACAGAGAGCTCTTCTTTGGACTTGGATTTTTGTCCTGATATGCAGAATGCATATTGATACTTATATACATGAGTGCCTTTATAAACTATTCAAATTAATTCACTTTGCTATATGTAGACTCCAATCAAGTTCTAGACACATCAAAAATATTAAAGCAAACAGGAGGCATCTGACCTCAATTAGGAGTGCTACAGTAAAGGGTCTGAATACTTACATAAATAAGAGATTTCAGGTTTGGATTTTTTAATAAATTTGCAAACCTTTCTGAAAACATTCTTCAATTTGTCATTATGAGCTATTGAGTGTAGAATGACAGGCAAAACGGCAATTTATAATTTAAAATTAAATCTACAACACAATAAATTGCAGAAAGTGAAGGGGTCTGAAAACTATAGAGGATTAAGAACGTAAAGTCAGTTCTCATTGTAAAGCTACCCTAGAAAGCTGGTTTTGTGAATATGATAATGATTCTTTAGTGTTAAAAGTAGATAATGCAATTTGTCTGCAAGAAGTGGATTGTTAAGAGAAGAATGGGAACACCATCAATCAACTGTTTAAAATCACTGGCAGATGAAGTGGGTAACATTAATTATGTTGATACAATGGCACCTCACCTGTCAAGGGGTGGGATATATTGGACAGGAAAGCAGGAAAAAAATGCAAGCATAAGGATCTGAACTCCTCTGACCAGGATCAAATTGTGATGACTGGGTCAGAGCATTTCCAAAACAGTAGGTCTTTAGGGGCGTTCCCGGTATGTGGTGGTTAGTACCTATCAAAAGATGGTCCAAGAAAGGAAAAATCATTGAACTGGCAGGGTCATGGGCGCCCAAGGCTCGTTGATGTACATGGGGAGCAAAGACTGGCCCGTCTGGTCTGATTACACAGAACTCTACTGTAGTACAAATTATAAAAAAACATAATGCTTGTTATGTATGAAGCTATGTAACCACAGAACGGTTAGAGTATCCATGCTGACACCTGCCTAAAGGGGTTGTAAGTGCCAGAACTGGACCATGTAGTAAACTGAAGAAGGTGGCCTGGTCCAATTAATCACATTTTCTTTTAGAGCATGTGGATGACAGGTGTTGTGTGCATTGTTAACCTGGGGAAAAGATGTCAGCAGGATGCACTAATGGAAGAAGGCAAACGGGGGGAGGCAGCGTGATGCTCTGGGAAGCTTTGGATCCTGGCATTTATGTGGATGTTACTTTGACAAGTACCTCTTACCTAAATATTGTAGCAGACTGTGTACATCCCTTCATGGTAACGGTATTCGCTTGTGGCAGTGACCTCCTTTAGCAGGTTGATGCGCTCTGCCACACTGCAAAAATTGTTCAGGAATGGTTTGAGGAACATAAAGAGTTCAAGGTGCTGATGCGGCCTCCAAATTCTCCAGATCTTAATTCAATTAAGCATCTGTGGGATGTGCTAGAAAAACAAATCCAATCCATGAAGCAACTTACAAGACGTAATAGTGTCTGCTGCTAACATCTTGAAGCCAGATACCACAGAACACCTTCATGTCTTGCAGAGTTCATGCCTCAACAGGTCGGTGTTGTTTTGCCAGCACAAGGGGGACCTACACAATATTAAGACAGGTGGTTTTTAATGTTGTGCCTTATTGGTGTATTGGCCCATAAATGAAACATCTGACCTGCTGTAATGCCCAGGTTGCCCACAGTTGGCATACTCTGTTGAACCTGGCACATTGATAGTCATAAACTGAGACGGACTGGGCAATGAAAACACACAATAAAGCAAGAGATGATGCAGAACAGTGCTCTGTGCTTTTATTATGCAATAAACCAATGTTAAAAAGTGCAGTACAGATTCAATACAATAATCAATGGAAAACAGTGCCCAACGAGAAAGTTAACTCAAATGTGTCCAAATTCTTAAAATTCATCAATAAAATGAAATCCAGGATTGAATTCCTGTTTAAACAAAACAATTCACACTCTTCAAAATTCAGTGCATTTTTCTCCAATATCTCCCCAACTAATCTTTCTGTTCCTGCAGTTCTGCTCAGACGCCATCAGCTACAGTCCTCCTCTCCAGCTCTTACCCTGACCACCATCCTCCACTGTCTTTTGGGATGCTCTGAACCAGATCTCTGTCTTCCATATGCCTTCTGCAACGTCTACAGGATCCCCAGTACTACACCTAATCAATCTACACCAGAGTGCTGTTCCTCTAGCTCCCACAGGGGGCCAATGACCGACTACCTCCTCACCACCATTGACTGCCTTTCTCACACTCTTCCTTTTACAGTTCTTTTTCCCTCACTCTCCACAGGCTCTCTGTTATACCTCTATGGATGCTGTGCCGGAATTACAATATGTAGAGTGTCACTGAAGAAACTGAGTACCAATCGGGCACTCATAAGCAAACGTGACTAGGCCCAGTCTCCTGATTAACACCCCAAGTCCACATGACATCACACACCCTGACCTGCATTTTTTTTATTTTAAAATCCTCTGTACATCACAAACCACTATCATGCTGTAACACAACTGCATCTAAAACCATCACATATGTCAACATTCTTGATTATATCCAGTCTCACACAGCAACTGCTTTTATACACTGCTTCATTATCAGTGTTGTTTCATTGTGCATTTCATGATACAAATTATTAAACAACATGACTGCCATACCAAATGAAAAATATAAAAAGTTTAGATTGTGACTCTGGCATGGCAGATCAGCTTATATATGTCCAAAGATGTGGTGTTCATATTCATGGGCTAGGGGATCCACATATCCTAGCTAGGCTAAGCGTGGAAAGCTGAATGGAGCCACCTTGTGGGCTCACAGCTGTAAGATAAAAGGTAGAGAGGCTTGGAACAATTCAAATTGAGTGAGAAACTCAGAAATACACAAGAACCTAGCACTAGAACCAATGACTCCACTAACGGAGGCTAAATTCACACTGCTATGTTCTCTTTAAAATATAGAAATTATTCTGCATTGTTGCCTTTCAGGCACACTACCGCAGCATTTTTAACCCCCAAAAACATAGTTCTCTAGACTAAAACTTCTGAAATGGCAGCTCAGCATTGCAATGTGGATGGATGAAAACATAAGATTTTATGAAAACACAGACACACTCTAGATTTGTTTGTGCTTATTATACAGCCCTTTCCTGCTTGGATCCTCCTCATTATAATGTCTCATTATCTGACTAGTCCCACTTCTCAGACGAAAACTATACATCAACACAGTGATATAGAGGAGTTTCTTTCCATGGTACCTATTGTATTGATTTCCTGTATGCATCTAAATTGGGTTTTGAACATTTTGAGGGCTGCATACATATGCAAAAGGAAAATAATCTACCAGTTTGTGATAAATCTTACAGTCTGAGGTGTTACTTTCCCTTCAAGAATTTTTCCACCGATGTGTGCATGCCCAGTGTAGGTGAGGTCTTGGGAATATGCATTTTTCGGCCGTTCCAGTGTGGCCAGTGATCATTTTGTAAAAAAAAAAAAAATATGTCAAAATGCAAATATGGATGGAGATTGTTTTCGTATATAAACACAGATGAAACCATAGACGTGTGGATTTACCCTCTGAGTAGCTAACTGAGGTATTAAGGCTAAATTATATTTCTGCATCAAGCCTGAACAGTCAAAAGCAATTTATACTTCTGCATTGCACTGTGGGTGCACATGAATCAATGTTAGTTGGTGCTGTTTGTGCGTCAGGCTAGAAGTGTAAGAAAAAGTGTAAACCAGACTATTACAAGAATTACACTATTACCAGATATTGAAGAAAATGGTACAAAAACATTAAGTATGTTTTTACCAATAACTTCTTACAGTGACAGCTCCATAATCAGGTTAGCATACCCTATTCAAACAGTAATAACCACCACAAAGTAGAATCTAACGTAAGCAGGTGAATTTGCTATGCAATAATCACATTTTACTGCTGAGAAAGAGATGAAAAAAATATATTTTTTTTTCTAGCTGCGAGAGGTAGAAACCTACTGAGAGACTGATAAGCTTTTCAAATGACTGATAAACAAATTACGTTTTATCTTAAAAGTATAAACAAGATAAATTATAAAAAAACCATTTACACTTCCATGCATGCTGTGTGTTCATAAAAGACATTTACTTCAATAAATGTCACTGGACAAACACAAACTAAATAAATCATGTAAGCATTCTTGGAACTAGTGATTCCATGATACACAAACAACCGCAATCTACTTTCTGAAGTACAATTTAAGTTACAATTTCACTTTTTTTTTTTTATGAAAACGTTTCCTTCCTTCCTTCCTTAAGGTACAGTATACCACTTTCAGGCAAAAGCAACACAGCAATTCCCCAATCAAATACTTACCAATTATGGTAAGGAGGCCACCTCAGTTATTAAAAATAAGATTAAAAGCAAAACGCACATTATACTGATTTACTATAATTACAAAAAGATAAAAAGCCACATATAAATCTCAGGATAAATTGAATACACAAATGATACAAAAGTTAGGATTATTTCACAGAGCAATTTTTTTTTATTTATTCATTTATTTTTAAACTTGATTCAGGGTTCATAGGCTTCAGTGCATTTCAAATTTCAGGGCTTTTTATTACTTTTCCAGTACAAATCAGCAAAAGAATCCAGAACTACTTTACACACTGGTTCTAATTATTCATAGCAAATTACATGAACCTAGTAAGAACACATATGAATTCAAACATGTGCCTTATTTTTAATTGTTTGCTGCTTATTAAAACTGACTATAAAGCTCACACTATTTACCCACAGTAATAGTGCAGTTGCGTGCTATTTATGCAATTCTAGGCAGGGCTGCTACATTTTTAAAGCAAAGTTCTCTAGACAATGAACTTGCATTTATACATGTGCTGTGCACTGGGCCAGCATATGCCAATATTTTAGTGTTTCCCAGCAAAAGACAGAAAGAAATCATGAAAAAAACATGTTTAGTGCAAGCACTGTTTATCAACTCAACACTTTAAAACACACATAAATATACAGAAACTTTACTGTGCTGGGGTACTACTGACCTGATTTAAAAAACCAACATTGGCACATTTTAGGTAGTTGGATAATGGATGGATGGATGAAACTGTTGCAGATGAAAAATGCAAGGTATACCTTGGGAAGGACATCCATGCACACCGAAAAAGGTTACCCATGTCTTCACCATAACTTGTATGTCTAATACTTGTCCATTACAATTAACAGAGGATTTCAAACATTCATTTTTAGTCACATACGAAGACAAAGATGGTGATACAGGAGGAATATCAATAGCCCGATTAGCCTTACTTCCAGCTAGTCCAATGGCACTTAAACTGTTCGCTGGTGCAGTGGTCAGATGTGAAGATAACCCCACAAATGGTCCAAAAAATTGTTAACAGAATTAATGGCTTCCTTGCTCTTCAGTTCACAATGATTACCTTTTTTCATATGGCTTTTCAAAGCAGACTCACCCATATTACAAATGTCAAACACATTCCTATAGTAATGACATCTAGCCTTAATCTTATTTGATTTGTCTTGTTGAAGTCAATCTCTGTAGTAAGTATTTTTAAACGGTTTCATTTTAAATCATTGGTAAACATTCTTGTTAAGAACAACTTCAATGAGAAATCATCACAAAGGGAGGCATGTCAGGACAACCTGGTTATCTGGAGCACACTAGTGTGTAATGAGAGTAGTTGTTGATCATAAGGGTTACTTGGCATTGTTGTGGTTTGATCTCACTAAGACTTGTAGCTTAGTGTCACACAGGCTGATGCACATTACGCTAAGGGCAGATCACGTCCCATGCAAGTCAGACACTTTATATTACTACAATCATTTTAGCATGAGTCTCTTCCCAATCCTTTACATCAAACTACAATAAAATTTAGATGGAATTTATTACAGCTTGTACCGTATTTCTGTGTTCCTCCTTGTATTTGCTATAAATATATATGTGAATTCTGCAGAACTGTAATTCATAGGTCTGAAAACTATGTTCTGCAGTTACCCTCAGATATTTCATGGAATACCCTATTGTTACAACTATGTCAGTGACAAGTTGTTAGTGATATCCAGCAGGGATGGAAAAAAGTTAACTGGGTAGGCAAGAATGAACCCCAACTAAGTGCAAATCTATAACACTGAAGACAGGGAAGACTAAGGGCAACCTTAATTTTAGCAGTGCTGTGACAATTTTTCTGATCATTTCTAAGAAACCAGCAATAAGCTTTGTAGGAGACAACAGTAGCTTTAAGAGATGCAATAGCAATTTATTCTCTTTGTGCACAGCTGGGAGGCTGGCTAAAGTCAGATTAGTAATCTGGTCAACCAAAAAGATTTCCTGGAATACTTAACCAACTCCTCACATAAAAAGCAGGAGCCTTGATAAAATGGGAACAGCAAGATAACTTGGGCTGACATATTGATAGGAAGAAACCCAGAACATTAATTTCTGATTAAAAACTTAAAGTCCATCCAACTACCACATACTGAGCATGGCAAAACCACCAGGATGTCTTCTGTTACCAAAAGAACAAACTCTGCAGAATATTTTGCAGTATCACTGGCACCACCACCAAGTCCTAGAGGCAGCTACCAAAGGTACTCGACTTTACAAATGTGCCATTCCACACAGACTATTGCTTTTGTAGGAGCTGGTGAACAAAGTAGACCATCGGCTAAACTAACTAGCAGGAGAAAGAGCATCAAAATGCTCCTGGCTTAAAAGAAGAGAAAAGCAGGCAGGTTACTATCACCTAGACTCAAGTAAAGATCTAGTCAGGTTTAATCCAGTCACTCGATGGAGTGTTAGATACTGAATGACCCAAAATTTCCACTATAAGGTTGGGGGTTATGAGATAACCTTTAATTTTTTTCTCAATGTAGAAACAGTGCAATGTTTATGGTTATTCAAACTGGAGCTAATATTTTCACTAAATAAATTGCCAAAGAGTAAACTTATGAAAGTTTAATATCATTTTTCTCATTTAACACTTCAAATCTTTTTACACCTATAAAACTATTCTTCCTCTATTATCTAGTTAATTGAATACTTGAGATTAAATAATGGATATGCAGAAACTACGTTATAGTGTATACATAAGTTATTCATGTTTTCATATCAAGTGTTATTCCCGTTAACTAAAAGTAAAAAGAAATATGTCATTAACAAAAAAAAATCATTTTATTAACTAAAACTAAAATAAAAATGAAAGACTGTCTGAAAATTGGAACTAAACAAAAAGGAGAACCAATAAAACAAAAATGAAACAAGTGTTGGTAATTTTAATTTTCCACCACACTTGTCTCTGTGCATAAATGTACAAGCAAGTGTGCAGTTGCCGGTATACTTATTATATATTACTGAAACTCATGCAGTCGTAAATTTGGTTAGGAATGAGCACTGATTTGTGCAAGTATCCCTCGTTGCTGGCATCTGAATCTATGGATTTCATTGATCAGAACTGACCGTCACTAACAGATGTTTTGTTGTCAGTGAATGACAGGCAACTTTCACTAAACTTCAGTGAAAAAGGAGCTTAAATTAAAATGTCACACATTACTTTACAAAATTCAGCAAAACAGTTTGAAAATTACAGACATGAAGGATTTGTCAAGTTTGAATAGCAAACCCCGTGCTTCAAATTCAGTCAGTATTTAGACTAGAAAAAATGTTATCTTTATATGCTAAAGAAGATAGGAATTTCAGCCATTTAACCTTACTTAACACAGAGACACCTTGTTTGTTGACAGTACCTTTGCAGTGACACATTAAACAGATAAGTAGCTTGTATATGTTCAGTTTTAATCAGGTTATTAATACTGATGTTTTAATGTGGATTGTGTGGTGCTGCAGAGCACATTTGCTGTCACACCATCTACTGTAGATGAACTTCTCTATGTGAAATGCTTCATTGATAGAAAATGGATGGACTTCAATGACCTTAATGTATTTAGAATGACACAGGATTGCAAAGTCTTTAACAGAGGGCATCCATCTGAGTGTTTTCTTTACTACAGTGCAGGTCAAGCAAACAAATACCCAGCAAACAGCCAATGTACACCCAGCATATGAAATCCACTCTCATCTTATTCATTGTTCCTTATCCTTGTCATTGTGGGTGAATGTAACATTCTGACTACCATTTCAAATTTATGCAGATCCATAGAAAATCTGTCTGGCTAAGTAAAATTCCTCCGAACAACAATATTCTAAAGGATATAACCAGTGAAACACTAGATAGAACAAAAATATTCGCTCACAGCACACATATGGGTATATCACTGTAGCAAGTTTTCCTAATGAACATAAATGTTAAAAAACAGTACTTCCAGAGCCCATATTTTTCTCTAAAAAATCTTTTAGAAAAGAACAAAGTGGGTAAGGAATTGGTAGGTTTGTAATAACTATACTACCCAAAAACTAAAATAATAAAAATAAAGCATGGGTTTATATTTTTACTACTAAAATTTAATATGCACTCTAAACTGTATCGGTGAGTACATCAGCAAATGGTCAGGAGTGATTGGCTAATGCAGGGTTGTTTCCTGTCTTAAATGCAATGCCTCTTGAGCTCTCTACAACCATGCTTGTCACATCAAAGAAAAAGCTGAAACCTCAATTTCTACACAAACCGCTCCACAAAACACAACTGAATTAATATCAAACTAAACTTATTTAGAGGGCAGGTTAAGATGACATAAGCCAAGGATTTATAAAATCCCATTTGGGGCTGTCATTATAGTAACAAAGGTTTTTGGTAAACAAAAAAAAAAAAAATCCCCTGGAGGTAAAGCATGATGAATCAAATTCTGTTAACATTTCTCAGTAGTAATTACTTCCTTGATTTTAACCAAATATCATGGAACAAGTTGCAGACAGGCATCAACATACATTTCGTATGACATACTGGAATCTTTTTTGGATTATAAATTTCAAATTTAGACTCTTTATTCTGTAAGACTTTATGTTACTGTTTTTTGTTCTATACTTGACCTTCTTTTGCATACTACCATTTCTTTTCTTTGTTACTCTTCCATAGCAACGTTGTCTTAGCTGTAACATGCTGTACAAGACCATTTCTTATAAGATTCCATTGCATGGTCTAAGCATATTCTTTGGTGTCAGATAACCCTGGCAGGTACTAAGCAAATACTTACAGTGACAGGAAAAAGTATTTGCCGCCTGACTGATTTCCCATTTCTGACGTCCAAATAAATTTTGTACAATATAAAAGATAACCTGAATAAGCATAATACAGAGTTTTTAAATTATCATTTGAAAGAAAAAATTTCACCAACAGCTATTATCACCCATGTGAAAAAAGTAATCGTCATCCCAAACTTAACACTTGGTTGTGTTACCTTCAGTCTGGCATCATTGTAGAGAAAATTTGGCACACTCTTCTCTATATCACTGTTTTAATTAATATACATAGGAGGGTTTTTGACTATGAACTGCCCATTAAGGTCCCTCCACAACATCTCAGTGGGGTTAAAGATAGGACTTTTTTTTTTTGCATCCCTTCAAAAGGAAGATTTGCTCTTGTGCTGCCCTGGAGCAGGAAGGCACCTCCATACCATCATACTAACACCACCATGTTTGACTGTGGACATGATGTTATTGTGGAAAGTTGTGTTAGCTTTACACCACAGGTAATGGGACTTTCCAGTAGGAAAATCAAGAATGCTGACATTAACTGAAATGAGAGAGGCCTGTAGTTCCTTTGATGTTCATTTGCGTTCTTCTACAACTTCCCAAGGTAAGTTTCCTACGTGCTCTTGGAGTAATTTTGCTAGACCAGCCAATCCTGGGCAGATTTATCGATGTTCTTGGCTTTCTTCATTTGAAGATGATGGCTTTCACAGTGGTTCACTGGAATCCCAGGGTTTTAGAAATTGTTTTATAACCCTTTTGCACCTAATGTATTTCAGTAACTATCTTTTAAATGTCTTCTAAAAATTTCTTTGATCAAGGCATGGTGTGTTGTTTGTTGAGACGATTTTATCCAACTTCACATTGCTGGAAAAGTTCTTTTTAAGTGGTGATTAAATTCAATACGGCTGTCAGCAATCAAGCTCGAGTGTGTCTAGTCTAATTTAATCTCTTATTTAAATCTGGTTCATTAGTTGATTGAGTGACTGAGGGAGAAATTCTTTTTACACATGGGTTATACAGGTGTTGAACTTTTCTCTTTCAATAAACCAAAAGATCATTTGTGTTGTGTTTATTCAGGTTGTCATTTGAATTATACTAAATTTGTTTAGAGATCAGAAACAACTGTTATGAATAAGCAAACAAAGTAAATTAGGAAGGGGGCAAACATTTTTGCACTGCACTGTATTTTACTTAAGGAATTAAGCTTTTGGTATCATTCAATAGATGCAGACAGCTTTTGGTACATGTGCTACATGTACTTTCCACTTTTGTTTTTGCAATTTCTGTATGACAGATTGAACACCACATCTTGAAAATTCAGTCTGACATGCTGTATTTTGCTAAATACAGTTTTATTAATACAAAGCTCTTTATTTTATGTGTTTTAGTTTAGTCATTTCCAAACCTATTCTCAAGGCACCCCTGCATTTGTGGTTACCATCCAATACTGTATAATGACTTGTTAAACTGTACAACTATCACACCTAAATTGGCTTATCAAAGCCTTATTAATTTGACTCTTGTGCCGGTAGTGGAACTTACCAAATAAATGAAATGACTAAGATGACTCAAGGACAGATTCCAGAACCAAATCAGCGTTGTTCTAGCCATTTTACCATACATCAATATGTTTCTGAAAATGCAAGAAATTCTTGGTAGCAGTGATCTCGTTCTGCAGGATAACGCACCATATCAAACTACAAACATTGCTCAGGAATGGTTTAAGGAACATGGCAAAGAGTTCAAGGTGTTGAACTGGCCCTCCAAATTCCCCAGATCTCAATCCAATCAAGCATCTGTTAAACGCAAGTCTGATCCATGGAGGCCCTACTTTGCAACTTAGAAGACTTAAAGGACCTGCTTCTAAAGTCTTAGTGCCAGATACCACAGGACACATTCTGAGATTTTGTGGAGATCATGCCTCACTGTTTTGGTGGTATGAGGGGGATCTACACCAATATTAGACAGGTGGTTTTAATGTTGTGGTTAATTGGTGTACATGTTGGGTCAGGAATTATACTGGAAGTAAAAACAAAGACTACACTCAACCGGGCAACCATCTCTTACATTTGTTATCGGGCAAATGTTACTGGTTACTGAAGGTCACTACTAAACATATAAACTGTTTCTTCCTATTGCAATCACTCTATTTTTCATTACTACTGTATATGTGATTATGTCATGTATATTATATTGTTTTGTTTAATTATATTTACCTTGTAATATGTATGGATACAATATCAAGATTAAATTTCTAGCAACTGTGTTGCCAGGCAATAAAGTTCAAATTCAAGATCAGACTTAACAGGATACACAGTAGCCATATAGCCTCACCATTAGGCTCAACCAGCTTCAGGGACAGCTTTATCTCCTAGGTCATAAGGTCACTGAACTCCCACTAACCTGATCTTACCTACCCCTACCTGTACACACCTTTTGGTTTATGTGTAATTCTATTGTAAGATACATCTGGATTGTCATATACATTTACTTACTCTTATTTAATGTTTCATTCATGTTCTGCTACTCTTATTTGTATACTGTATTTATTTATACATCATCATCTTATTGTTTTATTGCATATATTATTGCCTGTACATTCTTTCTTGCCGTCAACCAGATTAAGTACTTTTACAAATCCACTTTCATCCAGAATTTGCTTTATTTTTAAACCATCAGGAGTGGAACTGAGTAGTGAAAAAACACAAACAGTAGTACATTCTTATATCCATCCTTCAATGCCACTGTGTACTCATTGTTTAGTGGAACGAATTTAGTCTTGCCTGCTTTAGTCTTTAATCTTGAATTTAGTTTGTCAGCCTTGATTAGTAAATTTTATAGAAGGTATTTTTTCTTTTTTTTTTTTAATCTCAAGATCTTCATTCGTCTAGATAATATTTGGGTGCTGACCCATTCTGCTGCCTGTGAAATCTATACCAATATTGTTACACCTAGTATACTGCTGCATATCAGGCACCTGTAACATGCCAATCTTCAAAATCACTTAACTCTTTAACAGTGCCCATATTTTTCTCAGAATTGTGCATGTTTTTACCCAATAACCTGCTTTAAATAAATTAATTTCCCATATGATGCTGTCACTGACTGCAAAAACTTGCGTGTAATAAGCTACTGTACTTACAGTTGTTTAATACATATCTAAGGCCTAATTTTAGAAAGGTGATGCAATCTGATGAATATTGGTCTTTATAATACAGTACATTCTTTCTTCACAATATTCATCCTAAGCCATGTGTTAAAAAAATATATACATCTTTATTGCTTTACTGTCAGTTAAGGCTAGTAATCAACTGCACTTGAATAATTTATGAAGAGTAAGAGTTACCTACTACCTCAAAATAAAAATCCTATCCAGTTCACTAAAAATTCAGAGAATATGTGCAAATTAAAATCACTAAAAATTCAAAGGCTACACACAGGGATCTACAAGCCTCTGTAAACAGGATAAAATGTTATTATATTAGGTGTATAGTTTAACCATTAGAAAAAAAATAAAAGTAAGTCTTTCATGGATGGATCACAAGGATAAACCACCACCTCACTCTAAAACAAAAGGGTCAATATAACTTCAAGTTGCATGTGAATGAATAAAAACACTTTATCAAAAATGTCCTCTGGACAGAAGAATCCATTCTGAAGTTGATTGGTTGTTAAGCACTGTGACTTTTTCAAAAACCAAATAAAACAATAGTCGAATCCTGCTCCTGAGGTTATCTGAACAACTGTTAAAATTGAGGTGTATATACAACTAATATAATTCAGTTTCTATATATGATATTTGGAAATGGAATAAGTATTTTAAAAGCAATAGTCTCTACAAACTAAGTTTAGAAGCATTAGGATGCTAACAGTCACATTTAACAAAGAGCTGTGATTCTCAACGAAGTAAACAAAGTAAACAATGAAGCCAAACCACAAATTGTAAAGCTAACTTAACTAATTATTTTGTGAGAAGCAACTTGAACGCAACTTTGAACATGACACTTTTGTATCAATTAAAAAAAAAGCTTCTGTTGAAGCTATTATTAGTAGTGTTGTGCAAAACAATAGTGATTTGATTCATTTTGTTCAGTTCACCAAAATGATTTGAATGTTTGAATCAATTCATTTATTTAAAAAAACAGCAGCAAGCTATATTCTAGTTTAAAACCTGCAAATCTGTAACACCTTTAATCACCAAACAATATAAACAATATAAAAAGTAACCAACAAAATAAATAATTCATTCATAATAATAATAAAATAAGCAAACCTTTTTATAACCTAGATGTTGAAAGAAACAAAACATGTGAATGTAAGCATATTTTATGACAAAATAAAACTGATTTCAGTTTTGGATTAAACTCCCACAATTTCTTTTATATTCCATCCCTCTCTGACACAAACTCCCATATATACTGTATATCTTCAATGAACTGAACTGAAATTCAATGTATTGCGGGTCTCTTGTCTGCAGTTCTTTCTTCCATTCAGTACACAAAGTGATTCTTTTGGTGAGCTAGTTCAGTGTACTGTACTGCAAGTCTCATTCCTCTGTTCAGTATGTGAACTGATTCTTACAGTGAACTAGTTTAGAGTACTGTACTGCTAGTCTCTTGTCTGCACTATGTTCCTCAATTCAGTACACAAACCGATTCTTTTGGTGAACTAGTTCAGTGTACAGCACTGCGAGTTTCTTGTCTGCAGTTCGTGAATGAACTTGCAATGGTTCTCCAGATCAGTAGGGGCATACTGGCTCATTCAATCAGTCAGTGTACCCAGATGGTCATAGTCACTCATTCAGCATGAACTGATCAATGGTGTCCTCTACCAAGTCAGTCATTGGCTAGTTGTCATCATGACCATTTTTTTTGAAACAGTATAGTGACAGGCTGTTCACCAAAGACAGTAGCCATTTAACTGAAGTTAAGATTACATCTCCGGACTGTCGCAGAATGCAATATAAAATGTAGCACACACAGCACATGCCTCAAAAAGATTTGTTCTTTAATGTCATTGTACCAGGATGTTCATTCAGAGACCAAGACAAGTACAAAAGAACTAGTTTGTTCGTTCATTGCACTTGACTAATTACGAGCCACTGTTGATTGGTATGAGAGAAACATTACATTGCATATGATAAAGTTAACAATACAATCTAACCAGATGCCTCAACCCACTTATGTTTGACAGCAGATAGTGATTTGCCTTTTGCTGAAGTCTCTGTACAAGAATGAGCTGGGAAGCCACCGTGCCTTTACGAGAAAAAAGATCCGCAGCCATTCTAAAAGAAACCTGAAAACACTGTTTCAGCTGTTTAGTGGATGCAATATGGGCCATCATGACTGATTTATAACTACGTCATTGTTAGCAACTATACGTCCTTAAAAGAAGAAAATTATTTGTAGAATGAAATGGTTCCACCTACTTTGATTTAGTCATAGTTGCAAGCAACTAGCTTTGACCATGTTTAAAACAGTAACAAGTACAGAACATATTGCATATTTAATTATAATTCTTTAAAAGTAGTAAATTGTGTCATTTTTTTCTTTCCCAGATACATTTCCTCAAGATTTTTATTTTTTTTTTATTAAAAAAGAGCACAGTGGTAAAATAGAAAAAAAAACTAAAGAAATGTAACAGATTATATGTAAATAAATTGTTTACATCATTACTGCTTTTATAATTACAGCATTTGAACAAAATCCATATTATCAAAGCATCCTTTATGAATCTTTGGTAGGTATAAAATTATAATTCTTGGTTTTAATCAATATTATCCACTTCCTCCATTAAAAAAGACAAACTGCAGATTCCAACAGTACTAACACTGGCAACACAAATATTCAGCATCCACTGCTGATTGTTTATCATAAGTAAACCATTAGCTCTACAGGAAAACTTTCCTTTGACCTCCTGCTGCAATAAATCACTCTGGCAGGTAGCTGGGAAGCAGCTGTTAATGATAGTTTTACTGTGGAGAACAGGAAATCACCTTTTAACCCAGCCTGCTGTTCTTCATTTCTTATGACTGTGACAAAAGAACGGATGCAAATAAAATGCCAAGTGTCAGGAGAGTCTGGTCAAAACACTACAGGAAACCTGGCTAGCTGCATATCAGCCTGACAATCTTAACAAAATAAAGCAAATCTTTTCAAACTACATTATTTCCAACAAAGAATATAATTTTATTGCCACTGTTTTATCTGCATTTAAATTGTCAAAAATGTAAACATGAAGAACACTAAATTCATTTAAAACAAAAAAAGCACATTTATCAGCAACATTTTACTTTTTAAATTTATAACAAAAAGTTGTATTTTTGATGACTGAGTTTAAAGTTATTTTACCTTAGGTTTATAGAATTTACTCAGAGACCTTAAATTGTGCATGTTTTATTAAAACACATAGTAAATACTTCTAAAATGTGGCTTACAGATAGTCATAGTATATACTTCTAAAAATGTACCTTACATATAGCAATTATTTTAAATTAGGCATGTATAATTACACAACTTATTTCAATAATGTAAATCTAATTGTCAAAACTAAACTTTTTTTTTTATTCTTTTTTTTTTTTTTGAATGAAATGAAGGTAACCCTTGCCAAGGTGTCCTATATTAGATATACTAGAAAAAATAAATGATACAGTGTCCACAGCATAAACTATTCAAACAAAACATTGTTGGAATGTTTCTTTTTCTTTAGTACCAACAATGAAAAGTTGAATTGTAAACACTGAAATTAAAATTGGGAATGCTGATGGAACATACTGAAGGAGTAAACTATAAAAAATGAATGGCAGGACCACTGACCTATGAATTAAAAAGAAAAATGAAGGAAAAATGGTAGGTTTGACTCGACAATCACCAAGTTTTGACCACGTTTATTTCCAATGCTTCTAAATGTCGAAGGTGAGTATACAATAGTATATTGTTAAATTTATTTAGAAACAATGAACTTTGGGCATCATAAGACACTGGTAAATTATGTATACTTGGTGAGAGGAGAACAACAGTGGTAATGATGATCAGGAAAGCAGATCTGATTAAAAATGATAAAACAACAATATTTTCAGTAAACAAAATAACTAATTTTATGCACAGTAAAAGTTTAGTTCTCTTACCGTAAACACATCATCATCACCTAATTCAGCTTCATTTTGTATTGTTGAAGAGGAAGTTGTAGAACCTACACATAAAAACATTAAAAGAACAAATGCATAAACATAAAACAACATTCTCAAACCTGCAAATTCAAGGTGACAGAATACTGCCAACTTCATATGAACATGCTCCTCACGAAGATAATGTTCCCCTACGTTAACACAGCAGAACAGAAAAGTACATGACAAAAGCACACACTAACCAGGGTTATCAACCTCAAACTCAGAATTGACTAATAGTTTCTAGCTCTGCTAGTACCAATCATTTTCCTCAGTTTGATACACAGAAATGAGGATTTCCAGGAGTTACCTATAACTGGAAACCATCCGTCCATTTCCATATCCTGCTTATCCAGGGCAGGGTCACAAAGAAGTTGGAGGCTACCTAGCAATCATTGGGTGTAAGGCAGGAACACCACCAGGACAGGCTGCCAAGTCCATCACAGGGTGAACAAACACACACAAGGGCCACTCCAGAAGTAACTCAGGTAGACACAGGGAGAACAAACTCCCTGGTTTCCTTATTGAGAGTCAGCTGAGCTACCATTATGCTACCACTTTACCAAAGAAGAAACCTACATGCAAAAGTGCTGGGAAGGATTACTACTTTTTTCCCCAAGGAAGTAAAGTAGAAGGACACAATAATAGTGCTGCTGGAGTATACTATTCTTATGAATTATTACTTTTCTTGATAATCATTAGAAATACTGACTATCAACTGAGAGGCCCTCTTGTTTGTCACTGACACTGAGCATGCTGTTCCCCAGGAACTTGAAATTAATTCAGTTGGCAACAAAGTTTGGCAAGGTTTTAACACTGGACGCATAAGTGGAGACAGGTTATTAGAGATACTAAGCATTTTGAAAGAGCAAAAATCAGCTTAAATTACACATATCTTGAGGAAGTAATCAGAATTTTTCATAAAATAAAGGGCATAAAACATAAAATGCAAAATAAAGCAAACTGTTAATTATTGTTAGACCCATGCAGTTTTCTGGAGGGCAAATAGAATACATCATGCAAAAACCTGACAAACAAGTCTAAATAAACGAGGTATACAATTCTTCAGATGCAAGAATTCCTTTAAAACATACAACCACACTCTTTAATTTTCTTTCCAGTATAAAATAGAAGTGCCTGTGATTGATACTGAAATAGCATACACTTGAAACTTTGCTGTTATACAAGTGTGGAATTGAAAGGGACAGCCTTAGCATCCTGCCTGTGAAAATGCATTATAATGCATGAAACAAGGAGAGAAAAACAGTACATTGTTTGAAACTCATGGCATAATAAAACACTATTTGGCATTACTTATAATTGTTCTACAGCCAATAAAATATGATTGAGAAATACACTGCTAAGCCAATTATTTTACTGTGGTACATATTTAAAGACTTTTAAGACTGCTCTTAAATATGTTAAGTGGTATTTTAGTGAAGGTCATATAGTTAGGTAATATAGAAAAAAACATCTGCAATGCAGAAAAAATATTGTAAACATTTGCGGCATTTTACTAAAACAGATCAACATCAGAATCATCTTTAAAAAGGATGATAAATTGTGGTAGTTATATTAGCAAGAATATCTCATTGATGTACAGTGGTTACGGAAAGTATTCAGAACCCCTTCAATTTTTCACTCTTTGTTATATTGCAGCCATTTGCTAAAATCATTTAAATGAATTTTTTCCCTCATTAATGTAAACACAGCACCCCATATTGACAGACAAAAAAAAGAATTTTTGAAATTGTTGCAGATTTATTAAAAAAGAAAAACTGAAATATCACATGGTCCTAAGTATTCAGACCCTTTATTTAGTAGAAGCACCCTTTTGAGCTAATACAGCCATGAGTCTTCTTGGGAAAGATGCAACAAGTTTTTCACACCTGGATTTGGGGATCCTCTGCCAATCCTCCTTGCAGATCCTCTCCAGTTCTTTCAGGTTGGATGGTAAACGTTGGTG
This sequence comes from Polypterus bichir lapradei, assembly GCA_026402145.1. Taxonomy (NCBI): domain Eukaryota; kingdom Metazoa; phylum Chordata; class Cladistia; order Polypteriformes; family Polypteridae; genus Polypterus; species Polypterus bichir. The sequence continues at coordinate 32,316,480 of JANRMT010061414.1, forward strand.
GACAGCCATTTTTAGGTCTCTCCAGAGATGCTCAATTGGGTTTAAGTCAGGGCTCTGGCTGGGCCATTCAAGAACAGTCACGGAGTTGTTGTGAAGCCACTCCTTCGTTATTTTAGCTGTGTGCTTAGGGCCTTAAGGGTCTGAATACTTAGGACCATGTGATATTTCAGTTTTTCTTTTTTAATAAATCTGCAACGATTTCAAAAATTCTTTTTTGTCGTCTGTCAATATGGGGTGCTGTGTGTACATTAATGAGGGACAAAATTAATTTAAATGATTTTAGCAAATGGCTGCAATATAACAAAGAGTGAAAAATTGAAGGGGGTCTGAATACTTTCCGTACCCACTGTATGAAATTAAAAAGCGTTATCTCTCCCATAGTAATACGGCGGTAAAAATCACATAAGAGAAAATAATTCTTTACTGACAATTTACGCGGCATTACAGACGGGAAGCCAATAGCAAGACAATACCAAGTTGGGATCTTGATCTATACAGTCTGCCATTTTTCGTCGCTGTGCTGGAAGGCTTGTCAGGACAGATGACGATATCACCCATCCGTCCGTTGGCTTCAAAGTGTTTGGCTGCTGTCCAAATCTTTTTATACTGTCTTCTCCACATGCAGGCCCCCATGTCGGCAAATAGTCCATTTCCAAACAAGAAAAGAAGATTTTGTGCCGACTATACATTCCTCCAGCTGTCTTTGGCTATCTTGTCCTAAGCTTGGCCAAGCAATTCTAAATGCTAAGAGCTCCTGTGTGCTAACTTTGGCCTGGCCTGTACATGTGAGTGGATTTATAAAATAATTTTTGTACAGAGCACAGTGACATTAAACTTATATCCTTATTACAGGTGCTATGGATCTTAATGCTTCAATTTGATAGTCCTGAAGAAGTGTGATGATGCGGGTTTTCTCCATGCTCCCATCTTCCTTCTGGGAGCCCTTGAACCCGACACCATCGGTAATATCACAGATGAGCTAGGCAGTGAGACACAAACAATGAAGCAAGGAGATGGTGCAAAAAGTGCAAAGCGCTTTTATTTAAAAATCAACAAAACAGTGTTCGAATAAATACTGCAGTGCATCAAAATAAGTCATTAAATAAATAATCCATAAAATGAGTGAATTAGTGGAGGTTAAAATCCGTTAGAAAAAAAGCAAGTCCTTTAAAAACAACGCAACAAGGTTAAAACAATGGCTGGAAGCTGTCTTTTTGAATCCAAAGCATCAACAACAACAACAACATTTATTTATATAGCACATTTTCATACAAACAGTAGCTCAAAGTGCTTTACATAATAAAGAATAGAAAAATAAAAGACACAATAAGAAAACAAAATAAATCAGCATTAATTAACATCGAGTAAGAGTAAGGTCCAATGGCCAGGGGGGACAGAAAAAACAAAAAAAACTCCAGACGGCTGGAGAAAAAAAAATAAAATCTGTAGGGATTCCAGACCATGAGACCGCCCAGTCCCCTCTGGGCAGAAGCATGGTGGCTTCTTCTTTCTACCTGGCAGCTGAGAAGGGAGCTTGGGTGTTAGGCTGACAACTGAGGAGTAGCAGTAGTGGTCGCTCCCGCAGAGTTTATTATGAAGGGTGGGAGTGACCGGAAGGCGGGTGACTGGCTGCGTAAGACTGAGAAGGCTGCGCGAGTCGGGACTTGGGACATGGTGTCCCCAGCGTGAGAGTCCTGGTCGTTGGGGAATCCCAGGTCGCTGTTTGGTGATACCTACCGGAGCCAGGGATCAGAGAGGCGCACAACCAACAGCAGCGTGAAGAGAAGGCTGCAGGAAGGGCACCTCCACTGTTGAGAAGCCCAGACGGGGGAAACAGGGGAGCCGACAGGTAAACAGGCACCGGGCTTCTTCTTGTTTTTTTAAAAGAATGATTCTTGCTGTATTTTAACCTCGTTGTTTTTAAGAAGACTTTTTTTCTATTTTTTTAACCTCCACGTTGCGCAATTGTTTTTATTGATTATTTATTGGAACTTTGGACACTGCACGCACTTTATTTAATTTGAACATCTTGCTTTGTTGTTTGTTTTAATAAAAGCACTTTGCACTTTTTCACCATCCCCTTGCTATGTTGTTGCCTCACTGCTTAGCTCATCGGTAACATTACTGACAGTGATGGGTTCAAGGGCAATGAACCCTCATTGTCACATGCCCGCATCATGAATCATCCCGGAAACCACATCGGCCACACAACCACACCCCCTCTCTAAGCCGCGAGTGCGGCGATTATTTATTTACAAAAAGTGGCCTTTTTGACGTGAGCTGTGGACCCGCTTCACCACAGGAAGACACCTTTGAATTATTTTATTCCTGATTCCTTGGGATTGAAGTGGTTTTGTAAGCACTTTTCTGGAGACTCTCTGTGCACTTCAGAACCCCCAAACACGACAAGTGATACTAGAAGTTGGGTTGCACAAAAATTGATCCATTTAAGCAACAGCAGCAGCAGTACTATTCTTGGAATGACCCATTTCCTCCTGACACAGAACAGATTCACAGTATTCACATTCATATTCATGCTAGAGATATGCTGTAAAAAAACAACTCATTCCAATGACCCCAAATGCATTGTCTTCAGTTTTAGCTGCATGTCTATGATGATGAGCTGAGACAGAAGAAATTATGTTGCAATTCCAGCCAGTCTGTTGAGTGGCAATGCTCAGCAGGATATTCAAAATACACCTCTCAACAGACTGTATGATTATGATTTTATGAAGCAGTAAATTCTTACCCGAGTACTTAAATCAAGAGATACAATGTCCATGTTTGGCAAATTGACCAGCACCACCCAATATGAGTCCAGGCCCAAGACTTTGTGAACCTAATTTACAGCTGGTTTAATGATGACCCCATAGAAGTCTCATTGAGACACTTGCTATGGCTGAGATGGTGAATGGCACCTTTGCAAAGAGATGCTAAGAAGCAATGTCTGGGGTCTGAAAACTTTGGCGAGAAGAATGAAGGGTGTGTGAGCCACTTGGAGTGATGGGGGCTACCCTAGACTGACACCTGGACCTGAGCTGCTGTTTGGTCTTCGTTCTGCTCCTCAAGGAAGAAACTTTGATCAATCAGAGTTTATCCTGAAGTGTTTACCTAAAAGTTCTATTCAGGTTATCCAATGCTGTACTCGTCACCTAATTATGCTGCAGTCTTTCACAACAGAATTATGCTCCCCAAAATCGAATGAGCACTGCTCTGGAGGTTCCCAAGGAACTGAGCCAAGGTAATAATCCAGTCAAAAGATGCTGCTGGACTGTGGATCTTGGAACAAAGTGATTTACTTTCACTGTGGAAAACCACTAGATCACATCACTAGAGGATGTGGTTTCTCCCTGGCCCGGTTCATGGAGATCAGCATGGCAGAAGCATATCTTTCCATGACAGGAAAAAAAATATTTGTGTTTCTGTGGGGTTAGTGAGGTAAGAAGTTTTTTCATTACTGGACTCTGACATTGATCTCTGTGTGATCTGCAGAGACCTGCTCTGAAAACTGCACAGTAAAAGCTTGAAGCAAGTGTACATACATTTTGTCCATATTAACATAAAGCAGTACACGACTGTACTAATTCTAGTGAAATATTGTGGTAATACAAGATACACAGAGTTTGAATGGCAATTTTGGACACCTGTCCCTGGTCGATGCTACCAAGGAAAATATACAGCCTTTTCCCTTAAGCATTTCTTCCACTCCTTTTAAGATTGAGCAGGCTAAAGAAGTGGAGAGACTCACTGCCAATGAAGCTGCTCCAGAAATGGTTCTGGAAATTAAATCTTATTTGACTAGTGAAAATGAAGAGACTCCTTCCATGGAAAGGAGATTATGCAGTGAACAGATTATACAGTGAATTACTGAACTTTAATGTACTGTGCAATCTGCACATTAGCTGGGAGATGTTTTATTTTGCAAATTGTGAATGACATTGTGGGAACTGCCTCCCTTCAACTTGAGAACCCTGACAAAGAAACCTTTGAACTCTTTTAATCCCAAAGAACTGTCATCTGGGGTCAAACAAACGAAGAAGTTGTCAAATTTTCCGTGTTGTTTAATAAAGGCTCCAATTTTTTTCTCTTCAAATACAAGAAAAAAGTGTTTTTGCAAGCACTACTCTTTGTGCAACTCAGAATCCCAAACACAAAAATAGCTATATATAATCAAAACACACAAATGTTAAATAAACACACACACACTTTGAATAGTTCTAATTATAAATTGTAAATTAGGAATTAAATCACTGGTATGAAATACTAAATTAGACATTTCACAACACACACAACAAACAAAGACTAGCATGCCCGTATTACATGGAAGTTAGACTTCTATTAGACAGAAACTATAAAATTAACGAAGTAAGAATGGCAACATGCAGTGCTGACACAAGCAATGCATTAAATATAAAAAGACAACGGAAGAAACAACGTGAATAAAAGTGACATCAGCTCCACCAACACAATATTAAAAGATTACAGTCAAAAGGGCATGACGAAAGTTTTCAATATAGGTCCAATAGCACAAGAAATACAAGAATAATAAACAGAATAAGACTTAAAGCTCACACTTAAAGCTTACAATGAAACCACCATGATAAATGAGCAAAAGGCAAGTAAAACAGATAATTTTACTTTATTTAATAATTTACAATGCAACTAAGGTGTGAAATGTGTTATTTGTGATTGAGGTCATTAAGATATCAATTTTCCAAGACATTACTAGCTAAAAGTGAAATAGCTAAGAAAAAAAATATCTTCCTGAATAATGCCTACTGTGACTTAATAAGGCAAGTACTGTATTTCAAGTTATTTAAATAAGAGGGGCTCAGTTCTTTCAAAAAAATACCTAAAAGATTAAAAGAGCGTGCCATACACATACAGATGATTTTCAGAAGGAACATTTAGTTAAAAATTTATATTACCTTCTGTCAAGTCTTCTATTGCTTTTCTTACACCTCTGTCAAATGCACGTGCATCAGCAGGACTCTGGAAAGTGAGCCCAAACCTTTTACTGTCAATTATCCAGTGATGAAATGTGGGTGTGGCCTTGGTGTATATCAAATCTTTCTTTAAGAAACATTCAAGCACCACCTACACAGAGAGAAGTGAAAAAAATATAGTAAGGAATCCCTTCAACCTCTGCCATTTTATTTAAGCAGTACAAGCTTGCAGCATTCAGCTTTGACTTTGATCTCTGGAATTTAAACAGTGTGCTTGTCAAAATTTCCAGAATGATGATGAGTGTTTATAGCGTAAGCAGATCAATTAAAACAAGAATCAGAAACAGGTTTCTCAAGATTTCCTCTAAATTAGCATGACTTTAGTTTAAATCCTGTCTTCCCTCAATTTTGAAAGAATAGATTGTCATCAAGAACACTGACATTTCATACAGCATTTATTATCTTGAAATGTAATGAAAACCATGCTAACATACCTGTTTGTCTTTCAGCCTCTCCCCATGAATAAGGAAATCACTTTTTCCATTGTTATCTGACTGAGTGACTTTACAGACTCCTACTCGACTAAGGCCACCTCCTTCTTGTGAAAGCCATCCTCCACTTGAGTCATCACGGGTCATAACCACTGCTTTGACACGGGCAATGTAGCTGTCACTGTTATTTAAAATAAAAAAGGGGGGGGCAAAAATTATATCAATACAAAGTTTTATTATATTAAAAAAAAAAAAAAAATAAGTGACTACTCTCACATCCCAGATACAGTTGCAATATCAAACTAATTAGAGACAACACTGGTCCAATTTGACCTTGCTCAAGCCTGGTTCCGTCAACCTTGCAATAGAAGGAGGGGAAGAAAAAAAAAAAAAAAAAAAAAACCAGGTTCAGAAAAAGGTTCATCCGGGAGGGGCTCAGAGTAGAGCCGCTGCTCCTCCGCATCGAGAGGAGTCAGATGAGGTGGCTCGGGCATCTGATCAGGATGCCTCCTGGACGCCTCCCTGGTGAGGTGTTCCGGGCACATCCAACCGGGAGGAGACCCCAGGGAAGACCCAGGACATGCTGGAGGGACTATGTCTCCCGGCTGGCCTGGGAACGCCTTGGGATTCTCCCGGAAGAGCTGGAAGAAGTGGCCGGGGAGAGGGAAGTCTGGGCCTCTCTGCTTAAGCTGCTGCCCCCGTGACCCGACATCGGATAAGCGGAAGAGGATGGATGGATGGATGGAAGGTTCAGAAAATGTATGGATAAATTACACCCTAGAAACTTGATTTTATAAACTAAAAATAACCAAAATGATTTTGGATAATATAAATTAATTTTGGGTGATTTTAATTAGGAGATTTTTTAAATATGTAAGAGTTTGTTTATTTATTTCAATTAAATATAAATAAAACAGCAATAAATCAGGAGGTGATTAAGACTTAAGCCTTTTTTTGTCAAAAGCACAAGTAACACAAGCCTCAAAAAGAAAATACATGCCTCTGTAAAGATTAACTCCTTTTGCTCCTAAATGTAAGTAAATGCAATGTTTGTTCAGTTTGTCTACCCCTTTGTTTTAAATCATTTCAAACAGACTAAACTTTAAATAGCCTTCCCTTGGTTATATTCTCATAAAAGAAGTATTTTACAGAATATTTCCAAGAATAAAATTCTGAATCTTTTTGTCCATGAAAATATTTACACTTTGTAACATGCTGTGAGGTTTGAAGATTTAAACTGCAATGCCTGTTCAATTTCTGTAACTCTTAGAGGGCATCTGGTAATTCAAACGATAAGGGAGCAGTATGATGCTGGATGACTGTGTTCAAACAACTGATAATGTATATAATACAAATGCACCCAACTTTAAAAAGTGCAGCAGGACATTCATCACTAACATATCTGACACAAAAATTAGATCAATAGTTGTATGGGGTTTGTAAATGGCTTTGCTCTGTCACCTGTTAATTATCTGTGCAAGTATTATTTAGCTCTTTTGAAAGTGTTTAAGGTTATTATTACTTATTATTTGGCTGAAACCTTTATCCAAAGGTGACTTACAACATTTAAGACACACTTACATTTACATTTATTTTATTTATTTCTAATTGGAGCACAGGCAGGTGCAGTGACTTGCTCAAGGTCACACAATGTCAGTTGGGGAATTTCACCAAAAAAAACTCAGGATCTCAATTTCAAAGCCGTAACCATTACACCACACTGCCAAAAAGGCTCGGGCTGCATTGGTCTAAACAGTTAAAAGTTAACTGAAAAATGCTCTTTTTTTCATTCTCTTACATGTTTTTGTTTAGGGATATGCTGATCAGGTTTTTTAAGGCCAACACAGATTCCAACTTTTTTTTCTATATCCCTTTAAAAACCTTTTAAAATTAATCTCCTGCATAACCAGACTAATTGAAGGCTTATGCCCTATATTGAAGTGTATTTTATAATTAAACTATAAATCAAAGGTGTTAACTGTTCATTGTTTTATTAACACAACTAAATCCTGTAGGCATATTGGTCAGTGACCGTAAAATACTAAAATAAATAGAATTCCCTAATAAAATATGTACAAAAACATTTATCCATAATACATATTGCATGAAAGAGAATAAAATGCTTCTCATAATTACAAGCCGTCATATTGTTTGTTTTTTTTCTGTATTGCATCTATCTGAAACAAGGCAAAAAAAAAAAAAAAAAAAAAA
>JANRMT010061414.1:32324527-32354131 GCA_026402145.1 Polypterus bichir lapradei
ATAGACATGTTAATGAGGGTACGGTTGGAATGATAAAGGAAATGGGTACCTGAACAATGTAAAGTAAGTCTAAAATACCTACACAGTAACTATAATCGTAATAAATGAACAATAAAACAGCAGAGAAGCCGTGGATTAAATAAAAAGGCTGTAGTTATCAGCAGGGAGACGTGAATACCGTGGCAAGCAAGGAAGGGAATGTAGAGACTGGAGCGACAGACGGCCTTATATAGGCAGGCAGCCAACAACGTGGGAGGCGTTGGGATGGGGGACCCAACGCCGCCTCACAAGGTGACCGAGCTGCAGGCTAAGGACGTATATATGTACGTAAGTAGGATTCAGTTAGCGTTGGGAACCCGCGTACCAAATTTCTTGAAGATGGGCCCATAAGTAACAAAGACCGTTGAAAAGTTCAATATGACGGCCGAGAGTTGCATCATATCACCGAAATAAGTACCAAATTTCAGCCTTCTACGTACACGGGAAGTTTGAGAATTAGTGATGTTGGAAAGTTCAATATGGCAGCTGACAGTGGCGTCACACCACCGAAATACGTACATTGGTTTTGGTTAGCGCAGGGAAGCCGCCTACCAAATTTCGTGAAGATGGGGCCATGAATAAGAAAGTTCAACATGGCGGACGCTGTTGACTGTTATGACCATTACGCGTAGAATTTCGAAATGAAACCTGCTTAACTTTTGTAAGTAATCTGTAAGGAATGAGCCTGCCAAACTTCAGCCTTCTACCTACACGGGAAGTTGGAGAATTAGTGATGTTTGGAAAATTCAATATGGCGGCCGACAGTAGCGTCATACCACCGAAATAAGTACGTACATCGGTTTTGGTTAACGTAGGGAAGCCACCTACCAAATTTCTTGAAGATGGGGTCAGCCTTCTACCTACATGGGAAGTTGGAAAATTAGTGATGTTGGAAAGTTCAATATGGCAGCCGACAGTGGTGTCATACCATCGAAATAAGTACATACGTCGGTTTCGGTTAGCACAGGGAATCCGCCTACCAAATTTCGTGAAGATGGGGCCATAAATAAGAAAGTTCAACATGGCAGACGTTGTCGACCGTTACGTGTAGAATTTCGAAATGAAACCTGCTTAACTTTTGTAAGTGAGCTGTAAGGAATAAGCCTGCCAAATTTCAGCCTTCTACCTACACGGGAAGTTGGAGAATTAGTGATGAGTCAGTGAGTGAATGAGCGAGTCAGTGAGTCAGTGAGTGAGTCAGTCAGTCAGTCAGTGAGGGCTTTGCCTTTTATTAGTATAGATTCTCACACAATCAATTAATTGATATTAGCAATTAAACACTGGTTAAATGTTAATATATATGCACTATATTTTAATCATTTTAAATTATTAATTGCACTAACTCTTAAAGTGTATTTATAAAATATGGTTTTCCATTTTAATTATGTAGTACTTGTTTCTTACACCACCAAATATTAAATACAGTAAAAATCTTTAAAAAAAAAAATAAAAATCAAATCAAATTCTACCTCAATCTTTCCGCCAAGCATTAATCACCGTCTTTCCTAAACAAAATAGGGACTTATTACAATGTGCATCATACAGACCAATTTCACTTCTGAATAATGATGTTAAGTTACTCTCAAAAATTCTAGGTAGAAGGAAGGAGAAAGTGCTGCCTTTGGTAATATCACAAGATTTATCAAGGGTCGACACTTATCTTCCAATCTTCGACGCCTGTTTAATGTAATATACTCACCAACAAAGTCAAACACCCCTGAAATATTATTATTATTGGATGCAGAAAAAGCATTTGACATGATTGAATGGAAATACCTTTTCACTACATTAGAGAAATTTGGGTTTGGACCGAACATTTGTGAATGGATCAAACTACTGTATAGTAATCGCTCCTCGATCGCGGGGGTTGCGTTCCAGAACCCCCCGCGATAGGTGAAAATCCGCGAAGTAGAAACCATATGTTTGTATGGTTATTTTTTATATATTTTAAGCCCTCAGAAACTCTCCCATGCTGTTTATAAATATTCTCCGCACAGTTATAAAGTAAACCCTCGTTAATCGCGGTTAATCCGCTCCAGACAGATAAATGAATTTCCACGAAGTAGGATTATTTATTTATAAATCTAATATTTTCAAAGTTAGAGCATAGAAAACCTGTTTACGACCTTCTAAATATGTTTTTTAACATTATTAGAGCCCTCTAGACATGAAATAACACCCTTTAGTCAAAAGTTTAAACTGTGCTCCATGACAAGACAGAGATGACAGTTCTTTTTCACAATTAAAAGAATGCAAACATATCTTCCTCTTCAAAGGAGTGTGCGCGTCAGTAGCAGAGAATGTCAGAGAGAGAGAGCGTGCAAGAAAAGTAAACAAGCAAAAATCAATTGGGCTGTTGGGCTTTTAAGTATGGGAAGCACCGCGATAAAGCAGCCGCAATGAAGGGATCAATATGAAGGTAGTCTTTCAGCATTTTTTACAGGCGCGTCCGCGTCCATATCTTCTAAGCAAACAGCCTCTGTGTAAACAGCCCCTCTGCTCACACTCCCTCCGTCAGGAGCAGAGAATGTCAGAGAGAGAGAGGCAGAGAAAAGCAAACAATCAAAAATCAATACGGGCTGTTAGAGCTTTGAAGTTTTCGAAGCACCGCACGGGCAGCATATCTTATATCATTGAGGAGTTTTATTTAATACGTAATACATGCTCTGATTGGGTAGCTTCTCTGCCACCCGCCAATAGCGTCCCTTGTATGAAATCAACTGGGCAAACCAACTGAGGAAGCATGTACCATAAATTAAAAGACCCATTGTCCGCAGAAATCCGCGAACCAGCGAAAAATCCGTGATATATATTTAGATATGCTTAATTTAAAATCCGCGATGGAGTGAAGCCGCGAAAATCGAAGCACAATATACTGTATACCAATGCAGAAGCTTCAGTTTGTATTAACAACATTTGTTCAGACTACTTTAAACTAGAACGTGGTACCAGACAAGGATGCCCCTTGTCACCACTGCTATTTGAAATCACCATTAAACCACTGGTGGTTCACTGTTGAAATGCTGATCAGATAAAGGGTATTATCAAAGAAGGACTGGAACAGAAAATTTCTCTATATGCAGATGATATGGTACTGTATATATCAGACCCACAAAATTCTGTGCCTGCAGTCTTAACAGCACTTACAGTATTTCAAAGGATCTCTGGTCTCAGAATAAATCTGAATAAAAGTGTACCCTTTCCTGTGAATTCTCAAGCATATAATATTAGATTAGACACCCTACCTTTTATCATTTCAGATCAGTTTAAATACCTAGGGGTAAACATCATAAGTAAACACAAAGCTCTTTATCAACAAAATTTCGCCGTCTGCATGGAAAAAATTAAGCAAGACTTGCATAGATGGTCAACTCTTCATTTCACTCTAGCTGGAAGAATTAACATTTTTAAGATGAATATTCTTATTTCAAAACATTCCAATATACATCAATAAATCATTTTTTAAGCAACTGGATTCAACAATAACCTCATTTATTTGGAACTCAAAACATCCACGTGTCCAAAGAGTGACCCTACAAATACCTAAGGCAGAAGGTGGCATGGCTCTACCCAACTTCCAGTTTTATTACTGGGCAGCAAACATACAAGCTATAAAAACCTGGACACAAATAGATGAACATACACAGGCCTGGTCCGCAATAGAAGTAAAATCCTGCAGTACTTCTTTATATTCCCTGCTTTGTGCCCCAATAAAAAAAATGTTATCGGCAATATACTAATAACCCAATTGTGTTTCACTCACTCAGAATATGGAACCAATGTAGAAAGCATTTTAAGACGGAGAAGCTGCTATCTGTGGCACCTCTGCAAGAGAACCACTTCTTTCAATCTTTGCGAACATACGCAGTTTTTAATATCTGGAAAAAATTTGGAATTAACTTGCTCAGAGATCTTTATATAGACAATGACTTTGCATCCTATGAACAATTACATTCCAAATTTAACATTCCAGCTACACATTTCTTTTACTATCTTCAAATCATGAACTTTGTTAAACAGAACCTGCCCGATTTTCCGCATCTGGCACCCTCATCCATGCTGGAAAAAATATTGCTCAATTTCAAGGACTTAGACACCATCTCGGCAATATATAAAATTATTTTACAGTTCCTCCCTTTTAAAGATCCAAGAGGACAATGGGAAAAAGATCTCTTAATCAATATATCAGAAAAGGAGTGGAAAGTAGCAATGCAGAGACTTCACTCGAGCTCCATATTCGCAAAGCATGCAATTACTCAACTCATAATTATATATCGAGCACATCTGTCTCACCTAAAAAATGTCCAAAATGTTTCCAGGGCAAGATCCAACCTGCGAACACTGCAATCAAGTCCCAGCCTCACTGGGTCACATGTTTTGGGCCTGCACCAAATCAACATCATTTTGGACCAAAATTTTTAAGTGCCTTTCAGATAGCCTTGGTGTCACAATCCCTCCTAACCCATTAACAGCTGTGTTTGGTGTTCTTCCAGATGGGTTTAAAGTGGAGAAGGACAAACAAACTGTGATTGCATTCACTACACTTTTGGCATGCAGACTTATTTTGCTAAACTGGAAGAATCCTAACTCTCCTCTTTTAAGTCAGTGGGAAACCAATGTTTGATACTATTTGAAATTGGAAAAAATCAAATATTCAGTTAGAGGGTCTGTATAGAATTTTTTCAAAACCTGGCAGGATCTAATCAATAATATTTTAGAATAATTTCTTAAAGCACCGAGGAAGCAGTTATCTCCACATTTGTTTTTCTTCTCCATCTCTATTGGCCTATTAAACTCATCAATTTAGGTACGTTTAAAAGCCTTAAGTTTTACCCCGTTGGCCATGCTCTCTTTCTCAGGAGTAGGGGTCAACTTGTTTTCAATCCTATTTTTTGTAAAAATTGATCGATTTGTATGGAATGATTGCAATAAAATTAATAAAATTTAAAAAAATAAATAAAAAAGCCTATTGTTTTCTAAGAAACAACTTCAAATACGTCTTTATCTTTTCTTTTTCCAATTTAAAGTGTAACCTTGTACATTTTAAACAAGCACACTGTCCAAACTAAAACAGTGTCTGTTTTAATTAAAATGACAAAATAAAGGTCTGAATTCCTTAAAGTAGCTTTTATTGCAATTTGTCTAGTTGCACAGGATGACTTCTCCGATTACTTTTTTCCCATTTTATTACTCCACTTTCTTTAATGTGAAAGCTAATATACCAATCGCCTCCTCTACTGATAAAACAAGCTTCCATTCACTGCTCTATGTTTATACGGCAGGAAGTTTACTGCCAACAGGGGGGTAGGGGGGGTTGTTAAATATGCCATGGCTCAACTGCCATAATACTTTGTATAAAGGTGCATGACAACTAAATTACTGTAAACCTTAGAAAAGCAGGGGCTGAAACTATTAAATTTTTATGATCTTCCTTTTTACAAATCAAGTCTTTTTTAGTGAAAATTGTCCGATTTCAATTGGCAGCCAATCGATAGGAGCATTCCTAGTACTGTTTGGCAAAAGTCACTCTCAAAAAACTTATACATTTAGATTGAAAGAAAATGAATATAATTCCCTTTTTAAAAACAGACAAGCTTTTATCATAATTTGTTACTTTTTTGAAAGTATGTTGCCATTTACTACTCAGAATTAAATCTAGTAACTAAAGGAACTAACAAAAGAAAGTCATGAGACGTCTGAAACTTTTTTCTTAAAATATGCCTAAAGCATAAATTAGGCACCTGCTAAAAATTAAATAATGTCATCTCAATTTTAAAACAAAAGAAAGCATGTAAGGGCCATCAGCTTTTATTAACAATTCCTGGGACTCATATAACCGTGTTAAAAGGATAAGTTTGGTATTTCTCAAGTCAATGTTGTTTCTTCACAATCATGGCATATTTTAATTTGCTGCATAAAAATAAATTTGGAAGTTAAACCTTTTTTGTTTTAATATAAATTACAAAAATACCTGGTCTGTTCTTGCACCATAGAATACGACTTATGATAACCCATGTCCAAGCATGAAAAAAAAGGCTTAAACTTGCCAAATATGTGTATTTTTCACAGCCAGATTGTTATTAAGTATTAACATGGATTTTGAGATTGAACAAATATTACAAAATACTGTGGAAAGGGATTAAAAAACTAATATAATTAGTGTGATTTAGCCATTTTAATAAGCTATCATTTTAAAATAGCAAAATGTACAGATATGAAGATAAGAATGCATATAGCACTATCACTGAACCATATTTGTTCAGGCAAGAATATACTGATGAAGAGATCCAACAGATCGAAGAGAAAAGAGCAGAGAGCGGGTTAGAACGGGAGACACAAAAAGAGAAAAATGTGCAACAAATGTAGAAAATGTGAAATTATGGACACTCAGGAGGAATGAACTGGTGCAAGGACTGGGACGTGCCACTTCCACTGCTGGAAAACTTAAGACATATCAGTGGAGGAGCCTGTTTTGTTATATGAGGCTGAAGTATGTGCAACAGATAAAGACAAACTTTTCAGCTATCATTAATCATGGAATTCTGGAAACATTTTTCCACTTTACAAAATTAAACTGGAAGAAACGATCAAAAACCTGAAGTACCAAATTGGCAGAATTAATTATACTAAGATAGCTTATTGATGTTATTTTTTGCAGTGTTAAAAGCTTAATTAGTATTGATGTGTGACATATCTGAGTAACTATATGGAGATTGTCGTTATTATTTTACACAATCAACAACCAGGCATACGAATAAAATACATGGTGCTAGATCCTTGAGACACCACCAGAAATGGGGTCAACATTGCCATCCTACATAACAGTTACCCACCTATACAGTATTAAGTCTGCTAATGAAATACACTGATTGTTATTTTACAGCTCTGCATTACTTTTTTATTACTGAATTTATTAAAAGCATAGAAACAAGTAAAAATTAAACTGAATTCAGTTCAACCCCCACCCATGAGAAAGACAGAAAAGGCCAACAGCCAGAGTAAAACTTTTAGAGTAGAAAAGAGGGAGGAGAATCATTTTCCCTAATATAAAAGCTTACTCAAAATGTTTTTGATTAGATCCTGCCATGTTTTAAAAAAGTTTTGAACAGATCCACTAAGTCAGAATTTGAATTTTTCAAATTTCAAATAGTACAGACCATCAGTTACCTAGTGACTTAAAAGAGGTGAGCTAGGATTCTTTGAGTTGAGCAAGCTAAGTCTGCATGCTAGTAGTGAAGTAAATGCAATTACAATTTGGTTTGTCCTCCACTTTAAGCACATCTGGGAGTACACCAAACATAGCTGTTAATGGATTAGGAGTGATTGTGATAACAAGGCTGTCTGGTAGGCATTTAAAAATTTTGGTCAGAATAATGTTAATTTGGTGCATGCCTAATAAAGTTGCAGCTCGATTGCAAAGTTTGCAGGTTGGATCTTGCCCTGTAAACATTTTAGACAATTTTAAACGAGAAAGGTGTGGAACTTGAAACACAAATTACAAAAACTTTTTTTTTTTTCTTTTGGTCACCGGCCCACCTTCTTAAAAGCCACGCTGACATCCTTTGACCCCAACAGCCCCTGCACCCTCAGCAGAAGACAAATCAGAGCTGCTGCAGGGACTGCTGGGAGTTAGTTTTAAATTCTAGTAGAGTACGCTCTCGGATTGGCTACTTCCACCATCCCAAGCCGCATTTTCCTCTACGGTTGCTTCCTGTTCTCTCTACAGTGAAGTATTGCTACAAAAAAGCCATAAAAATTGCGGAGGATATTTATGGTTTCCGCTAACAATTATTAGTTAGGTTCTAAGGAAAAATCCGTGAACGACTGAGGCAGCGAATCCTGAACCATGTCTTCGTGAGGGCCTACTGTACAGATTTGTTGACTAAAAAACTGTTAAGAATTAGTCATTATTACATAAAGAAATATGGAACACTGGAAAACACTTTTGAAGGGAACCCACTTTATGCAGTCTAACAAATGCTCAAGGCTGACAACACTTAACTTTCCATGATTGTTTTGTTTCTTGTTTAATGTAGTTTACTTACTTATTCCTAGCAGCAAAGCAAAAATGAAGCTTAAAAGGGAGTAAGACACTCATGGAGCCAGAACATAATAAGACTACAGTAGTAACATCTATATATTGCAGTTGCAGCTTAATAAAACAACCAAATGAAATGCATACAAAAACAAAAAAAAAATAATAATTAAATTTGCAAAGACCATAAGTAATAATAGCTTTTTCCAGGTATAGGTTAATCAAAGCAATGTTATTAAACTCTTGCCTTAAAAGTACAGGTCAACCATCGAGAAGTGTGGTTCACTTAGAAGCCTTAACATAAACCCAACAGCACTATCCAGGATTTTAGTTTATGCTAAAAAGAAAAGCGGAGAAGGTTAAGTGGAACCATGACACTGCAACACTAAATGCATGTTTATCAAATTACTCTGCAAGTACCCAAATGACTTTTACTGTACATGCTATCTAGATCTATAGTTAAGTTTGAGGAACACCTTTGTTTGTAAATAAAGTCTCTTGTTGACAGTTGGGCAGAAGTTACAAACTACTTTTATCTGAAAGAAAAAACAGAATATACAGTAGCATACAGCACAAGCAGAGCAGCTAAAGAATGTCATTGTGATGAAATACATAACCCTGTATGGGTTTAAAAAATAGAAATAATATAGTGTTTATTTTATGGATTCAATTTATTTTACTACAAAACTTGCTGTATGCTGCAGAACTGCAAAGAGAATCTACAGCCATTGATTAAATCACAATAGTCAGTCCTTGACAAATATGACTTAACTTTTGTTCCTTTAAGACAGACAATGAAAAATTACCTGTGTTTGTATGTTGCATCAAGCCTAATTTTTATTTTGGACCCTGATGAAGTCATTAGAAAACCCTTTGTTTGCATCGGCCATTCTAAGGTACTTGAAGTACAGTGGGTATAGAAAAGAATCACCCCCTTCGAAATATTCCCATTTTTTTTTGCTTTACAGCCTTAAATGAAAACACACAAACCAATATTTTTTCCAGATCTACTTACTCAATGCAATCTATTATATCCAAGTAAAAGATTAGGGCTGTATATTGGTAAGAATTTTGCGATACGTATCATAATACAGAGGTTATGATTCAATATATTGTGATATATTGCAATATTGTAAGCAAGGTGATATTAAAATTTGTTTTAAATCTAATTTTAGGAAAACTATCATAGTATGAAGAACACACCACTATATTCATAAAAAATTAAAAAGCTTAAAAGTAAAAAAAAAAAAACAAAAAAAAAACAAAACAAAAAAAAAACACAACTACTTTTTTATGCAATCAGAACAGTAGGATCTGCAACTGCATTTATCACAGTCCCTATAACTTCAGACATCATAGCAATACCTTTTGTGCAATCTGAGGAAAATAAGTGTACTTTTTGATCCTGCTTTAAAGGTTCACACTATACCACACTATGTTTCAAGCAGTTTATAAGAAAATGCATAACATCATAGCACTGTAATCTGAACAAAGGAATTAACATTTATTTACAGTATATCAGTAAAAAAAAATAAAAGTGTTTGCAGGATTCTTTAGGTAAATAAACTGAGTAAATTCAAAAAAATCAAACAGTATTACATATGAATTCAGACAGTATATATATTAAATTCTGCTTTAAAGGTTCACATTCTATTGTATGTAGGCCATTTTTTAATTTTTCAATCTCAAGTGGTTAATAAAAGAAAATGAATGGTCCTTGTAACATCCAACATCATAACACTATATTTTCTGAAATCTTTAAAAAGTTTTTTCTTACATTTTCAGATCTTAAACTTGGATTTCACATGTTATTAGAGTTTGTATGTATGTCAGTGCTTATTTTTTTAAATGTCAAGGTTTTTGTGGAGGAAAGTGAGCTGGTCAACATGCCCAGCTTTCAGAACACTTCTCTGTGGTAATCTCTTGCGGTGGAGCTGAGAGATTCCAGTACCTTCATTGTTACCTCCTCGTACAACTTGGGCACAGTAATGTCAGTGATGTGTTGTTGGGAGGGTATGATGCAACGAGGCTCTATTGTATTCACCATATTTCAGAAGGTTTCATTCTCTACAACATTCAGAGGGCGCATATATTTGCAAATGAAAGAGTATTGACCGAGTTATTTTGTTTGCATGAGTTGAGGTCGGTTTGCTAACTTCGATGTGTGAACTTATTCCATAGCGAGTTGAGAGTGACCCACTTTTTTTAACGCTTGCCGTTTGCTGCTCCTTTATCTGTACATCAGAATGGTGTCTTGCTAAGTGTGCTTTCAGATTCGTTGTGTTCCCTAAATATTTGATTTTGGCATGGCAAAATTTGCAGATGGCATGGCTCTTGTCTATCTCCTTAGTGCCTTCTTTATTGTGAAAGCCAAAATGAGCCCATACTTCTGCTTTGTACGCCGCAGGAGCCGGTCAACTCCTCTGGATTCAGCCATCGGTTGTCATGTTATCAGTCAGGTCGGTTTGTCACTGCACAATCCACATTGTCTGGCAGATCCGCTCGCCTGAGTATTGAAAGCCTACATACGACAACCCTTATGCTATTTCCTGTCTCAATTCATGGTGTTACTGCTATCTTGCGATCAAGGATTTAAATGCAAAATGAACTGTGTGCCTCTTTGAATGTAAACTAGTAATTAAAAATCGATACTATGTTTTTGGGAATCGATGCACTATCAAAAAACACAATACTGCAATACTGAAGTGTTTTGATATTTTTTACACCCCTATGAAAGATATCACAGCTACAGTTCAGAAGAATTTAAAAAAAAAAAAAAAAAAAAGAAATATTCACTCCCCTCAAACAATATTTGTCAACTCAATCAGGTGTAAGTCAGCATCATTTCCATTGCAGACCATGGTTACTGGCTTCCACCTGTGATCAATTGTAATCAGTGTGATTAATGAAGCATAAAAACAGCTGTTGCTGGAGCATTACCTTGCTTGGTAGTGCAACTGACAGCAAACAACTGACTATGGGCGGCATGCTACTTTCAAAAGATCTCAGGGATAGAGTTGTGGACAGACATGAGGCAGGAGATGGATATAAAAAAAAAATCTCAAAGGCTTTATCAATCCCAAGCAGCATAGTAAAGTCCATAATAAAGGAGTGGCAAGTGTTTGGTACTACTAGGACCCTCCCTGGAAACGGCTGTCCCTCCAAACTGGATGGAAGAGCAAGGAGGAAACTGGTAAGACAGGCTACCAAGAAGCCAATGGCCACTTTGAAGGACTTACAGGATTTTATGGTAAAGAGTGGTCATTGTGTGCATGTGACAACAATTTCATAAGCACTCCACAATTGTGGCTTGTTCGGGTGGGTCATAAGGAGAAAGCCACTTCTTAAGAAAGGCCACATTAAGGCTCGTTTGAGCTTTGCCAGAATGCACCTTGAAGATTCTGATGCCAAGTGGAAAAAGGTCTTATGGTCAGATGAGACCAAAATCAAACTATTTGGCCTCAATACCAAATGGTACACCTGGCGAAATTCCAATGTAGCACACCATCCACAACACACCATATCTACAGTAAAGAATGGAGGTGGCATCATCCTGTTGTGGGGGTGTTTCTCTGTCGCAGGGCCTGGGGCTCTCGTTAGGGTAGAAGGAAAAATGGATGGAGCAAAATACTGTCAAATTCTTGAGGAAAACTTGCTACCCTTTGCCAGAAAGTTGAAGATGGGTAGAATGTTCACTTTTCAACATGACAACGACCCGAAGCACACTGCAAAATTGACCACACAGTGGCTGAAGGAGAAAAAAGTGAATGTCCTCATGTGGCCCAGTCAGAGGCCAGACCTAAACCCCATTGAAAATCTGTGGAAAGATTTGAAGATAGCAGTCCACCAATGCTCACCATCCAATTTGACTGAACTTGAAAAGTTAAATTGTAAAGAAGAATGGGCAAATATTGCTCAATCTAGATGAGCAAAGCTGACAGAGAAGTATCCCAACGGACTCAAGGCTGTCATTAAAGCAAAAGGTGGTTCAACAAAATGGCACTGACGTTGGGGGGTAAATCCTTTATTAATTTCAGTATTGCTTGTTTTTGATTTTTTATCATTTTTCTGAACTGTAACTGTGATATCTTTCACTTGGATGTTATAGGATGCATTGGGTAAGTAAAGCTGGGAAGAAATATTTTTTGTGTTTTCAATTAAAGCTGTAAAGCAAAAAAATGGGAATACTGTATTTCAAAGGGGGTGATTCTTTTCTATACCCACTGTATGTTATTTCAAAATCTTGTGTTGCATAATCTAGTTGTGCTTCTGTTTTATCTCACACACATGTGCCTTACATTCTCCTGAAGAAAACTAAGAATAATAAATACAGTCATGGCCGAAATTATCGGCACCCCTGGAATTTTCCCAGAAAATGCACCATTTCTCCCAGAAAATTGTTGCAATTACAAATGTTTTGGTATAGACATGTTTATTTCCTTTATGTGCATTGGAACAACACAAAAAAACAGAGAAAAAAAGCCAAATCTGACATCATGTCACACAGAACTCCAAAAATGGGCCGGACAAAATTCTCTCTTGATGATGCGCTACACTTTATAAATTCAATTAACAATGGAAAAAAAACCCAGAATGAATTCAAAATTTCCCTGTGTCCATATTGATTTTTCTCTAGGTTCTTTAGTTTTACCCTCACATTTATACAACAACATCATCATTTATTTCTATAGCACATTTTCATACAAGGCATGTTGTTCAAAGTACATTTACAAAAAGTAAAAAAAATTGCAAGTAATAAAGAAAAACAACAAACCTGAAATAAGAATATGAATGAATAAATGAAATACCATCCATCCTTCCATTTTTCACACCCACGTATCCTGAGCAGGGTCATGGGGGAGCCGAAGCCTGTACAAGCAAGCATTATGAGCAAGGCAGGAACAATCACTGGACAGGGTTGAATACTAAATAACAATAAATCAATACGTACTTAAAGAATACAGATATGTAAGTAATATATAAAACAGAGTCCTTAATTATGAACTTGTTTTTTTGTCTCTCATGAGTATAACATCTTCAATACTATGGTCGGATGGCCAGGGAGGACAGAAAAAAAAACTGACAAGATACTGGAGAAATGAAAAAAAAAATCTGCAAAGGTTCCAAGGCCAAACAACCCCCCAATAGTCCCTAATTGTTAACTGAGTGCATGCTGGACCAGCTGTTAACAAAACTAGACTGTTGGGTAACTGAAGCACAGACAATAGGAATAAGTTACCAAGTAGTGACGTTGACAGTAGGACTTTCAAAATTAAACATTATTTTGGAAGAATTACTGTATATAATAGTTCTCCTGCAGATAAGTCAGGGCTTGATTTTACAGTATAATTTCCGGCATTTTATAATGTCTGTCGTATAAGTCGAATGTGGAAAACTCACGCTATTGGTCCAAGAGATTATGATATGCTAATGCCCACCTGAGAGAGTAACCATGGAGCACACTGCCATTGTTTTTTCCCTATGTATTGTGCCTACATGACCACACAGTAATACCCAAACTATTCCGAAGCAACGTTTGCACTGTTTTGTGTTTTTTGTATCTCACACCCTCTTACACCTTTATCGTAAGAGAATCCCTTATCTACGATGGAGAGTTTGATCAGAAGAAAATATTCACCTGGTTTTAAATTAAAAGTCGTTAAAGTGGCGAAAGAAATCAGTAACTGCGCTTCTGCAACAAAATTCGATGTGTTTGAGAAACTGATGTGAGATTGGAGGAAGAAAAAAAAAAGGTGTATTTTTGAACGGGTGTATAAGTCGGAGTATATACAGTAAGTGGATAGGATGAGCAAGCTGGAGCTGTATGGCCAGTTCCCATCTAGACTGTTCTAATAATGCCACAATTATGTGATCGTGTACACAGATATGACCCCTGAAAGAGACTATGGCTTTGCCAAAGGCTGTGTTTTTTTACCTAATGACTAATGGTGCCATTACAAGTTTCAGTGCTCATGACCATGACTAGGATTTAAAGAGGTTAAAAAAATGGGTGGATATAAACTTGTGAATACAAGAACACATGGAGGATGCACCTAGCTATGTGAATATGGTATTTAAACGTTAATCAAATACTTTCATAACAAAAAATATTTGTGGGAATGCTTCACATTTACAAAGGTTTTGAAAATATTTTTTCTGGAGTGAAATAGGGAATAATTTCACATCAATATGACAGTTTAGATTTCATTTTTTACCAGCATCTGAAGGTGACAGATGCAAAACTAGAACCTTTCTTTTTAAATTCTACTTTTTTTTGATTGTACAAATAGCACACTAACAAGGAGGGTGCTCTATACATTAAGAAACCTGGATGGAAGAACTAAGTTAATTAGCACATGCAAGTAGAATTTCACTGTACTCTGTACATGTGACAATAATGCCCTCTATAAGCTACAACTTAAAAACTAGAAAAACTTATTAAGATAAAAATGAAAAAAATTGATTGACAATGATGCACAACTGGGGCAAAATTTCACCAGCAGCAGTTAATTATTGTAAGGACTATTTATTAGCTCTAGTTTGACAGAGATGCTGACTAACTGCTACTGACATCCTTGGCAGATGCTCAGTAAAGCATTTAGCTTCCTCAGGAAAATCACCACTATTGTGCGAATGAGTGAACACACTTTTAAACACCCATAATGTACATCTTCTCTGACCTTTAGAGACCATTTGGTTCTGCTCTTCAACACAGCTCATATTATACTGTTTCAGCACACATAGCAATGCTGTGCTCCATATACAGCGGCTCAAACTCTCACCTGCATGCTTCACACAGACATAAAACCACAATAATAGAAACTGAACCCCAAATGAAACAATTTCCTTATTACAAAATGCAGATTTCATTACAATAACCATATAAACTATTTTCATGTAACAATAAAACAAAGTACAAAAATCATAAAGAAAGTGAGGAATTTAGTGTGCAGCTGCTCACTGAAACTCTTTCCACATACAGTAATCCCTCCTCCATCGCGGGGGTTGCGTTCCAGACCCCCCCGCGATAGGTGAAAATCCGCGAAGTAGAAACCATATGTTTGTATGGTTATTTTTATATATTTTAAGCCCTTATAAACTCTCCCACACTGTTTATAAATATTCCCCGCAGCGTTATACAGCATAATCCCTTTGTATTCTCTTAGATATTAGGTAAGATTCATTGAAATTATGTATATAAACACACACTGTTTATATACAGTAAAACCTAAATATTATTTTAAAGATATTGAGTGTCTCCGATATCACATATGTTACAGCCATTACGATAGACAGGTCACCAGCAATAAATACGTACATTGCAAGAAAAATAGTATACAGTAAATGTATTAATTATTTATGGTTACTCACCAACAATGACACGATGACTTGTCCGATAACAATGAGTTTAATTTTACTGCACAACAAAGGAGAGCGTTACAGCCCTTGTAAAGGAGCCACTTCAGGCGATTGTGTAGCACTGCCGTTGTTCTTCTTCTGGCAGTCTTCAATCCAAATCCCTAAAGCAGATTCCATCCAGACTACTGCCTTATTACATCCACTTACAACTCGTTTTGCACCCTGGTTAAAAGGACGCTGCAGCCGTAGATCTTATATTCCTTTCCTACTTTTTAAATAAAAAGAATCGTAGCCTTCAACAAATCCAAAACGTTTACCTTTTCGGCAATCGTTAACATCTTCTTCTTGCGCTTGGGCACGGCACCTGAAGCAGTAGCAGATTGTTTTGGAGCCATAATGAAGGGCTTGACTATGCACAAAGATAAACACTAAAGAGCACAACTCTTTACACAGCGAAGCACGTTGATGCTGAATGAGCGAGATGAGACTTCCTGGTTAACACTGCATAGCTCCTGCGTGCTCTGATTGGTTAGCTTCTCAGTCAGGAGAACTTAACTGCGTGCTCTGATTGGTTAGCTTCTCAGCCATCCGCCAATAGCGTCCCTTGTATGAAATCAACTGGGCAAACCAACTGAGGAAGCATATACAGGAAGTAAAAAGACACATTGTCCGCAGAACCCGCGAAGCAGCGAAAAATCCGCGTTATATATTTAGTTATGCTTTCATATAAAATCCGCGATACAGTGAAGCCGCGAAAGTCGAAGCGCGATATAGCGAGGGATTACTGTATACGTCAACATTTTTCTCAGTAAATATTTTTGGAATGGGGCTACCAACATGAAATTTTCTCCAGATACAGTAATCCACACATACAAAGAAATCAAAACAAGTAAGTTATGTGTAATAAAGTGGAATGACACAGGGAATAAGTATTAAACACACTTACGGAAATTTATTTAATACTTAGTAGAAAAGCCTTTGTTGGTAATGATAGTTTTAAGAAGCTTCCTGTATGGAGAAACTAGTCACACGCATTGCTCAGGGGTGATTCTAGCCCATTCTTCAACACAAACGGTCTTCAAATCTCGAAGGTTCTGGGGACCTCTTCTATGAACTCTGATCTTCAGTTCTTTCCATAGATTTTCCTTCTCTGAAAACAACTAAGAGTTTCCTTGGTTGTGTGTTTGGGATCACTGCCTTGCTGAAATCTCCACCCTTGTTTCATCTTCAGCATCCTGGTTGATGGCAGCAGATTCTTATCAAGAATGTTCCGTTACACTTCTCCATTCATCCTTCCTTCAATTATATGTAGTCTGCAAGTACCATATGCTGAAAAACAGCTGCACACCATGATGTTCCTACCTCCAAACATCACTGTTATGTTTTCTTGGGGGTGATGTGTAGAGCCATTTCTCCTCCAAACATAATGTGTGCAATGACATTCAAAGAATTAAATTTTGGTCTCATCTAACCAGACTATATTCTCCCAGTATTCCATTGGCTTGTTCAAATACTGTGCAGCAAACATTAAACAAGCTTCAACATACTTTTTCTTCAGCAGTGGAGTCTTACTCAGTGAGCGTGCATAGAGGCCATGGCGGTTGAGTACATTTCTTACTGTTTTCTTTGAAACAATTGTATCTGCTAATTCCAAGTCTTTCTGAAGCTCTCCGTGAGTGGTCCTTGGCTCTTGGATAACTCTTTTGAGTAATCTTTTGACTCCTCTGTCAGAAATCTTGCGAGGAGCACCTGGTCGTGGCCAGATTATGGCCCCAACGGTGCTCACTGGAACATTCAGAAGTTGAGAAATATGTCTGTAACCAATGCCATCATTATGTTTTCCAACAATAAAGTTGCAAAGGTCTTGAGAGAGCTCTTTGCAAGCATTAACCTCTTCCCTAATTCAATTAAATCACTAGGCTCTCGCACCATTCAGAAATAAACATTTGAACACTCTAAAAATTTCTGATCAGGAAACAATGATATTTTGTGCTCAGTATTATTTTACATTGATATTTACGGGGAATGCCGATGTTTTTTTTTTGAGATTTTCATCCTAGATACTGGGATCCACCAATTCACCAGACAATCAATCAATATGTAGACAACACAGAATGAAAATGCACACAAACATATGACGTAACATTTCAATGTTAAGTAACAAATACCTTACATGCATTTTATCCTATGTTCTTTATTCTGTATTCTTTAAAGAGTGTTTGGTTTTTATAAATGTTTTATGAAGTGAAGAATATAGATTGGAAAATTCAGGTTTCAGGCTAAAAATGTGAGTTCTTTCAAAACTGCTTAAACAGGGCATGGTAATTTTTTTTACAGCAGCAAGATACACTTACTGTATTCTTTTGTAAGCTTTCCAGTGATAGATCTAAACCTATATATAACCATATTTAAAGATATGAATATCAACTATAAACACTAAGAGTGTACCGTTTGATTAAGCATCATCCAAAAAAGAAGTCTATTTTTATATTTACTTTATGCATACAAATATTTACACTTTGAACACAGCAGGAATATTAAGTGAGAAACAAATCAGTTATTTAATAATGGGCTATGACACCCCATGTAGTGGCAAGGTGTAGTGGCCACCAAACTACACAGAAAGCGTCTTGTAGTTCAGGGCCGACTGGAATCAGACTTGAGAGAAGTCAGACATGGAGACACGGATACAAAAAGGTGGTATACAAGAATGTATGCACACAAAATTGTAGTCTTCCTAAAGGAAAAAGACAAGCAGGAAGAAACTACACACAATGAAAATCAAAACATCCATAAAAAATACTAACAAGGAAAAAAAAAAGAACCTCCACCAAAACAGTGCAACTAGAAGATATCTACATAAAAATATTTACAAAAATAGGCACAAGCCACTGTTTGGCAAACTAAATGAATTTGCTATACCAACCACATTATACATACCACGAGTCTAAAGACAAACCCTTGAAGCAGGAAGTGCCTCTTATTTTCGGGGAACATATCTTTAGCCAATCCTGCGACATGCTGCTCCCTTTCACCAACTGCGACTGACGCAGGTGCCTTCTGCACAGGTGCACCCCTTAGTTCTTGCAAGGCATGTACTAAATAGGGCTAGCAGCATCAAGCACAAGCGCAAACTTGAGTACATTCCTGTGACAGTGTCAGTCCTGCTCCATGCTCCTGCTTCCAGATTCGGGAGCCCTTGAACCCTCCACCGTCAGTAATGTAATTGGAGGAGAAATCACACTAGGAGCAAGGGGATGGTATAAAAAGTGTACAAGTGCTTTTATTAAAAACAAATCCACACAAAACCAGTGTCCAAATTAATAGTGCAGTGATTCAAAGTTAATAAATAAATCCATAAAAACGACAGTTGATAACTGGAGGTTAAAATCCCAAATAAATAAATCAATAAAAATGAGGTTAAAAACATGCTGGAAGCTTTTTTATTTAAAAAAAGCCTGGTGCCCTCTTCTTTTAGCTGGCGGCTCGCCTGCTTCTTCCATACAGGCTCTGCAACAGGGGAGTTACGCTATCAGCAGGTGCAGCTGCCCTCCACACTGGTCTGGTAGCCTTCCACCCCCTGGCTACGTAGAGCTCAACCCTCCGGACCGAGACTTGGGTTCCTCAATGGCCAGGGCACTCATGCTGAGGCTCACCCTCCATACTGCCAGTCACTCTAACTCCTAAAAACCGTTCAGCTGGAGCGACCACTTCTTTCAGCCCCCGCCCGAGTGTCGGCCAAACACCCATTCCAGGGGCTCTCCTACCAGCTGCCTGCCATACCCAGTGAGACTGCTCTCTCTCTCTCGCTTGCTCCTGCACCGGCTCTCCGCACCTCCTGCCTTCTTCCCTTAACCTCCATCCTTCACACTCGCACTCCTCCTGCTTATAATGGAGATGTGGCACAGTTGTGGCGATCAGCAGCTCCTGGCATCAATTACGAGCATTGGCATTCCCACACCTGTGCACTTCAGTGCAGAAATGCCCACGCCCATAACATGCTCCGGAACCACTCCGGCCACACTACCATGCCCCGTCCTTAAGCCGCGAGTGTGACGATTATTTATTTAAAAAACTGGTCATTTGTTTAGAGCCGTGGACCTGCTATATCACAATCCTGACACACTCCCCTCAGAACAGCAGATACGCACAACAAAAATAAGTAACGTTTTTTCTTGGGGATCCCCTTTTCACACTAAGGCACACTAAACTGCACCCAGTACTTCCAATGATTTAACCAGGTAAATGCTTTAATTTTTATTCTGCAAAAGTCAACTTTATCCTATTTTTGGGTCTTTTTCAACCTTAAAGTGGTAATGCCTGGTAGGTGAATTACCACATGGGTACAAATCTAAAGACTGAAAACAAAATGTTTTTCAAGCTTGTATTTAAACTTTCCTTCCCATACTTATGAATGTATGAAGATTATTGCAACTTCTTACATTAAGCAGACAGAAGTCAACAACAAAGCCTGTATATACTGATGAAAATGAGTAAGTAAATGAGATTTAAGAAAACAAAACAACACAATCAACTGAAAAGTATAAATGACTGCACAGTCCTTTAGTATCTTGTGCCATTGCTTCTTTAATACAATAGCCTGTTGTATTGTGTTTAAGCCTATAATTCCATCAATGTTTAAAAAATACAAAGCAGTTGAAGTTTAATTTAACCTACAAGCTTGCTGACATCTATGGTGTAATATCCAAATGTGTAACTGTGGCATGGGATTCCATTCCTGCAGAAGGCTCTGATGAAACTGCTCTCCAATGACAGACAGATGTTGCTTCCTGATGTTGCAATCCAGGGCATCCCAAAGGTGTTGAGTGGGGTTAAGATCAGGAAAGAAATCAGACCAAGGCAACACCTGTACACCAACACTCATTTCTCAAGAAGCTATGACCACAGTGTGGCCTGGCATTGTCTGGATGTAGCGTAATTTGACCTGACCTGTACTCCATCATTAAATAGAGAAGTTAAATATGGTGTTCCACAGGGCTTAGTACTGGAGCCTTTACTGTTTTCACAAACATAATATTAATTTTCAGTTATATACAGATGACACCCAATTATACCTTTCTTTTAGACCAAATTATGCTTCTTTATAAATTAGAAGTGTTAGTGTGTTAAAGAAGTTGATGAAAAAACAAAAACATCAGTTATAGGAGAGAATGATGCAGACTGCAACAATATTCTGTCACACTTAACTCAGTTATAATCAGCACACAATTTTCGTATTTTTGACATTAGCATGTCATTTAACACACACACACACATTACAAAACAAATCTAAAACATGTTTTTTTCATCTTAAAAATGTTGGAAATTATGACTTTTCTAACTATGCAAGATATAGAGGAAGTAATTGTTCTTTATGCAGTGTTCAGTTAATTCAAATTCCTGTTGCAAGAATCATTATATGAACCAGAAAATATGAACACATAACTTTAGTTCTCAGGTTATTGCTCTGGCTTTCAGTTAATTTTATGGCTATGTTCAAAATCCTCATTTTTACTTAAAGCCTTAGATGGCCAAGACATTATTTATGCATCTCAAATTATCATTACTTACAAACCCAAGTGCATATTGAGATCTCAAGATGCCGGCCTACTTAAGATTCCAAGGAATAATAAAATAACAGTGGGAGGTTGAGCTTTTAGTTACGAGGCCTTGAAGCTGTGGAATGACCTTCCTATGATGTTTCTCTTCTCAGTACATGAATGTGGCACTTGGTGCCATTCGTGTTCTGCCTGGCTTTTCTCATGCATATGGAAAAGTAATCTTGGATAAAGCAGTTTTGGAATCATTGGAAAGAAAGATTCTCTCATCAGATTAGATGGCCAGCAGACTCCACTACAGAGAACTCATGAGTGGTTAGACGGCGATTTGACTGAGGTCTCTAGGACTGGGATTTTGCTTTTGATTTTCTCTTTTATAATTTTCATCTACTCTGTTGTCAACTGGCCACAGTTCATCATCTAATTAATGGATAGGTATTGGTGGTTTCCATTTAAGTTTAATCAGTTTCTACCTTGTTCTATGTGTGCTTCAACAAATCTGCATTTATATGTGGGACAGTTCTATATTTAGTAATTACTATAATCTATACTTGTATATTAACTGAGAATTGTTCACAGCACTCTGCACCTGCACTCAAGAGAAGATTGCTATACATAAAAAAGTCGTATTGTTATGATATAAACTTTGAAATAGGGTCTTTTAAAAGGTGATCTGATCAGGCACTGTTTCATCTCAATTGGTAAAAGTGCACCAATCAAGCTTTCATGTGTGCATGTTAAACTGCTACTCAGAGGGTCTAAAGCAAATTGATAACACAACTGACAATTCTATTAAAGCTTATTATGTTAATGTTTAAAAAAAAAAAGGAAAAAAATAAAGTAGTTGAAGTTTTATCTCCTCTTTAAACTTACTGAACCAAATTTGCAAAGATACCACCATTTTTTGTGCCAGAAATGTATTAGAAATGGAAACAAATAAATTGTTGCACAAAAACATTTCTGTAGAACACCTTAAACCAATATTCTCAGGCTTGCATAATCTGTTTAGATTATGATGACATGATTAAAAAATGACATTCATGTTGGGAGGAACACAAATGTCTAAGAATATTAAGAAATTATAATTATTTTACATAATGTTAAATGTAAATAATTTAGCAAAATATATTGACCTTCAAGAATAACTCCTCACATACTATACAGGTTAACCAGTAATCACAACATTTTGAAATTTACTGCTTAATGCTAACCTTAAAAAAAATAAATGAGGGCCCTTTTTGCAAAAATTTCTTTTCAAAATAAATGTAACCCGGATTACTGTCCAACACTGGGAACAGAACTCTCTGAGTGGCCTTTGGTTTTCTGAAAACACATGGATGTCAAATTATGATCATAAACTGGGACAATTCTGGCCATCTTCCTACTGTCACTGAATTTGCAGAATCATTTGTTACTGTAAGTCAGTCAGTCATTTTCCAACCTGCTATATCCTAACACAGGGTCACGGGGGTCTGCTGGAGCCAAACCCAGCCAACGCAGAGCGCAAGGCAGGAATAAATCCCCAGGCAGGGCGCAAGCCCACCACAGTGTTACTGTAAGTTTGTTCTGCAATTCCTGAGCATTTGAATTCTTTGAGAACTCATTATTTTCATTTATGCCAATTTGTTTCTAAAGGAAATGTATATTTCATAGAGATCTTCAGTTAGAATTAACTTACAAAATACAGATGTACAGTGCTGTGGAAAAGAATTTGTCCTCTTTTTAATATCTGCTTTGGTATACATAATAAATGGCCTCTGATTACACCACCATTTTTAGAAGTGTCAGATTCCTTTTGATGAACAGAAGCATCTCTTCATGATCTGCTATAAGCTTGTTTCTGGTTTCACTAACAATTTGTGACAGTGCAAAATACAATCTCTCACTCTCTACACTACTGCATATGGATGAAAAATATTTCCTTCACATCCAAGACAAAGTGAGGAAATGCACTTTGTTAACTGACCAATACAGTAACTACTTGAACATAAGCTCATTGATGCTGCTGCAAGTTTACATACAATCTATTTAAACATACACTCCAAATTACTACTCGGCTGGTCCTTCCAGGGACTTCTGGGTGGCTGTGCTGCACAATCCTGTCCAGCTGACTCTAGGCCACACAATTCCTGCAGCTCCAGCAACAATCTCTCTTTGGTCTCCTTGGTTGTATTGATGTTTGAAAAGGACCCATCCTTGTATGTATAACAGGAAACATTTTTTCGAATGAAATGCATGCCAGTTTTATGTCCAATCAATAGACAATTTTTGATTTTTAAAGATATTTTATACAATTGAAGAGATTGTTCCAAAATTTATACACATTTATTTTAAGAAATTTGGGCAACTAAGTATTTTTTTTTTTAAATTAGCCACCTTAAGGAAGTACTTTAAACTTAAAGAAATCATTTTGATTACACATAGTAACGGTAAGGAATAGTGACACAAATTTGTGAAGATCTATAATAATGTTTGCAGTTTCAAATGACTGTTTATCTGTAGATGAGAAAAAGATATAGAAAGTGGACAATTATAATAATGAATTGGGATAGTAATATGTGATCTTTCTTAGACAAAAGCAGAAATAGCATTGCTCCAGTAAAACAATCAGTTTGAAAACAAAGTTGTCAATATTGATGCAGATACACAAACTAACATTATATAAATGTTATGTTCAGTGCTTGCTTGCAGTGTTACAGTAAACAGAAAAACTTGACACCAATAATGCTTCATATTATGAAGCAATAATGAACCACAGCACAGATTCCATTCTATCACGTTTTGTCAGAAAAACAGATGCCTCGGATACAGCGTTTTGCAAGGAAACACACTCTTTATGTGTATAAATATCAAATTTATTTGTAATATGATCAGCCAAAATAAGTATGTATGTTAAGTGATCCTTGAGTCTCTCACTCATTAATTAAAACACAAAGTGACAACTGGGCATTTATTGTGTCTTAAATAGACTCTTCAATTACAAAAAGCTTAGAAGGTAACAAAACATTTACAAATTAATAAAATATGTGAAAATATATAGTGTAGTTTAAATATTGAAGTTCATTCTTTTTTAGAAAAATGTACATAAGTCAATTTTACTGTTTAATTTCCCACTAAAAATAGAGTATGTGACCTAGAAAAAGCAAACAGTGGCACATCCACACATGCTACTTTAACTGAAGTGTATCACCTATCCTATTAAAAGAGTATACGAGGATCAAGGCAATGTTGAATGTCCTCTAAGTGAGAATACGCGAAGTTGGAATGCTTAAAATGCCGAACTACAGGGAAAACTTGTCATCAATGCCTTTCATCACGTTTTTGGCACTGCCGCAGACCACAACGTACACGTAACTTTTCAAAATGGCCCAAGCACCAAGCATTTCCTGAAATGCATCTGCTATTGCTTGGTCTGTACGGGAGCCTTTAAACTGCTTTGCATGCAGCAAAAACTGCTTTGCATGCAGCATAACCTGCTCAAAAGCAAATTTCTCACAGCAGTTAATGCTGATGATAGACACTGAACAAAAATCACTGCTCCAAATGTGAGTGTGAAGCTGACAGCTGTTAAGTCATGCAATAAGCTGCTGACATTCTTTTCTACAAACTCATGCATCTTTGGTCAGACAACATCTGTGACGTGGGTACGACTTGGAATGTTGTACTTAGGTTCCATCACATTCAGTAGGCACCAAAATCGATCAACTGACAGAGGTTGATCATCAAGAATATACTGGGCAAGTTATTTTCACTGCCCGCAGATTATTGTTTAACATTTTATCTCTCCTTGCTAGAGGCTGCCACAACATTGTTTGATGCTGCGCGCCATCATAGGCAAATATGCCATGCTCATTTTTATATTTATTTTTAAGATATTTAATTAGGTTACTTGTGTCTATTAACTTGTTTTTGCACTTCCTCTTGATATTTTAGCAGAGCACAGTTTACAGTCCACTATGGCTTGAAGTTGCACACTGCAGACATTTTGAGTTTTCTTTTTTTTGCTTCTCAACATGCATACAATCACGTGTGCATGTTAATAGTATCTGTTATAGGCATTCGATTAACCACATAATACAGTTTTTAAATCATTAATTTCTTTACTCAAGAAATACCGGTAATCATCCAAGACCCCTATCACTATAGTGAAAAGGTGCTGGTGGCAACATCTTTAACAGCAATAATCACAACGAAATGCTTCCTATAATTTGATATTAGCCTTTCACTTTGCTGTTTGAGAATTTGACCCTACTCTTTTATACATATCTAGCTATAGCTATCTAGCTATCCATACATATCTAGAGGGGACTGGGCGGTCTCTTGGTCTGAAATCCCTGCAGATTTTATTTTTTTTCTCCAGCCGTCTGGAGTTTTTTTTTTTTTGGTTTTTTGTGTCCACCCTGGCCATCAGACCTTACTTATTCTATGTTAATGAATGTTGACTTATTTTTATTTTTTATTGTCTTCTATTTTCTATTTCTTCATTTTGTAAAGCACTTTGAGCTACATTTTTTTTGTATGAAAATGTGCTATATAAATAAATGTTGTTGTTGTAGCTTAATCCAGACACATTGCTAGGTTTTTGAGTATGAACTGATTATTTCTACTCCGGCCACAGCATAAAATCTGAACTTTTAACAGGCCATTTCAAACTTTTTCATTTTGTTGCATTCAGTTGTAAACTTGCTTAATGAACTGAAGAAAAAAAAAAAAAGTAATCTGAGAAATCATCCTGTGCAACTAGACAAAGGCATGAAAAGCTACTTTAAGGAATTCAGACTTATATTTTGTCCTTTAAATTAAAATGGACAACGCTCGAGTTTCACAGCGAGCTTGTTTAAAAAGCTAAAGCTTAGTTTTAATTGGAAAAAGAAAATGTAAAGAAGAATTTAAAATTGATACTTAAAAAAAAAAAAAAAAAAAGCCTATTGTTTTCTAAGATTTGTAACGTGTTCATTATTTTGCCTTATTTATTGCTGTGTGTCATACAGCATAAGTTTTGCTAAGAAACGAGTAGTATATAATTAAAATGGTAATCCATATTTTATAATTACACCTCAAGAATTGTGAATGTGTAGTTGATACACTGAAGAAAAAAAAGCACACACCTGTATTGTAACAGCAAAAAGCTGTGGGGCAATTCATGATTTAAAATGTGGCTCTGAGGTTAACGATCTGCGATGGTATCCCAAAGGTTGCCTGATCGAATCCCCGTCACTGCCAAAAGAGATCCTACTCTGCTGGGCCCATGAGCAAGGGCCCTTGGCCTTCAATTGCTCCAGAGGAGCTGTACAATGGCTGACCCTGTGCTCTTACCACAAGGAGTATGCGAAAACTAACAAATTCCTTATGTATAAGGCAAAATAAAGGACAAAAAAAAAATGATTAACAGATATAAGTGCATGTATATATGTGGAATACGTCATAACAAAACTCATGAGACCACAAAAAAATTCCGTAATGAAATTTCGTTTTAACAAATATATAGGGAAAATGCAGAGTAGTGACCAGGGCCACTAGTGATTCGCCATCTCTAATGGCAGTGGTGCAAGGACAGCTCTGTAGCTGCTCTGCTGCATCTGGTAAACAGTAAACCAAAGGCAAAGCAATTGGTTGTCCTATGCAGGATCAGGGTTACTGCGTGCTGTGCTTGTCACACAATGTTTAACATTTAACACTAGGCTTTGATCAGCTTTTCCTCACTCTCTCCTGACCCGTCTTCTCTGGACTGTGTCTGCCACAGCGGTGATTCCGAGCCACTGACATTCTCCTAATCTGAAGATGGGAGCTAAAAGCAGGATGATCGCCCATACTATGGCTCCTAACAGATCATGTCCTGAATTAAGTCTTAAGACTGTACCTGCCTTCTCTACACGGTAATAAAGTACCTGTATTTTCCTTGAAAACCTGGACTCATCTTCCCATCTCCTCTGCAACTCTGTGACCCCAAGCTTGACAATACCTGCATAAAAAAATACCTCTTCTTAAAATGCAAAAAATATTTTATTTGAAAATGAGACGTTAGATGTAACCATTTTTTTTATAAATTTACAGATAGGAAAATACAGAAGGAAAAAATGATGTTAAATGTAGCTTTTTTAATAGAAATACAGGTATGAACACTGAATGAAAATGAGATGTTAGATGTAACTTTTTTTTGTTTAATAGAAATACAGGTATAAAAATACAGAATTAAAATGAGTCAAGATGAAGAGGTTGGGAGCATGTGCGTAGCCAACAACACTAAGAACCATACGGCTTGGGACCCTTGTAATTATGAGGAGCATTTTATTTTCTTTTATGCCATATGTATTATAGATAAATAGTTTATTAAAGTATGTACTTTAAGGAAAATTTATTTTAATATTTTATGGCCACTGAACAATAAGCCTACAGAATTTAATCTATACTAATAAACAGCAAAGCCCTCACTCACTGACTGACTCACTTACTGACTCACTCACTCACTCACTCATCACTAATTCTCCAACTTCCCGTGTAGGTAGAAGGCTGAAATTTGGCAGGCTTATTCCTTACAGCTTCCTTACAAAAGTTGGGCAGGTTTCATTTTGAAATTCTACGCGTAATGGTCATAACTGGAAGCTGTTTTTCTCCATTTACTGTAATGGAGATGAGCTTGAAACCCGTGGGGGCGGAGTTTCGTGTGACATCATCACGCCTTCCACGTAATCACACAGTACGTAGAAAACCAGGAAGAGGCCCAAAAAGCGCTGAAGAAAACATGCATTATATAATTGAGAAGGCAGCGAAACAATAAGAAGCGAGCGAGTGACATATACTACCATATTCATGAGTTCTGCTACTTCGGAAACAAAGCACGATGTAAACCTAAACTTTAAATTAAGTTCATAGACAGGCTGCCGCTGGCGTTTGTAATTTAGTGCCTGCCCATATAAGGCCGTCCGTCAGCGGCAATCCAATAGAAACACTGCCACGGGTAAATATTCACGGGTGAAGGACTGTGCTTATGCAGAGGAAGATGAGATGATCAGGGTGGTGTTTGGCACAAACTCAGCGAAACTGCGAGAGAAAGTTTTAAGTGCCAGGACTTCAGTAACATTAGATACAGCCATGGACATCGCACGAGATGGCACCAGCACAGCTGGGAACCTTCGATGCATGTACACCGAGCGGCTCACGTGAACTGACGCAGTGCACAGACAAAAAGCAACAGTTCCAAAGAGCGCTGAACAAAAACCGAATTACACAATTGAAAAGGCAGCAAAAAATATGAAGCATCTGATACATACAAGCATATTCATAAATGCAGCTACTGCGGAAACAAAGCACACGGTGGAAAAAGTCAATGTCCCGCTAAAGGAAGACAGTGAAAAAAAAAAAAAACCCGTGCATACAGTGTGTCAGGTCTCAGATAAATAAGACGACGAGCTGTTTATTGATGCAGTAAGAAACAAATCGATGAATGAAACCTGTCATCTTTACAACGATTGACAAACATGGAATGTAACTTGAACACAACACATCCTACAAATACGAACCTGATTGAAAGAAATAATGATAATCAAATCCTTGATGACAGCAACACTCAGTAACACTCACAAAACAAATACTGTATATTGACAGTCATGTTACGTTATTTTTAAAATGTTCCCTTTTCTTTTTCATAGCTTTTTTAACACACTACTTCTCCGCTGCGATACGCGGGTATATATATATCCCGATCTACATACTCGAATAATGGATACTTTATTCGCCATCAATGATTGTTTTGGTAAAGCCATACTCCGTGTATTCATTAGATGAACGGTAAAAAAGTAAGAGCGAGGGGTGGATGACTTATTGAGGCATGCAGGCAAAACCACAATAGCACGCGCGGGCTCGATGTACGAAAAAATATATCTTTTCAAGTTCTATTTAGTCCATATGTGTCAAACTCAAGGGCCGCGGGCCACATCAGGCCCGGCGTGTAATTATATCCGGCCCGCGAGATCATTTTATATACTGTATTATTGTTATTAATGGCCCGGGTATATGAAGCGCTGGTAACACAATAAACTACAGATCCCATAATGCAGCGCTTCAGCTGCCTTGCCGTACACTTACCGCGTTAATCAAGTCTAGCTTATGATGCTGCAAGTTATTGCGAAGCTAGCCCACACGATGCCGAACAGAAAAGGTGATTCTGAACATAGAGACTTTAAAAACCGATGGGAGGCTGAGTATATGTTTACTGATATTGCCGGTAAACCCGTGTGTCTCATTTGTGGAGATAATGTGGCTGTAATTACAGAATTTAATCTAAGACGGCACTATGAGACAAAACATCAGGATAACCTGAAAGACCTGAATGCAATGCAGAAGAATTAAATAAGAATCTGACACTTCAGCGAACGTTTTTACCCGTGCACAATCACAAAGTGATTTCAAGTGAAGCTGCTTTTATGGGAGACACAAATGCACCAGTGCAACTTGCCCCACTTTCCCTGTTGCCAAGTAATGTTGAACCAAGTCGGCACAACGATGTTCCCAAATACGCACTTTGCTGATAAACTGAGCGCACTGAGTTCGCACGGCGCTTTGGTGTCTTTGAAGAACAAAAAAAGTCCGTCTACATGCGGCTCGAACCTTGTG
>JANRMT010061414.1:32354531-32368182 GCA_026402145.1 Polypterus bichir lapradei
TTTACTTTATTTCTAACTTGTATAATTTAGACAGGATATATTTTTATGGAGAGCAAAATATTATAAGTTGTTTAAGGTTTGAGTTGATTTATTCAGGAATAATATTCCTGTCTGTTTTTACCATTCCTACCAAAGATATTTCTGTCGACCAAATAAAAATTCCTTCTATTTAAAATTTAAATAGAACTTGAACAGATACGATTGTTCATAATATCCACACAGACTTGCACGTAAGAGCGGGAGTTATCCGTTTTAACAAGCAGCGTATTGCACTGATACGAAATAGCTGTGTGTGTATATATGTAGATATGTATGTATATATATATATATGTATTTGTGTGTATATGTGTGTGTATATATATATGTGTATATGTATATATATATATGTGTGTGTAAATAAATAAATAAATATATATATATATATATATATATATATATATATATATATATATGACAGCAACACTCATCACTCACAACAGTGACAAAACAATTACATTGACAATCATGTTACGTTATTTTCAAAATGTTTCCTTTTCTTTTTCATTACTTCATTAACACACTACTTCTCCGCTGCGAAGCGCGGGTATTTTGCTAGTTTTGTTAATAAAAAAAATGAAAAGTTAACGACACCTGTGGTCTATAGTTTATTTTATAAGAAAAACACTTTAACATAGGACGCAAGACTTCCATTTGTCTGGTTAATCAGGAGATTAGTGTAAAAGTTTTTAAAGGGATTAAAAAAAACAAACAAAAAAAAAAAAAACAATTGGCATTGGACGATTAATTAACATGGAATCTATTATCGGTATCCTTAAAAAAACCTGATCGGAACATCCCTAGTGTTAGTAAGATGCCAACTTCAGCAGCGTCACAGCCTAAACCAGTATGCTTAACTGAGAAAGAGGGCTGCCAGTGTGGTGTCTGGAAATACTTTGGCTTTGTGACAAATGGGGAAAGAAAACCACAAGATACATGAAAGCCTGTATGCAGGATTTGCAAGTGCATCAATACAAAAAATTGAGAGGTATCTTATTTTGAAATTACAGAAACATTGAAAACGCCAAATTTCCCCCTGGGGACAAATAAAGTTTGTTCTATCTATTAATAAGAATAAACCTGTAAGCGTTTGTGTTTGAAGCAGGAATGTGATATTTATTCTTTTCTACAGGTTAAAATATTTTTTGTAGCCAGTTGAATTTTTAACTTATCGAGACAGGAAATGCAATAATTTTGACCTGTTGGCCAGTTTTATTCTGTGCTGCTTATTCAGGAGCAAGTTGAGCAACAGGGGCTAAATTGCTTCCTCATTTTAAAAGCTTTGCCACAATGTCCTCTGCTGTATCATGTTACTTTCTTTTACTTTATTATGTGCAATTGTTAAATTATATTTCATCGCATTTACCATATGACGTAAAGTGCTTCAACTTTTCAGTACTCAACTGCATACACAGTGGCACTAATCCACCTTGGGCTCATAGTCTTCTCGCTGTGTTTCAGGGAGTGTATTTAGTAGGTCAGAGCTCATCTGCAACCCAACAAAGCATGTACTCCATGGCCTCAAGAAAGATCAAATTAACCAAAACTTCTCCAAACCATCCAAGAACAGTTTCCAGCATGATGAAGCACTTTGCTATAAAGCAAAAGAGATAATTAAGTGGCTCGGGCAACAAAACATCGAAATTTTAGGTCCATGGCCAGGAAACTCCGCAGACATTAATCCCATTGAGAACTTGTTGTCAATCCTCAAGAGGTGGGTGGACAAACTAAAACCTACAAATTCTGACAAACTCCAAGCATTGATTATGCAGGATTTGGCCCAGAAGTTGATTGACAGCATGCCAGGGTGAATTGCAGAGGTCTTGAAAAAGAAGGGCCAACACTGCAAATATTGACTCTTTGCATAAATATTATGTAATTGTCAATAAAAGCCTTTGAAAGTAATGAAATGCTTGTAATCATACTTGAGTATACCATAGAAACAACTGACAAAAAAAATCTAAAAAACACTGACGCGGCAAACTTTGTCAAATACTTATGTCATTCTCCAAACATTTGGCCACGACTGCATATACTGTAATAATATATAGTGTATATGAGGTATTGAAATTTTTTTTTATTATTTTTATTCATTTTATTGCATTCCATACAAATCAATCAAGTTTTACATAAAGAAAATTTGAGTTAAGAACAAATCGATCCCCACCCCTAAGAGAGAGAGCAAGCCAAACAGCATGAAATTTAAGACCTGTAGGCATACCTAAATTAATAGATTCTCTGTGCTTTATGAGATTATTTTAAAATATTACTGATTAGATCCTGCCATGTTTTGAAAAAAGTCTGTACGGATCCTCTGAGTATTTGATTTTTTCCAATTTCAAATAGTATAACACATCAGTTTCCCACTGACTTAAAAGAGGAGAGTTTGGGTTCTTCCAGTTTATCAGGATACGAGGTGTGGCAGAAAAGTAATGAGACTGATTTTTTATTTACCAAAGTTTTTAATTTTTTTCAAACATCAATGTTATCCCCTTCAAAGTAGTTCCCTTGGGCAGCTACACACCGATGGAGACGTTGTTCCCACTGTTGGTAGCAGCGCTGGAAGTCTTCAACCGGTATGGTCTTCAGCATGTCCGTTACACTCTTTTGGATGTTTTCTAAAGTCCCGAAATGACGTCCTTTGAGGACATTTTTCAGTTTAGGAAAAAGGAAAGTCACACGGACTGAGGTCAGGTGAATAAGGGGGCTGGGGAACCACAGGAATGCCTTTTGAGGTCAAAAATTCTGTTATGGAGAGGGCAGTGTGACATGGGGCGTTGTCATGATGGAGCATCCATTTGTCTGCAATGTCTGGTCTCACACGAATGACCCTTTTTCTGAGCCTTTCATTGTTCACTCAACATTCTTAATGTTAAACGACGGTCTGATCTCACAAGAGTGTTCACACGTTCGATGTTTTCATTGGTTTTCGAAGTTGAAGGCCTCCCTGAACGGTGTTCATCTTCAACGTGTTTTCTGCCTTCCAAAAATGATTTGTGCCAAAGTGTTAACTTTTCAAACGTCACACTTGCCGATTCTCCAAGCTTAACACAAAATTTAATGGCACAACGTTGCTCAAAATTCCGCTGTTCCATTTTGCGTGACACACAACCAAAAACGCAACTTCGCTAATAGCAGTCACAAAAATCACGTAGTTAACGGAAGGAGTTGAAACTCGCACTGAGCTATGGGAGGGTACTGATACACGTGCTCTATCAAGGACAACAGCGCAGCGTTGCCAGATCGCTTGCAGTGTTGCCAGTCTCATTACTTTTCTGCCATACCTCGTAAGTCTGTGTGCCAAAAGTGTAGTGAATGCAATCACAGTTTGTTTGTCATTCTCCACTTTAAGCCCATCTGGAAGAACACCAAACACAGCTGTTAATGGGTAAGGAGGTAATGCGAGTCCAAGGCTGTCTGAAAGGTAATTAAAAATTTTAGTCCAGAATGATGTTAATTTGGTGCGGGCCCAGAACATGTGATCCAGTGAGGCTGGAACTAGTTTGCAGAATTCGCAGGTTGGATCATGCCCTGGAAACATTTTGGAGAGTTTTAGTCGAGACAGATGTGCTTGATATATAATTTTGAGTTGTATAATTGTATGCTTTGTGCATATGGAGCTCGAGTGAATTCTCTGCACTGCTACTTTCCACTCCTTTTCTGATATATTGAGAGATCTTTTTCCCAGTGACCTCTTGGATCTTTGAAAGGGAGGGATTTTAAAATGATTTTATCTATTGTAGAGATGGTGTCTAAGTCCTTGAGATTGAGCAATATTTTTTCCAGCAAGATGAGGAAAATCTGGGAGGTTCTGTTTAACAAAGTTCCTGATTTGAAGATAGTGAAAGAAATGTGTAGTTGGAATGTTAAATTTGGAATGTAATTGTTCATAGGATGCAAAGACGTTGTCTATATAAAGATCTCTAAGCAAGTTAATTCCAAATTTTTTCCAGATATTAAAGACTGCATGTGTTTGCGAAGGTTGAAAGAGGTGGTTATCTTGCAGAGGTGCCACAGATAGAAGCTTCTCCGTCTTAAAATGCTTTCTACATTGGTTCCATATTATAAGTGAGTGGAGCACAATTGGGTTATTAGTGTATTGCCGATAACGTGTGTTTATTGGAGCACAGAGCAAGGAATACAAAGAAGTACTGCAGGATTTTACTTCTATTGCGGACCAAGCCTGTGTATGTTCTTCTATTTGTGTCCAGGTTCTTATCGCCTGTATATTTGCTGGCCAGTAATAAAACTGGAAGTTAGGTAGAGCCATGCCGCCTTCTGCCTTTTGTCTTTGTAGGGTCGCTCTTTGGATTTTGATTTATTAATGTATATTGGAACATTTGGCCAGTCCAGTCTTTTTGCAGCCGGAACTGATCCTTGCCTAGTAAGTGGGTCTCCTGTAAAAATACTATTTTAGCGTTTAGACCTGTTAGGTGAGAGAGTACTTTCTTTCTCTTTAATTTGTGATTCAAGCCTTTAACATTCCAGCTCACGAAATTAACTGTCCCATCATGGAGACATTGACTCTGAGTTTTTGATGTCATTTTATAGTCTTAACTGGAAGTGAGACAGCTTCAGCCTTAATTTCCTATTTCCCTTAGAGTTGTTGCCATGTAGCTTATTATTACATTGGTAGTTATAATTAT
The DNA here is from genome assembly GCA_026402145.1 of Polypterus bichir lapradei. Taxonomy (NCBI): domain Eukaryota; kingdom Metazoa; phylum Chordata; class Cladistia; order Polypteriformes; family Polypteridae; genus Polypterus; species Polypterus bichir. The sequence continues at coordinate 32,359,214 of JANRMT010061414.1, forward strand.
AAAGATTAAGAGGATAGATTAGGTATAGATTAAGCCTGCTCTCTTTCTTCCCCCCCTTAACCCCCCACCCTCCCTATTTTGCCTCCCCAAGTGAGGCTAGAACTCACTTCAGCTGCAGTTTAGACATTTCAATTGTGCTTTCTTGTACCGTAGGTGAAGCGTCAGGCTCTACTGTAGCCGGTGTCCCCGCTAAAAAGTCAGATGCTGCTTACTTACTGTAAGCAACACTGCAGAGGAGATTTATTTTCAGTAAAAACAAACATACTGTTTAGTGAAAGGGCTCCCATAAAGATTGCTAATTTCCACCCATCAAAATATTAAGTGGTGTTGAAAAGATCACCTTTGACAAAAAAAGTACCAAGAAGCATGCTAGGAGTGTTCAAATGATAAAAAGGTAACTAAGAATAAGAAAAGAACTGTAAACAAAAAAGCAAGAAATAAATTTGGTGTTTAAATACCTGCAAACCTTCCTTGGGACAGATAGAACACAACAGATACTCAGGTAAATACAGAAGAGTACTGTATGTCTGCAAAACTTCAGTGTCAGAAAGTAATACCAGAAAATCATCTTAATTTTTTTTTATTTCAGTACATAAATCACCAGTTCACGATGTATACTGGATGCAATTCTTCTTAAGGTATGAATAAAAAAAAAAAAAAATTTGAAGCTTATAAACTTGAGACATTTATGGTAATGAGTAGGACAGGGCTGATTGTTAGAGTCATGGTATTTCTTTGTATAGGGTAGATAAATACAGATAGTATAATACATACCCTTGCCAATTTCATTATTTGTGAGTGCAATGAAGTGAAATAATGCTTCAATACACAGGCTAGCTAAATATAACTAATTTTGTTAAATGCCTTTGCTATCTTTATTTTGGGCAGAGTTGCATATGAACCCTTTTGCGAGTTATTGAGGCCACAGACAGCAAATTGCGATTCTTCAAAGTATCTAAGTGTCATATTGCGGATCTATGGGAAAAAAAAAACAAAAAAAAAACAAAACAAAAGAAACCAACACATACCCGCTATAAAATCCTAAATAAACATATGACAGCTTTATTGAGTTATTTTTAGTTTTTACCCAGTAATTAACTGTAAATATATCACACTAAACAAACAATCAGGCTTATTCGGGAAGATGTATTTTTAAATCTAGTGCAGCTGTCTGAGCTGATAAAAAACTGAAAGAAAGTTGCTGCAGAGCAGTACACAACTCTCCACTCACAAACAAATGGCTACTGAGACTCACTTTCTACTGCAATTCAGACTGTCATTCGCAGACAAGCTGCTACTACACACTTTCTACTGTAATTCAGACTGGATCTACTGCACAGACCACACAGCTCATTAAAGTTCAAAAATAAGCATTTCTAAAGTGAAATTGTGTTGGTTTCATCCTCCTCCCTTCAGTCAATATGAACCAGGCCTGCCTAGCAAGTGTTATACCAAGCACAAGTTATCGCCCACTTCAACACAAAAATTATATTTTCTTATATGTTACTTACCCTGTGTAGTTTTGTAGTGGTGGCTGAGAAAAAAAAATCTCATGTTTTCATGCAGAATGAATTTATGATGAACTGAGTGTAAAGGTCACCCATTCTGTCCAATAACAGCTAATGTGAAAAAAGGTCATGGAAAAAAGAAAAGAAATTCCCATGTAACTTATGTTGCATAATCCACATATCTGTTTATCAGGTCATGTGCTCAAAACATGCTAAAATATTAATACATACTGTCGCATGCGGCTGGGGGTGGAGACCAGGAGGACCGGAGGATGGCGAGGGGGCGACTGCCCTGGTTGTGTTGGGGGCCACGGGTAGAGGGCTTGGAAGCCCAATCCTATAGGGACCCGTAGCCACCGCCAGGCGGCGCCCCGGTGCCTGAACAAACCTGGACCTCAGCACTTCCGCCACACCAGGAAGTGCTAGGGGGGGGGGAAGAGGAGCCGGGACACCCGAAGGGCTTCCGGGTGCGCAGCCGGCACTTCCGCCATACGGGGGTGTGTCCGCAGGAGATTGCTGGGAAGCAGCTGGAGCCCATCCGGGTTCCAATATAAGGGGCCGCCTCCCTTCATTCAGCTGCGGAAGTCGGGTGGACGAAGGACGGAGCTGGAGAGAGGACAGGAGGTGGCCAGGAGAAGAGGCATTTGACTGTGAGGCCTGGACTTTGGGGAGTCGGTGCTGGAGGCACTGGGGGTGCACGTAAAAACATTGTTAATACTGTAGATAATAAATTAGTGTGTTGGGTGAAGAAACGATGTCCGCCTGTCTGTGTCCGGGTCCCATTCCACAATACTTCAAGAAAACTCCCATAGTAATGTGTATTTGAAATGAAGAAAGGCCTCTTGACACACACAAACACATATACTGTATGTGCATTTCTTAATTGAAGGGAATCCCCCCTTAAATTTAAAATCAACAGTTTAAAAAGCACTTTTGATATTAATATTTCAGGACTTTTTTTTTTTTTTTTTAATGTTTACAGCAGTTCATACATTTTTTTTTACTAAAATAATATGAAGGTTGTGACGATATTTCTGCTATTTCTAACTTTAAATAATTCTTTCATTTTTCATGTAGTGATTTCCACTTATATTTAGCTAAAAAGCCAGACTTGCCAAGGTAAAATTGTATCTACAGAGAAACACACACCAAAAAAAAATGTACAGAATATAAAAAAAAAAAAACTTTTTTTTTTTTTATCCATACTATACTGATTTCCCGTCAGAGTATAACGTTTTGCAGCTTTTTAAAACAGTAGAGCAGTGAACATTAGGCTGCAAGTGTGAATGTTGTTAAATTAAGAAATGCAAAAATAGCTTAAAAATATAGTTAAGATATTTTTAGCTTAGGAAGCATAGTACTGCAAACTTGATTAGCACTGCTACATTACAGATCCAGCATACTAGACTCAAGTCCTGCACCTGATTTTCTGCAAGGAGTTTACATGTTCTCTCAGTGGATCCACATTTTTCTTCTGTGTACTATAGTTTTCCTCTCGTATTCTGAAAGCTTTGTAACCTAGCCACAGGGGATGCACAAACCAGTGTATTTCTTCATGCCGGTCCCAGGCCTGGATAAATGGGGAGGGTTACGTCAGGAAAGGCATCTGGTGTAAAATTTTGCCAAATGAATATGTGGACAAAAATACTAATTCCCACACCGGATCGGTCGAGCCCCGTGGTTATCAACGACCGCCACCAGTACTGTTAGTCAACAGGGTGCTGACGGAAATTGGGCTACTGTTGGCCGAAGAAGAAAAAGGAGAAGAAGGGGAGTTGTGTCTGAAGGCAGGAGGAGAGGAGGAAGGTAAAGAGAGTGGAACTAAGGGCAGGAATTTTGAATGTTGGCAGTGTGACTGGCAAGGGGAGAAAGTTAGCAGATATGGAGAGAAGGAAGGTTGATATATTGTGCGTGCAAGAGACTAAATGGAAGGGGAGTAAGGCCAGGTGGATCGGAGGTGGATTCAAATTGCTCTATCATGGTGTGGATAGGTGGAGAAATGGAGTAGGGGTTATTCTGAAGGAACAGTATGTCAAGAGTGTCAGGCAGAGTAATGATTATGAAACTGGAAATTGGAGGTGTGATTATGAATGTTGTCAGTGCATATGCACCACAAGTTGGGTGTGCAATGGATGAGAAAGAAGATTATTGGAGTGAGTTGGATGAAATGATAAACAGACTAACAGTGTACCCAGAAGGGACAGAAAGTGGTGACTGGAGCAGATTTCAATGGACATGTTGGTGAAGGGAACAGAGGAGGCGAGGAGGTAATGGGTAGGTATGGTGTCAAGGAGAGGATGAAAAAGGTCAGAGGATAGTGGATTTTACCAAAAGAATGAACATGGCTGTGGTGAATACATATTTTAAGAAGAGGGAGGAACACAGGGTGATGCACAAGAGTGGAGGAAGATGCACACAGGTAGATTACATCCTATGCAGAAGAGTCGATTTGAAGGAAATTGAAGACTACAAAGTGGTGGCAGGGGAAAGTGTAGTTAAGCAGCATAGGATGGTGGTCTATAAAATGACATTGGAGATCATGAAAAGGAACAGAGTGAGGGCAGAGCAAAGGATCAAATGGTGTAAGCTAAAAAAGGAATACTGCAAGGCTGAGTTTAGGGAGAAGGTGAGACAGGCAATGGGTGGTAGTTAAGAATTACCAGACAGTTGGGAAACTACAGCAGATGTAGTAAGGGTGACAGCAAGAAGGGTGCTTGGCATGACATCTGGACAGAGGAAGGAGGAAAAGGAAACCTGGTGGTGTAATGGGGAAGTACAGGAGAGTTTACAGAGGAAGAGGATGGCAAAGAAGAAGTGGGACAGTCAGAGGGATGCAGAAAGTAGATAAGAGTACAAGGAGATAAGGCGCAAGGTGAAGACAGAGGTGGTGAAGGCTAAAGAAAAGGCGTATGATGAGTTGTATGAGAGGCTGGACACTAAGGAGGGAAAAAAGGACCTGTACCGATTGGCTAGACAGAGGGGCAGAACTGGAAAAGATGTGCAGCAGGTTAGGGTAATAAAGGATAAAGACTGAAACATACTCATAAGCGAGGAGAGTGTGTTGAGCAGATGGAAAGAGTACTTTGCGAGGCTGATGAATGAAAAGAACGAGAGAGAGAAGAGGTTGGATGATGTGAAGATAGTGAATCAGGAAGTGCAATGGATTAGCAAGGAGGAAGTAAGGACAGCTATGAAGAGGATGAAGAATGGAAAAGCCGTTGGGCCAGATGAAATACCCGTGGAAGCATGGAGGTGTTGAGAAGAGATGGCAGTGGAGTTTTTAAACATATTGTTTAATGGAATCTTGGAAAGTGAGAGGATGTCTGAGGAGTGGAGATGATGTGTACTGGTGCCGATATTTAAGAATAAGGGGGATGTGCAGGACTGTAGTAACTACAGGGGGATAAAATTGATGAGCCACAGCATGAACTTATGGGAAAGAGTAGCGTAAGCTAGGTTAAGATAGGAGGTGATGATTAGTGAGCAGCAGTATGGTTTCATGCCAAGAAAGAGCACCACAGATGTGATGTTTGCTCTGAGGGTGTTGATGGAGAAGTATAGAGAAGGCCAGGAGATGCATTGCGTCTTTGTGGACCTGGAGAAAGCATATGACAGGGTGCCGCGAGAAGAGTTGTGGTATTGTATGAGGAAGTCAGGAGTGGCAGAGATGTATGTATGAGTTGTACAGGATATGTATGAGGGAAGTGTGACCATAGTGAAGTCTGCAGTAGGAGTGACGGATACATTCAAGGTGGAGGTGAGGTTACATCAGGGATCTGCTCTGAGCCCTTTCTTATTTACAATAGTGATGGACAGGTTGACAGACGAGATTAGACAGGAGTCCCCGTGGACTGACTATGATGTTTGCTGATGACATTGTGATCCTTAGCGATAGTAGGGAGCAGGTTGAGGAGACCCTGGAGAGGTGGACATATGCTCCAGAGAGGAGAGGAATGAAGGTCAATAGGAACAAGACAGAATACGTGTGTAAATGAGAGGGAGGTCACTGGAATGGTAAGGATGCAAGGAGTAGAGTTTGCGAAGAGGACTGAGTTGATATACTTGGGGATCAACAGTACAGAGTAATGGGGATTGTGGAAGAAAGGTGAAAAAGAAAGAGTGCAGGCAGGGTGGAATGGGTGGAGAAGAGTGTCAGGAGTGATTTGTGACAGACGATTATCAGCAAGAGTGAAAGGGAAGGTCTACAGGATGGTAGTGAGATCAGCTATGTTATATGGGTTGGAGACGGTGGCACTGAACAAAAAGCAGGAGACAGAGCTGGAGGTAGCAGAGATAAAGATGCTAAGATTTGCATTGGGTGTGGCAAGGATGGATAGGATTAGAAAAGAGTACATTAGAGGGTCAGCTCAAGTTGGACAGTTGGGAGACAAAGTCAGAGAGGCAAGATTGCGTTGGTTTGGATATGTGCAGAGGAGAGATGCTGAGTATATTGGGAGAAGGATGCTGAGGTTAGAGCTGCCAGGCAAGAGAAAAAGAGGAAGAAGGCCTAAGAAGGTTTATAGATGTGGTGAGAGAGGACATGCAGGTGATGGGTGTAACAGAACAAGATGCAGAGGACAGAAAGATATGGAAGAAGATGATCCGCTGTGGCAACCCCTAACAGGAGCAGCCGAAAGAAGAAGAAGAATTCTGAAAGCTTTGCAGGTTTGCTTAAAATGTCCCAGTGTGAGTGTGTGGGTATGTGCATGAGTGGTCCCTGTGAAGAACTAGCTCACTGTCCAGGATCATTTCTTGTAAATTCCATTGTATACAGTACTGCCAGGATAAGCTCTTGCTCCTCTAAACTGGAAGTGGGTTTGAGAACATATCTTCAAGATTGCACATTGTTTACTGTATACACCCCATATATGACAAAAAAACATTAAAAAAAAGTGACATCAGTTTTATCAGTGCGTAGTCTTGCGTTTCTGAAAATACAACACTGTTGTTGACCTTTATATCGTCATTACCTTCACAATACCAATCAAAAGTAAACATTAAGTACTTTTTGATGTAAAAAAAAAAAAAAAAAAAAAAGGGGGAAAAAAAAAAACACAAATCGATAGAGCTAAGTCAAGATGGAATAGAATAACTTGTGTTTTTCTTCTACAGCTGATTTAGACAATGTTTTTCAGAATGTGGTAGAAAGAGAACAGGACTGTGCTTTTCAGTAAGTAAAGAGCAATTAGTAATTATAAATAGATAGATAGACAGATAGATACTTTATTAATCCCCAAGGGGAAATTCACATACTTCAGCAGCAGCACACAGGGGAACCTTGGGACACGACTGTAATTTGTTCCAAAACTCTGGTCGCAACCCGATTTGGTTGTGACCCAAACTAATTTCCCCCATAGGATTGTATGTAAATCCATTTCAGACCATACGAACTATATGTAAATATTTTTTTTTTTTTTTTAAGCACAAAAATAGTTAATTATACCATAGAATGCACAGTGTAATCTATACTAATAAAAGGCAAAGCCCTCACTGACTGACTGACTGACTCACTCATCACTAATTCTCCAACTTCCCGTGTAGGTAGAAGACAAAATTTGGCAGGCTCATTCCTTGCAGCTTACTTACAAAAGTTAAGCAGGTTTCATTTTGAAATTCCATGCGTAATGGTCATAACGGTCAACAACATCTGCCATGTTGAACTTTCTTATTTATGGCCCCATCTTCACGAAATTTGGTAGGTGGCTTCCCTGCGCTAACCAAAACCGATGTACGTACTTATTTCACTGGTATGATGCCACTGTCAGCCGCCATATTGAAGTTTCCAATGTCACTAATTCTCCAACTTCCCGTGTAGGTAGAAGGCTGAAATTTGGCAGGCTCATTCCTTACAGCTTACTTACAAAAGTTAAGCAGGTTTCATTTTGAAATTCTACGCGTAACGGTCATAACGGTTGACAACGTCCGCCATGTTGAACTTTCTTATTTATGGCCCCATCTTCACGAAATTTGGTAGGCGACTTCCCTGCGCTAACCGAAACCAATGTATGTACTTATTTCAGTGGTATGATGCCACTGTCAGCCGCCATATTGAACTTTTCAACAGTCTTTGTTACTTACGGGCCCATCTTCAAAAAATTTGGTACACAGGTTCCCAACGCTAACTGAATCCTACTTACGTACATATATACATCCATAGCCTGCAGCTCGGTTACTGTGTGAGGCGGCATTGGGTCCCCCATCCCAACGCCTCCCACGTTGTTGGCTGCCTACCTATATAAGGCCGTCCATCACTCCGGTCTCTACATTCCCTTCCTTGCTTCGCCACGGGATTCACGTCTCCCTGCTGATAACTACAGCCTTTTTATTTAATCCAAGGCTTCTCCGCTGTTTTATTGTTCGTTTATTACGATTATAGTTATTGTGTAGGTATTTTAGACTTACTTTACATTGCTCAGGTACCCATTTCCTTTATCATTCCAACCGTACCCCCATTACCATGTCTATCGAGGTGATCACCATCGATCAAAGAACTGTCATTTACCGAGTGGTTTCCATGCCCGGAGATGGCACCTACCTTTTCCATTCTCTTTTTTTCATATTGCACGGCCATATCAGGTTCACTCTTGATATCCGGAGGAACATTGTGTCTTATGTATTGAATGACTGGGACAGGATCAAGGTGTGGACTGATGATGGTACAGGAGATAATTATACTACACAGGAGTACTATAAGAGTGAAATGCTTAAGCCCTTCACCTATGGTTCTGCATGTGAGTTGATGGCTGCCGCTGAATTGTTCATTTGTCGCTTTCAAGTGTACCAAAATGGCCAAATATTTTACACCTTTCGACAACCGCCAACGCCTCTTAAACATCTTAGATTCACAGGTGACAATTTCAGTAGTGGACACTTTGATGTTTATGAATGTTTCAACTCTCAAAAGCTGGATGTGAAGTTATCGATGAAACCAGTTGTATGCTTACAACGCTTGACAGATGCCGAATGTCACTTCAACACAAGTCCTGCAAATACTGTCGTAATTGAAACAAACCATGAAACTCAAACCGATTATGACAGCAGCAATCTAAGCTGTGAGATTTGAAACAAGATTACTTTTCACATGGCCAACTGTACGTTGCATGCTCAAGAGTAAGCTCAGGGCACAGCTTGGTCATATTACAACCAGAGGGCCGAAATGACAATGTGGTATACAACTCTCTCTTCTGTTTCTTTTTCTGGTTTCTTTGTGGTGGCGGTCTGCACCGCCACCACCTACTCAAAGCATCATGATGCTCCAACATTGATGGACTGAAAGCCAGAAGTCTACGTGACCATCATCATCAAGTCCTTCCATGAGAACCCTAAATACAAAGAGGACTGTTTCATTTATGTTAGGTAGATTGCCCAGAGGGGACTGGATGGTCTCTTGGTCTGGAATCCCTGCAGATTTTATTTTTTTTTTTCTCCAGCCGTCTGGAGTTTTTTTTTTTTTTGTTTTTT
>JANRMT010061414.1:32419752-32577998 GCA_026402145.1 Polypterus bichir lapradei
ACTACCTGTTGAAGCTCATCGAGAGAATGCCAAGAGTGTGCAAAGCTTTAATCAGAGCAAAGGGTGGCTATTTTGAAGAAACTAGAATATAAAACATGTTTTCGGTTATTTCACCTTTTTTTGTTAAGTACATAACTCCACATGTGTTCATTCATAGTTTTGATGCCTTCAGTCATGAAAATAAAGAAAACACATTGAATGAGGAGGTGTGTCCAAACTTTTGGCCTATACTGTATACACACACACGGGCACGGTGGCATGGAAGTTGCACTGCTACCTCACAGCAATGGGGTCCCAGGTGTTCCCTGCCTTGAGTTTGCATGTTTTTCTGGGGGGTTTACTTGCCGTGCTTCAGTTTCCTTTCAAAGTCATGTAGGATGTGGGGTTTTGTTATGTTATACTGAACCTGCTAGTTTATGTATTGCTCGTATTCACCCTGCGATATGCATGCGCCCCGTTCAGGATTTCCTCCTGCCTCGCACACAATGCTTGCTGGGATGGGCGCAACCCTGAATGGATGGCATAATCAAACATTTTTTAAAGTTCTGAACACTAAATTTATAACTAGTTTTAATTACACAAAGACGTTTATCGTGTGGTGATTGGTTATGTGGAGAAAGAAAAAGGACGGATAGGAACTGAGGGTTTGGTACATCCGACAGAGACAACGCATGCAATAAAGAAAGCCCGCTCAGATGAACATCCATTGAACTCTGTGTTCTTGTCTCCTAACACCAGATAACAAACCTAACATTTACACAATATTTAAGTTAAAGCTGTGCGATACCCATTCATACATTCAGTTTTTTGGAGACTTGTCACACCTGCCATAAAGTTCTCTACACTGAACATACACCTGGGGACCCCTTACTGTGCGGCAGCAGCACTACCGCCACACTACCGTGCATGTTTAATACCTGCTTTAATGCATTTCATCATGAAAATGATATCAAGTATTTATCTTAGAATTCTAAATTTTCAGAGAGCAGGAATATCATGAAGTGAATGCATTCTGTGCGGTGATTGCTGCCTGCACCTCCTCTTAATATAGAGGAAGTCAGTTTAACAACTGGGTCAGGGAACGCTTAACACAAAGCATTTATTGTGCTACATTATCTTATGACGGGATTTGAGAAAATCTAGTAAATTAAACATTGATTTTAGGATGAAGTTTAGTTTACGACATTCTACTTTAATTACAAAATAAACTATGAGAAAGTGGAAATGTCAACTTTAATCTCGACATAAGCATCAATGATTATGGAATGTTGTTGTGGAAAGTTTAGAAGATAGAAGAAAAAAAAGGGGATGGGAAATATACGACGCTTGAATATAAAAGCACAATGAATGCATTTGTATGTCAGCATTTTGCTTCACCACATCGAACCATTCATCAAACATCAAAGCAGACACATTGATCCCGTAGGATCCTCAAAGTGGCTTTCTGTCACATGTACATAGTAAGCAGAGACTCTTGACGACACATTCCAACTTTTATCACAATGCACCCCCCCGACTTCTTGTTGGTACTGCAACTCACGCATGCATCATGTTAATTTCTGAGAACCTGCTCAGAGGACGTATATTAGGATATATATTAAAAAATATATATTAAAAACAGCAGTGGCCCTAGCACTGACCCATGCGGAACACCACTCTTAACATCGGCCAGTTCTAATGAGGTTCCTCGCATCATCACCCTCTGCTTCCCGTGTCTAAGCCAATTCTGCACCTATCTTATAGTGTAAAGATGTCAGTTTTGGTAAAATCAAGTCCTTTGAGTATCTCGCCGTTACTATTCATGGAGATTCTCACTTTCTAGTATTATCCATGTATAGACCTCCTAAAATTAACGTGTCTTTCTTTGAGGAATTCTCAGACTTAATGTCAATTTTAATTACAAATACTTTAATACTTTAAATTTCATATCGATAATCAGTGTGACCAAAAAGTAAAAGAATTCATGAACCTCCTGGACTCTTGATAGAAGACAACTCGTTAATCAGCCTACACATAAAGCAGGTCATACGTTAGACTTAGTAATTACCAAATGGCTAAAAGTTGATGTAAAGCAGGTCATTGATATTGGTCTATCAGACCATTTCCTTTTATTATTTACTATAGAAATAATGATAGAAAACATTCATGAGAAGCATATTGTTAAAAAACGCTTCTTTGATTCATCAGCAGCTTTAAAACTTACAAACGTTCTAAGCAATCAGTCCATTTATAGTGCTAACTATTAACAGTGAGGATAATGTAAATAGTAAGGTGGAAAAATGTAATACTAAGGTAAGAGCTGCTGTTGACATAGTTGCACCTGAAAAGACAGTTAAAAAATCTTCCAGCATTGTTATACCATGGAAGACCCTAACAGTGTCTGATTTAAAGAGAACAGCCGGAAGAGCTAAGCATAATGGAAGAAAACTAAACTAACTATTCACTATGAAATATGGAAGGTTAAAATAACAGAATACAGTAACACAGTCCATCTTGAGAGGCGCTGCTATTTCTCTAAGATTATAAATAACAATGCTAGTAATCCCAGAATCGTATTCTCTATGATTGACCGTCTGCTAAACCCAGGTAACACAAAGGAATGCCTCCAAAATACTTCCAGTGAAACCTGTGAGGGTATTGCTGTATTTTTCAATCAAAGAATCAATGATATTAGAAATAATATAGTTCTCCAACACTGCAGATCCTCCTAAGCCCCTGTACTCCGTTATAAACAAATTAAATTCTTTCACCAGGACAGATTTACATAAAATTTCTCAACTGAGACCCTCCACTTGTGTCCTTGACCCAATACCAACCAGTTTTTTCAAGGAAGCATCGGGCGTGCTAATTGATAGTATTCTTGACATAGTAAACTCGTCATTACAGACAGGGATTTTCCCAGACTGTCTTAAGACTGCTGTAATTAAACCCCTACTCAACAAAAATAATCTTTACCCCTCTGATTTTGAAAATTTTAGACCCATTTCTAACCTGCCTTTCTTAAGTAAAATTCTAGAGAAGGCAGTCATTATGCAGTTAAATAACCATCTCAATAAACATGCTATTCTTGATAAATTTCAGTCAGGTTTTAGAACAAATCACAGAACAGAAACTGCACTCGTTAAAGTAGTAAATGACTTGCGGGTAAATGCAGACAGAGGCCATTTATCTGTTATCATCCTCTTAGATGAGTGCTGCATTTGACACCATTGATCACAACATTCTTAGAAATCGCCTTAGTCAAAGGGTGGGCCTCTCTGGCAGTGTCTTAAATTGGTTTGAATCCTACCTGGCAGGTAGAAAATTCTTTGTTGGTTGTAGTAATTATAACTCAAAGACACATGATATTCTATATGGTGTTCCACAAGGCTCTATCCTGGGTCTGCTGCTCTTCTCAATCTACATGCTTCCATTAGGTCAGATTATCTCAGGGCATAACGTGAGTTACCACAGCTAGGCTGATGACACACAGCTGTATTTATCAATTGCACCCGATGACCCAGACGCTGTTATTTCACTAACACAATGTCTTACTTCTGTTTCTAATTGGATGAATGGTAATTTTCTGAAGCTAAATAAAGAGAAAACAGAAATTTTAGTAATTGGCAATAATGGAGACAATGAGATTATTAGAAACAAACTTGATGCATTAGAATTAAAGGTCAAGACGGGGGTAAAGAACTTAGGGGTAACTGTTGACTGTAACCTGAATTTTTAATCGCATATTAATCAGACCACTAAGACAGCCTTTTTCATTTAAGAAACATAGCAAAAGTTAGACCTCTTATATCATTTAAAGATGCTGAGAAATTAGTTCACGCTTTTGTTGTTTACTGTAAACGCATTCCTCTCAGGACTACACAAAAAAAAGACATAAATTGTTTGCAACTAGTGCAAAATGCAGCTGCTAGAATCTTAACTAGGAAAAGAAAATCCGAGCACATTTCTCCAGTTTTGATGTCACTACACTGGTTACCTGCGTTATTCAGAATTGACTTTAAAATACTGCTTATGGTTTACAAAGCTTTAAATAATCTCGCTCCATCTTATATATCGGAATGTCTGACATCCTATATTCCAAATCGTAACCTTAGATCCTCAAATGAGTGTCTGCTTAGAATTCCAAGACCAAAACTTAAAAGAAGTGGTGAGGCAGCCTTCTGCTGTTATGCACCTAAAATCTGGAATAGAAATTCGCCAGGCTGATACAGTGGAGCACTTTAAAAAACTGCTGAAAACACATTACTTTAACATGGCTTTCTGATAACTTCACCTTCATTTAATCGTGATACTCTATACAGTAATCCCTCGCTATATCGCGCTTCGACTTTCACGGCTTCACTCTATCGCAGATTTTATATGAAAGCATAACTAAATATATAAACGCAGATTTTTCGCTGCTTCGCGGGCTCTGCGGACAATGTGTCTTTTTACTTCCTGTACATCCTTCCTCAGTTGGTTTGCCCAGTTGATCTCATACAAGGGACGCTATTGGCGGATGACTGAGAAGCTAACCAATCAGAGCACGCAGTTAAGTTCCTGCGTGCTGAATGCAGTGTTAACCAGGAAGTCTTGTCTCGCTCATTCAGCATCAACGTGTTTCGCCGTGTAAAGAGTTGTGCTCTTTTGTGTTTATCTTTGTGCATAGTCAAGCCCTTCATTATGGCTCCAAAACGATCTGCTACTGCTTCAGGGGTCGTGCCCAAGCGCCAACGAAGATGTTAACGATTGCCGAAAAGGTAAACGTTTTGGATTTGTTGAAGGCTACGATTCTTTTTATTTAAAAAGTAGGAAAGGAATATAAGATCTACGACCGCAGTGTCCTTTTAACCAGGGTGCAAAACGAGTTGTAAGTGGATGTAATAAGGCAGTAGTCTGGATGGAATCTGCTTTAGGGATTTGGATTGAAGACTGCCAGAAGAAGAACAACGGCAGTGCTACACAATTGCCTGAAGTGGCTTCTTTACAAGGGCTGTAACGCTCTCCTTTGTTGTGCAGTAAAATTAAACTCATTGTTATCGGACAAGTCATCGTGTCATTGTTGGTGAGTAACCATAATTAATTTTCTACTTACAGTACTTAGTACATGTACGTACGTTTAGTGTCACTGTACACACATTTACTGTATACTATTTTTCTTGCATTGTACGTATTTATTGCTGGTGGCCTGTCTATCGTAATGGCTGTAACATATGTGATATCGGAGACACTCAATACCTTTAAAATAATATTTAGGTTTTACTGTATATAAACAGTGTGTTTATATACATAATTTCAATGAATCTTACCTAATATCTAAGAGAATACAAAGGGATTATGCTGTATAACTCTGCGGGGAATATTTATAAACAGTGTGGGAGAGTTTATAAGGGCTTAAAATATATAAAAATAACCATACAAACATATGGTTTCTACTTCGCGGATTTTCACCTATCGCGGGGGGGTCAGGAACGCAACCCCCGCGATCGAGGAGGGATTACTGTATATTCAATTCATTATAATAACTATTCATGGTGGCTCTAAAATCCATACTAACCCCTACTCTCTCTTCTGTTTCTTTTCCTCGTTTTCTGTGGTGGCGATCTGAGCTGCCTCCACCACCACCACCTAATCAAAGCACCGTGATGTTCCTACATTGATGGATTAAAAGCCAGAAATCTACATGACCATCATCATCAAGTCCTTTCATGAGAACCCTAAATACAAAGGGGACTGTTTCATTTATGCTAGGTAGAATGCCCAAAGGGGGCTGGGTGGTCTCGTGGCCTGGAACCCCTGCAGATTTTATTTTTTCTCTCCGGCCATCTAGAGTTTTTTTTTTGTTTCTTTTTTCTGTCCTCCTTGGCCATCGGACCTTACTCTTATTCTATGTTAATTAGTGTTATCTTATTCTAATTCTTAATTTGTCTTTTATTTCTCTTTTCTTCATCATCAAGTAAAGCACTTTGAGCTACATTATTTGTTTGAAAATGTGCTATATAAATAAATGTTGCTGTTGTTGTTATCTCAAAACATCTCCCTGAACTCCCACTTTTTAGTTTGATGCCTAACCTCTCATGTGGCATCTTATCAAATGCTTTCTGAAAGTCAAGATAAATAATATCGTATGCTCCACTTTGGTCATATCCTTTTGTTGCCTCCTCATAGACGTCCAGCATGTTAGTAAAACACGAACTTCCTCTTCTGAACCCATGCTGACTGTTCTGAAAAACTCCTGTTCCTGCCAAGTGTTGCTCAGTTTTATCCTTAATTCCTTCCATTAAATTTTCCTGTGATGCATGTTAAGCTTACTGGCCTATAGTTGGGTGACCGGGCAGATCCAAGCTTTTTTTATAATGGAATGATATTTGCCATTTTCCAGTCCTTTGGAATCTCTCTAGTGTGCAACAACTTCCTAAAAATGTGTCAAGGGTTTATAAATGTACTCACTAACCTCCTTAAGAATTCAAGTGTAAATATTATCTGGTCCTGGTGATTTGTTTGATTTCAGCCTATTTAATCTGATCAGTACTTCTCCCTCTATAATTTCCAAATCCCTCAGTACCTCCTTAGTAGCTCCATTTACCTCTGGGAGGTTATCCACTTCCTCACTTGTGAAGACCTCAGAAAAATGCAAGTTTAGGGCATCCGCTATTTCACTGTATCATTTAATTCCCCTTTATTACTTCTGAACACTTCACCTCCTCCTTGACTGTTTTTTTTACTACTAAAATACTGAAAGAATCTAAGGGTCTTCTTTTGGCTTAACTGTTATATTCCTCTCCAACTGTCTTTTAGCCTCTCTGGTATCCTTCTTAATGGTTGCCCTCATGTTCTTATACGCTCAACGATTCACTTTGCAGTCATTGGTCTTCAATGCCTTATAAGGCAGTTTTTTTTCTTTTGCAGCTTCTTTTTTGAATCTTTATTAATCCACTGTGGAGTTTTTTAAATTTCCTATTAATTCCAAATTTAGGTATGTATCTGTCCTGCATTACATGTAAAACGTTTAACCTGTTTCACTACTCCTCGAGTGTCTCCACACTTAAAAGCTTTCCCAGTCTATCCTCCTTAGACTTTGTCGCATCTGCTCAACATTTGCTCTACCAAAGCTCAACAGAACAATTTTAATTTTTGCATCTGCACTCTTACAAAATACTGAGAATTCTATTATATTACGGTCATTTGACCCTAGTGGCTCAACCCACCTCTACACCTTCAATTCTGTCTTTATTATTACAAAATATTAAATTCAGACAAGCTTCATACTGTGTTGGTGCTTTAACATACTGTGTTAAAAAACAGTCACTGATTACATCTAAAAACATCTGCTCTTGTGCTCCTCCATCTGCAAGGTTATCCCAGCTAATATTTGGAAATTAAACTCCCCCATGACTATAATATCTCCCTGTAATCTTGCCTTTTTGACGTTACTAAAAAGATGAGTGTTGAAATTACTACCTGAATTGGGTGGTCTATAACACTCTTAAAATAAGACCTCTTTCCCTAATGTTTTCCAGGAGAAGCCATATGTCCTCACGAAGATAGGGTTCATAGTCCAACTGAAAGGACTTACCTTATTTTTGATATTTCTAGCATTAAGGCAAGCTATTTTTAGTGTGTTACTCCTTCTACATTTAAATGTTGGATTAGAATTTTACTATGCATTTTTACAATCATGGCCGAAATTATCAGCCCCACCGGAATTTTCCCAGAAAATGCACCATTCCTCCTAGAAAATTGTTGCAATTACAAATGCTTTGGTATACACGTTTATTTCCTTTATGTACATTGGAACAACACATAAAAAACAGAAAAAAAGCCAAATCTGACATCATGTCACACAGAACTCCAAAAATGGGCCGGACAAAATTATTGGCACCTTTTCAAAATTGTGGGTAAATAGTTTTATTTCAAGCATATGATGCTCGTTTGGACTCACCTGGGGCAAGAAACAGGTCAAAATGGAGAAAAGTTGACTCAACCTTTCTGTTGTGTGTCTGTGAGTGTGCCACACTAACCATGGAGAACAGAAAGAAGAGCAGAGAATTGTCTGAGGACTTGAGAACAGAAATTGTGGAAAAATATCAACAATCTCAAGGCTACAAGTCCATCTCCAGAGATCTTCATGTTCCTTTGTCCACTGTGCGCAACATAATCAAGAAGTTCACAACGCATGGCACTGTAGCTAATCTCCCTGGACGTAGACGGAAGAGAAAAATTGATAAAAGACTACAACGAAATATAGTCCGAATGGTGGATAAACAGCCCCAATCAACTTCAAAACATATTCAAGCTTTTCTGCAGACTCAGGGTGCAACAGTGTCAGCTCAAACTATCCATCAAATCTGAACGAAATGAAACGCTATGGCAGGAGAGCCAGGAGGACCCCACTGCTGACACAGAAACATAAAGCCAGACTGGAGTTTGTCAAAATGTACTTGAGGAAGCCAAAATCCTTCTGGGCGAACATCTTGTTGGCAGATGAGACCAAGGTAGGGCTTTGTGGTAAAGCCTATCATTCTACTGTTTACAGAAAATGGAATGAGGCCTATGAAGAAAAGAACACAGTACCTACAGTCAAACATGGCAGAGGTTCTAAGATATTTTGGGGATGTTTTGCTGCCTCTGGCACTGGATGCCTTGACTGTGTGCAAGGCATCATGAAATCTGAAGAATACCAAAAGATATTGGGGTGCAATTTAAGCCCCAGTGTCAGAAAGCTGGGTCTGCATCAGAGGTCATGGGTGTTCCAGCAGGACAATGACCTCAAACATACCTCTAAAAGCACCCAGAAATAGTTGAAGACAAAGCACTGGAGAGTTCTGAAGTGGCCAGCAATAAGTCCGGATCTAAATCTGATTGAACACTTATGGAAAGATCTCAAAATTGCTGTTGGGAGAAGACACCCTTTAAATCTGAGAGACCTTGAGCAGTTTGCAAAAGAAGAGTGGTCAGAAATTCCAGTTGGTAGGTGTAACAAGCTTGCTGAAGGTTATAGTAAGCGCTTGATTTAAGTTATTTTTTCCAAAGGGAGTGCAACCAAATATTAAGTTGAGGGTGCCAATAATTTTGTCCAGCCCGGTTTTTGAGTTTTGTGTGAAATTATGTCAGATTTGGCTTTTTTTCTCTGTTTTTTGTGTTGTTCCAATGCACATAAAGGAAATAAACGTGTATACCAAACACATTTGTAATTGCAACAATTTTCTGGGAGAAATGGTACATTTTCTGGGAAAATTCCAGGGGTGCCGATAATTTCAGTCATGACTATATTTCTACACAGTTGTTTGTTGCTCCATGTATAGATGTCAAACTCCCTGCCCCCCCATTTCCTAGTTTAAACAATCCTCGACTAGCCTAATCATATACCTCCCCAATACACTGGTGTCCCTCCGGTTCAGATGTAACATGTCATGGCAGAATAGGTTCCATCTGTTCCAAAAGGAGTCCCAATGCCCCAATAACCTATACTCACCTACTCTGCACCAAGATTTGAGCCATGCATTAAACCATCTAATCTTCTCAGTCTTACATGGACTGGCGCGTGACACAAGCAGAACTTCAGAGAAAACTCTGTTCTCTGTGGCGATTGCTGCTTGCCGCTGCTCTCAGTTCAGGAGGAAGCCCCACAAGCACTTAGCGATTAACAATTGGTTCAGTTTTAAGATGACATTTACAACAGTCTATCTTAATGATAAAATAAACTACAAGATTCAAGCCCAAATTTCCACTTTAATCACAAAATACATCTTTTCACTGTGTCCCTAATTTTTTTTCTCTCTATGGCTCAAATACGCTGCTGTACATTCTGATGCTGTTGTGAAGGTGCCCAAAAAAAAAAAAAAAAAAAAAAAAAAGACAATGGTATGTGAGACCTTTAAAATGTATGGTGTCTTTACTTGGGGGAATACGTGAAGCTTGAATATAAAAGGTACCATGAATGCATTTGTATGTCGCCATTTTACTTCACCACATTGAACCATTCATCAAACACTGAAGTGTGCACATTGATCCTGTAGAATGTGGAAAGCTGCTTTCTGTCACACGTTGATAGTAAACAGAGACTTTGACGTCACATTCTGACTTGATCACATTGCACCCCCCAACTTTTTGCTGGTACTGCAACTCGCGCACACATTGCATTAATTTCTAAGGACATGCTCAAAGGACACTGGGAAAAGCATGGCAGCCACGACGCGTGTGCGTACACATTCTAAGCGTCAAGTATAAACCGGCCCTTACAATTGTGGGTATTAAAAGGATAGATCAGAAATAGCTTGCACTCTCTCTCCCTCCCTACTGGCCCCCCATTTTGCCTCCCCACGAGAGGCTAGACTACACTTCAAAGTCCCAGTCCTCTGACATACCTAGAGACAAAGCACATCCAAAACTAAACAAGTCCACCTGCAGCAGAGTACAGTAATCCCTCGCTATATCGCGCTTCGACTTTCGCGGCTTCACTCCATCGCGGATTTTAAATGTAAGCATATCTAAATATATATCACGGATTTTTCACTGGTTCGCGGATTTCTGCGGACAATGGGTCTTTTAATTTATGGTACATGCTTCCTCAGTTTGTTTGCCCAGTTGATTTCATACAAGGGACGCTATTGGCGGATGGCTTAGAAGCTACCCAATCAGAGCATGTATTACATATAAACTAAAACTCCTCAATGATATAAGATATGCTTCCCGCACGGTGCTTGATTGTTTGCTTTTCTCGTTCTCTCTCACCCTCTCCGACATTCTCTGCGCCTGACGGAGGGGGTGTGAGCAGAGGGGCTGTTTGCACAGAGGCTGTTTGCCTAGAGGATACGGACGCTCCTCTACAAAATGCCGCTTTATCGTGGTGCATCGGCATACTTAAAAGCACGTATTGATTTTTTGATTGTTTGCTTTTCTTATCTCGCTCTCTCTCTCTGACATTCTCTGCTCCTGACGGCGCTCCTTTGAAGAGAAGATATGTTTGCATTCTTTTAATTGTGAGAAAGAACTGCCATCTCTGTCTTGTCATGGAGCACAGTTTAAACTTTTGACTAAAGGGTGTTATTTCATGTCTAGAGGGCTCTAATAATGTTAACAGTGTGGGAGAGTTTATAAGGGCTTAAAATATATAAAAATAACCAAACAAACATATGGTTTCTACTTCGCGGATTTTCACCTATCGCGGGGGGGTCTGGAACGCAACCCCCGCGATCGAGGAGGGATTACTGTATAAGCATTAAAATAGAGATATCTATTGACATTAAGAGCCCAAATACTATAAAACATAAAATATAATCTTAAACAGTCCTGAAAGTGTAAACCCAGGGAATTATGTTAAACAGTCCCCAGGGTGGACGGGGGTGGGGAGAGAAATAAGTATTGAACGTGTCAAAGTTTTTCTCAGTAAATATATTTCTAATAGGGCTACTGACATAAACATTTCATCAGATGTTGGTAATAACCAAAGTAATCCACATATATATACAGACAGATAGATAGACAGACAGATAGATAGACAGACTAGCTGACGC
This sequence comes from Polypterus bichir lapradei, assembly GCA_026402145.1. NCBI lineage: Eukaryota > Metazoa > Chordata > Cladistia > Polypteriformes > Polypteridae > Polypterus > Polypterus bichir. The sequence goes on from JANRMT010061414.1 coordinate 32,431,248, forward strand.
CCGTAGTAGCATATGGTGGTGTAAGAATAGGAACAGAAAACGGTGAGAAAGGAATTCAGAAATCAAGAAGAAAGAAACACTTCTTGAAAGACGCAGTTGTGAATAGGTGTTTTGCTGGAGATGACAGATATTGAGAGGAAAGATCTAACCCTAGAAAAAGCCACGTACAACAATAGTTTTGTTGCATGTATCTTGGACTTCCTGGAAATGTGGACGGTAATATGATCATTTTGCCTACATGTACATTATTTTCATCCTTTGCTTGCAGTGCATTTGATAGTCCTTTGTATTGTTCCATGCGCAGATCCTGTTGATGTAATCTGAGATAGTTGAGACGAACACCCTCTGTTTTAACATATGCATTTACGACGTACTGTTGGAATAGTTTGCCACTGGAGTGCAAAAATCTATTCCTCATTGATAATCTGTATGCGTAAAACTGGCATTGAGTAAGCCGGATTCGGTTGGCGGTTCTTTTATCGGGAACATGGTGTAAATCTTTGTGCCAGCCAATGTCTCCTTAAGGGAATAAAAGTGGGTAAACCATAGGATCGCAATTCATATTGAGCGTGCAAGTCTGTTTACAGGAGTTGCCTCTGGGATAGATGCAAATGTCCCTTTCGGCAGGGGAATCGCCATCTTCTCTGACGAAAATTGCTGCAACACTGGTGTGACATGCTGGGGCATTGTATTGTCATAAATCCTGCCCAGGGTTTTCCTTGAAAACCACTCGTACACATGCTGTTGGATTGGACTGAGGGATTTCATGCATGTGTTTGTATGATTTAGCGAAGGGGCTGATGGTTCTGAGCATGGAATCTAGCTGGAGAAGTAAATTTTCGCTGCATACAGAGTTTGCTTTATTTTGTAAGCGTACTTTAGTAGCTTGTGCTGTGTCAAAAACATACAATTGTCCATATCCTGGAGAGGTAGAAGTGTTAGCGCATAGTGGAGAGATTTGGTGATAAATTTGCCTGTGTATTTTAAAACAGTATGGCCCATGGCTAGGAGGTTGAGTTATCTGTGCACCCATGGAAGCAAACGCTAGAGTTGTATTCTCGAATGTTTTCACGATAATTTTTACCTTCTGATGTTTGCTGCGTAAGAAGCTGTTGTAAAGACACAGGTGGCTCCCGCAAAGGTGGTAAAGCTACTTTACTATTGTGGCAGCACCTCGAGTACTTGTTGGATGTATTACGCTCAGCAGGCCAGTATAGTGCATGACAGTGTTTGCACTGCTGGTCTGAAGTCCCAATGTTGTACTCTTGGACGGGAAGACAGGAATGAGGTGAAGAAGTACCTGTGGCAACGGAAAGAGGATTGTGTGTATGTCTGCAGAAACTGTGTTGGTGGACTGCATGTCGGCTGCGTGTGGGCGGGACCGGTTTTGAAGAGGAGCCGCAGGCAGCGTGGAGTAGGGTTTGGAAGAGGACGAATAGGAATCAAGAAATGCAGTGTCGGCAGCGTGTGGACGGGACCAGTTTTGAAGTGGAAGCAGGACGAACCAGAAGAGAAAAATATATATAGATAGATAGATAGATCTATATCTAGATGTATCTATAGATATATCTATATCTAGACATGTTGTTTTTAATTCCCTTTTAAACCACAGTTTTGTGCTTTTGGGTCATTGTTGTGTTATTGAACCACCATAGCAGGGTGTGTGTATCCTTATAAGCTTCATTTCATCACCTATAAGCACTTGCTGATCTAACTTACAACTTAAAGATCTCTATTTTCATTTCATTACAGAACATTTTCCGAAAAGGGTTTCAGTTTCTGTAGGTAAGTGCAAACTGCAGAAACAGGAAAGGATATCTGGAAATAACATTGCACTGTTGTATTGTTATGTTTGGGCAGGTTAGGTAGTTTGGGAGTCTCAGGCAGCTCTTATATTCATCACTGTCAATAAGGAACAAGGAAGGAAGGGGAACATTTTTTGTTCACTATCATTTATTGGTTAATCATTTGTGAACTCATGTAATGAGAGTACTGGCAGGCAAGTCCAATTATTCTAATCTGACTTCATTTCAATCATTTAAAAGTGTCCCAATAATAAGTGTCATAGAGAAATTACTTAATTGTTTAATTCTGTGCGGTTATCTACCAAACAAGAGTCACGAGTATGTACAGACCAAAGGTTTTCAATGACACATATCTTTACAAAATATTTTACATGACATATCTAAAATGCAACAATGGCAATAATATTGACCACAACTGTAAAATAGTTCAGAGAATGCTGAGAAAAAAAAAATTCCTCTAAATACAAAGGCCTACAAGGAAATCGTTACTTTCTGAATTCAATTAGCAGAAACTATTTGTTGTTATTTTAGAATTGTTTCTGCAAACAACATTAAATTTTGAAATTCAGTACCAAGGAAGTGGTATAACATTCTAAAACAAAAACAAATCAGCATCATTAAAATAGCTAGGAAGATTGCTTGTTGTAATTGTGGAAAAATATGTATTATGTAGATCCGAGTAATACAACCTTAGCATGACTTGCAAATTTATAATTAACTTTTCAGAAAGCTCAAAGCAATGAAAATGTATAATTGTATTATGGCAATTTTTATGTTCCAAGTGTTTAAAAAATGTCTATTGTGATTAGAAAACAACCATGTAGAAGAAACTGGTGTTATTTGTCTCCAATTGTTTTTTGCCTTTGTGCTGTGTGTGTATTTTTTTGACTTCTTAAACTACTTGAAATGTGAAAAGAAAATTCCAATAAAGTATATAAAGTTGAGAACTAATTAACCAAACTGATGCTTTCAACAGATTTTAAATATCACTGAGCAGTGTACCTTTAACACAAGAACAGATAGAACCTAAGTTGCCATATTTAACAACACAGCTTAAAGCGCGTTCATGTAGTAAACCCAATTAGACCTCAGTTATCCTCCTTAGCCATCAAAAGTCAGAAAGCTGTCCCATTTTGATCATTACTTTGGAACTGTATTTACAATTAACTGACTGATATTTATTAATGCAGAGTAACTGATGAGTGTAAAACAAACACTAAAGTATACTTAAAAATACTGATTAATAAAATCAAAAGAAAAAGTATTAAATCATTTGGTGGCAACATGAGATTAAGCAATTTTACATAACATATTGCGTTTGTAAAAAATTGTGTCAATTATCGAAAGTGCAACTAGACAAATCAAACTGCAGATTTTAATTCTTCTGAAAGAAGAAGGTATAATACAGTATCTCTCTTGTTAAGACAGAAACCAATCTGGCTGACTACAGCAGTATAGTATACTATAGTAGTATACAAATACTAATTGTACATTAACCTAATTTGTATTCTTAGGTTAATCTGAAACTGGAAATATAGGAACAAAACTGCACAAATATGGTATAAAAATATGCTAAGATTATCCAGTATGTCTTTCTGCAATCAAATGGCTTCAGATGAGAGTTGTTTTCGATCTGTTCTGACATTTTGTAGTATTGGGAAATGTTTCACATGTGCAGTGGATAATTTTTATTTACCAATAAGTCAACATCCAGTTTATCACTTTCTAAATACATAAAATTGAAAATTTACTGCATACACTACTTTTTTGTGATGTGATACCTTGCCATTTGCCACAAGCCACTCACTCTTTTTGAGAAGCACTGGAAACCAGCTACATAGTTAAAGCATCTACCTCTTAACGATATAAAACCTTGCCATGAGCTAATATGCTTAAATGCAGCAAACCCATTATATTTTTAGAAAGCATAACGTCTACACACACACACCTTGCCTGAAGAATGGGCCTGATTTGCCTCGAAAGCTTGAATATTGTATACTTTTTAGTTAGGTGTAATTTTGCTTGACTTCTCACTACATTTGTAATGGCTAACACGGTACAACACCCTAGTACTACATACACAAATGGGTACTTGAAAAGCTGATTACAGGCTGGCCATTCACAAACTGTACTGGAGTAATTGGTAATCAACTTAATTCCTAAGCACTCATATAGAGCTAATCTAGTGTATTCTTATATATAAAAAAAAAAAAAAAAAAAAAAAAATTGCAGCCCCAAATACCAATACTTGTGTAATATTTAAAAGCTAAAATTTTTAACTGAAACCTATATGATAAAATACACTTAATTATACATTACATAGCTGTGTAAATACAGTAGCTAAAAAATAAAAACATACACATACATACAATAACATACACATACATTTCACATGCTTTATTATGCTGAAAATTAGTTTAAAATGTCATAAAATAATGTCCAACTATTTTTGACTTACAACTAAGATATCACCATCTATATAATTTGGAAATTTATTATTTCTCTTAAAAGGATTTCTGGGAGCCATAAATATACTTTAAGCAAAATTGGTGGCAGGACTTCGCATGCCATTTAAGTGTTATCAATTAACATCATTTATCTGTGTCTAGGATGTCGGAAGAGCCCAAGTATACACATAAACTGTGTAGCAACAATACAAAGTGATGTGACACCATGCTACAGAGGATTTTTTTTTTTTGAAGACTCCACGGATACTTGGGATAAAAGACAACATTAATCCTAGCCTTAACAACAAAGTAATTCACCACCTGTTCTGCAAGACTATGCTTGTGTTACGAACAGCATCAGGATCAGGTTTCTACCAACTCCCCAACTTATCCAGACAGATCACTTGTCTGAAGCCTCTATTTATTTCTTTCTCCTTGTAGAGTACTTAGGCTACCCATGTTACTGCTACAATTTTTTTTTAATACTGCACAAACAAAAAAAAACTAATTCCAGGGACCTTAATTATATCTTTTTATGTAAACCTGTGTATTTGCAAAATTAAACTTTGAATTTTATCCATTGAAATGTTATATTTGATTCTCACATTAAAAATACAAAAACACAACTCTAAAAACAAAAAAAAAGTTTACTATTCAAAGATCCCAGCTCTATTTTTTAAACTAGAAAATAAGTCGTCAAAAGATTGCACCATGGCGCATGTTGATTGAAAATATTTTGCCATATTAGAGTTTTCACTACTGCAGAACAAATGACACAATGCATTACATAAAAGAGCTATATTAAAACTCTAGAAATGATTCATCCAGTCAACAAAATCTGTGTACTAGCAGAGGTGGTTTATGGCAGCTGCTCTAGAAACATGAAATGTTCTGATCTTTCAGCAAGACGTCCGAGTATATATGTCATGAGCATTAAATTCATATATCTTAATTAATATTTCAAAATAAATCATAATATTTTAAAACTGCCGCAAAGACTGAAATTAACAAATGCAAATTTTGCCAATTTTTCTGAATTCAAAAAAATACTATTAAATTAATAAATTACAGTATATGCAACTACATTGCATATACACAGGCAAAAATTCCTAACACATCAACAAACGAAACCAAAAAACAGATCTATCCATCTCTACAGCTATCGCGGCATTCTGGTCGTCTATCAGCAGTGATGTATCATTGATACGATCCGAGTGTAACATTAGCGTTCTTAAATGGCTACTGTCTCTGGCGTCTTCTGGTTGCAAGGGGGTTGGGCAGGTGAGTCCAGTCATGAATGAAAGTGGCAGTAGTTTACTGTAGTTTATGAATGGCTATTGCCACGTGACGAGATTCGCAGTCCTTCAGCTGACAATGATCTTTGAGATGAACTATTCATCTTATTTTGCCTGAAGAATACTCCTTTAGTTTCGGATGTAAATTTCCCTTAACGCCAAATAATCTAAAATAAAAAGTGATTCTGCAAAAGCACAAAACATAAACCCATTTCAAATAAATATTCCACTCACGGAAAAACGGTATAAACATTTCCAGTAAAAAAATATATTTTTTTTTAAACAAGAAATAGATCTCTCTCTACGAAGGACAAGTGGACCGATTCATAAAAGATAACTCTCTTTCTACTATGCGTCAACAAAGATCAGCGTGATCCAGAAACTCGGTGTTTAGCTTTTGCTGTCAGTGCTCATATTTTCTTTGGCGAAGGCTTCATGACTGACCGCTCAGTCCCTTCCCCCAGCTTAAGTCTTTTTTATGAATGAAGTGCGGTATGCAAATGACACCGATTCAGAAAAGAAATGGCGGATATTACAAGCCAGTTGATTTCGTGATCTACAGAGGGATACCCTTTGAAGCGCCCCCTCCCTTACACATAACTGCCAGCGTGGGGAAGAAGTACAAATCCGCAAGAATGGGCTTTTAAACAAACATCCCATACTCGTTCCTTGAATGAAAAAAGACATAAAACCCAAAAGTAACCGATCTGCCTTGCACGTAGGTGACAACGACCTGGATAACAGCAGCCGGGACGTTGCAAAGGTGGAAAAAAAGAGGCTCGTGTCAGCGTCGAGTACACAACAAAACAAAAAAAAGTCAGACGACTTGGTGTAATTAAAGACCGACATTCCTTTCTTCTCCAAATGTTTCCGACCACCCCCACCCTCTTCTGTAAAGAGAAATAGCAACTCCGAACCCCCTGCCCTCGGATGACTGACATTTCTGCGGCAACGAAGCTTCCAACACACAAACAGCACCTTCAACTAAAGCCCAGCACCATTCCCAACGAAGGCCGCGCAAAAAGCGGCGTTAAAAGTGAAGGAACTCGACACTTTGTTGCAGCGCTCATCCATGCAGCTGCGCACGCGCGCGGAATCTCGCGCAAAACTTACTCGTCAGGATGTGTTTCTTCGCTCATTTTCCTCTTTTTTGCACCTATATTATCCCAACGCGGGTATTCTTCGCTCGCTTCATTTTTTCACATTGTTTTGATGGTTTCCTTTTCCTTTTTATCAGTAGAGTGAGAGAAATGTGGAATCCAATTCGATATAAATCCTAACCGATTGTCCGTGCCTTTTTATTCTCGTTCTCTGGGTCAGTGCGAGTTCTGCTACGAAAGGCCCGTAGCGGTACGATAACGCATGCTGCTGTTTTCTGGCGGTGGCCCCATCTGAGCCCCATCTCCTATTACTCCATGTTGGATTTTCTCTCTGCTGAGCCGCTCGACCCGACGAGGGAGGAGGAGAAGAAGCTGGGCGGAAGAGATGACGTCACCAAACACCATGTCTCCTCAGGGAGGGAGTGGAACCAGTAACCTTCTGCAGGAACACGCTGCTTTCAGACGAGTGTGCGGAAAGAAAAAAAGGGGGACTTGTGTGTGTGTGTGTGTGTTGTGTGTGTGTGTGTGCGCGCGCGCGCGCGCGCTCTCGCTCGTTCTCGCAGTGCCATCTCGGGGTGGCGGGGTTTGCAAATTATTCTAACGACGTATTCCATTTGTTGGATTGAGTTTCCAGCATACAGTTGCGTCGCTAATTATATCCGTTTATAATAAATACGCGGAAGGTCAACAACATTTACGGCCCTCCTTTATTACCTCCTGGCGAAGGCAGATCGCTCATTAGAAACACGCCTCTTGGTTTACAGTGAATGGACAGGAGGGAAAGATAAAGAAACCCAAACTTCATTTTGTTTATCTAAAAGTTATTTAAACAGCGTATTTCTATAAGGATTTTCTGCATTTAATTCGAATATGGATGAATGATAATTCGTAAAATTGTGGCGAGAATAAAGCACTATTCTAAAATGTGCTGGATGTTTGCTAGCTCGAGCTCATATGTTTAATGGCCCAGTTGTTTCGTCCTACTGTACATCTGCATGATTGCATTACACTACTTGCTATGTAATTGTATAGATTGATTTTGCAAAAGTATATCAATTTAATGACAGGTCATGCATATCCAGTTTTTAAACTTCATTGCACTACACTGAAAAAAAGGCATTTTGAAGTAAATTTTTGGCAAGTAGTTAAACGTTTTTAAATATGTATATCAACATATTTATAATTATGTTTTATTTAACAGTTGTTTTAAGAAGTATTTACAACTTTGTGGCATTGAGTGCCAGAAATGGATGTTTTGCTCTGTACATGGCTCTTTTAGGTGGCTCAATGTCCATAAGAGTATTCCACCCAAAAAATATATTTTTATTTGTGGTGGTCCAGGCTTGTTGCATCTAGCTTCACTTCCTTGAACCCACAGCCATTAATAGTTGTGTCCAAGGATGAGCCTGGCAATGGGGACGCAAACAAGTAATGGTTTGTGCAAATATGCCAAGTGCATTTTATTACCAACAGTGTTGTAAAATCAAATAAAATGCAGTGCAGTCTTTTTCCATAAGTTCATAAATAATCCAATAAAAAGTTCAATAAAAACAGGTCCTCTTCTGTGAAAGTTATAATTGGCAATAAATAAATCAAAATCCAAGTATAAAACTGTGCAGACATCTGGCTCTTTTTCTTAAGCCACGCTCTAACTGCCCAGCACGTCTTTCTCTCTCCATATCCCCAGCTCAGCCTACAAGTCTTCTCAGCCAGCAGAGATGGTAGCAGCTGTGGTTTCATCCTCCTGTCCAAATTGCCCATTCCAGCATCTCCCATAATGTTCAGAGCTGACCCTCTCTTCCATGGGGATCCTTAGGAGGGCAGGTGTTTCACCCCCGCTCTTCCATAAGTGTTCAGTGGAGGATGATCCACCCCTGGAGAGCTGTTACCGTTGCCCCTTCCTGGGGGCCACTGACCGCCTGCCTCCTCACCACTGCACTGCTTCAGACACCCTGATTCTGCCTTCCTCACACTTTGCCTTTCATGGTTCTTTTTTATTCTCCATTTCTGTTTGTCACCATAATGTTGCTCATCCCAAAAAAAAAAAAAAACTAGTCTCTTATTTTCACAGAGAAATTACATTTGAAAATTCAAGCTGAACAGAACCCTGTGGTGACCCGTTTTAGACAACAGCAAATAATGTGAAAAATGTCCATGGAAAATAAAATCTTGCATTAACTCATGTTGCATAGTACATTTTTTATATATCTGTTATCCTTTCGTATGGTCATAACGTAATATTAACATTTGCTTCCTGAAAACACAACAATGAATGTCCACAGGAAAGACATAATTCCCACAACACTGTGCATTTGAATGAATCAGTGAGACAGGTGAATCTCCAATTCAAATAAATACAACTCTTTGAAAAAGCAGGGCGGTCTTTATTTATGCTACAGTTGTGCATCCAGTAGCAAAAGCACATTAGTGGGGATCATGAGCTCTTCGCTGTAATAAGACACAGCAAGAATGTTGAGTGCTGCATTGTCAGATGGTGCAGCAGGGATATTGAGTAGTGTGCTGTCATGTGGAGCAGCAGAGGTGTCCAACACTAGAAGTGCAGTGATCTGTCAATTGTCAATCCTAATTAAAATGCATTCATTGTGTTGTCTAAATATGCTTATTTTTTAATTAACAAAACTAATCAATACACCTATAGTTAACTTTAAAATTTCCAAAAAAAGTCATCTTAATTGTATATTATTGAAATTATTTTAAAGCCAATTAGGTATTTTGGGTATTGTTGGCCTGGGTATTGTTGACTTTCAAATAGCCTTTTAAACCTTATTACTGTACTACAGACAAAAAAAGAAGATGAAACATTTTTTCATTCATTTCAGTTAATTGCACATTTCATGTAATCTTAACTTTAATTACCATGTTGTATTGGAAACAATGAAAAAGATGCTTTTGTGATGTATGGTGGATAGCAAGTTTGCCAGTGTGTCAAAAAAATATAAGTAAGCTTGCACAAACACCCAAAATCCAATGCATTTAAAATAAAAATAAATATACTAAAAGTCTTTCATTTTTGCTTTGCACCCTCCCCTACCCTAACCTATTATCTATGTGAGAGAAGCAAAAGCTTTAGACTCGTGAAAAATTTCAATCTCCGGTTTTCAACGGATCTCTACATTTTAGGGTCCCCTGATACCGAAAACATCAATATCTCAATGATGGGTGTCTGTCTGTCTGTGTGTCACAGTTTCTTGAGAACAGTCTGGAGCTAAAATGGGTGGATGGAAAAATACCAAACTGGAAAATTAAGCCTGTTATTAGATCATGATGCGCTGATTAGTTTTTGACCCAAATCATGCAAGCGAAAGAAACACTCTAAAGGAAACCTCCAATACCATAATTCTGCAATTAATTAGGAATTTTTCTTGTCATTTACTATAGAAATGACCTATGTTATGATCAGAAAGATCAGCATGACAGTGGTAAATAATTACTGAAATGTTATACAATAGTTCAGGTAACTTGGTTCTTGGTTCCTAGTGTGCAAAGCCTACTGACACCCACATCCAAATTTTTTACAACTGTAGCAAGGTGTGGGAATCCTGTGGAAAACAATGTAACTAAAAGGGCATATCTTTATGCAAAATATTATAATTTTTTGCAATAACAGGGTAGTTATGTGCATACTGTAAAACTGGTTTATTTTAAGTTAAATTAATTTACTGTAACTGTGTATTGGAGGAAATCGGCACACCATGTTTTGAGTATTGATAAAGTGTTAATTCTGAGTAAAATTAACATAAAATAGGTGAATAATAACAACATTCCCCGAGGCTGATTACACCTCTGTTAAAAGGAAAAAATTTAATGTCTTAGTTTTAACATAAGTTAATTATGTGTGACTAGGAACAGTCTGAAAACAACAGTACATATTCAGTGACTTACATATAACTTATCATTTTTTGCCACTTCTTAGTCTTTTTTGATTCAAAACTTATTTTGGGTGCTTCTTGTATAAAAACCTTTTCTCGTGTGTTCCTGTGAATAATCCAACAGTAGTCTGCCATTTTACCGACATCCCAATGACCCAGGTATCTTATCTCCATGCTTTTGATATCCTAGTGGAATTTCTTACTCTGCTTTTCACTCACCCCTCTAAGATATTCAGGGAAAAATTCCAAATGCAAATCCAAAAAGTGAACTTAAATTTAACTAATACAGTTTTTTCACAATTTCTTTATAATTTGGATCTTTATGGTTACCTAAAAGCTACAAAATTATTTCTTTAAATAATATCCAAGCCTCTCATTCCAGGTTGTTCACTGTACTATCAAATTCTATATCAGAAATCAGCTTTTTAATATAACTGTCGGAAAAAAATCCCTCTTTCAATTAGCCTCAGACAAATCTGGAACGTTTTGGAACAAATACGTAAAACAGGCTGTTTTTTGATAGAACTTTGATAAACTGTTTCAATAAACCAAGTTTAATATGGAGCTATGGTAGCTAGGGTTGCCAGACGTCCCTAATATATGGGACAAGTCCCATATTTGATAATTTTGTCCCCTGTCCCATACTGACCTTTCAGGGACATCCAAATGTCCCATATTTAGTTTATTTTCAAATTTTGTAATGAAAATATATTTTTACTACCTTCTTACGATACTTAGTTGTATTTTATAAGTAATTATACTTTCTTTTCTCAGATTCTCTTGATGAAAATAACCCAAATGTAATGAGGAATCCAGTGTTTGCTGCCTGTTTGCAACCTGTTCAGTTGCTATGGTTGGCTAAGAACAGCGACACTGTTACTGTTTCGCTCTCCAGCTGTGCCTGCTGTGCAGTTCTGTATCAGCATTGCAACATACAGTGTCAACAAAGTGTGTTGTTACTACTTGCCACGGCCCACTTTTTTTGTAACTGCATGTATTAAACAATAATATTTCTCTGTTATCTGTATTAAATAAATATTTTCAAATTATTTCACTTTTACAGAATTTTCTTTAGCTTGTATTAAATAATTTTCAAATGATTTTACTTTTGTTTTACTCATAACCCATTAAAATCCTTGCTTTATGTTTTTAACTTATGTCTCTATTTTTATATAATATACTAGCTGAAATACCCAGCGTTGCCCGGGAAGAAAATAAAGTGTTTTTTTTAATTGTTTGAGAAAAATGTAAGAAAAAAAACACAAGTTTAAAAATAAAAATAAATTAACAAACGATGAAGACTCAGTAATGTGCTTGTCTTGCAGTTTTGTATGTATGTTATCATCCAGTTGACACTCGGAACCAGCCAACTCTATTTAATTTCAAAAGCAACAGGGGCGCGGTGGTGTGCAAACATATAGAATGCTGGCAGTCACCTGCAGTTCGCCCTCTAGTGGTCATTCGGAGTGTCAACTGGATGATAACATGCATATATGACAGCAAGATCACCCCCCACTGTACCCAGAAGTGGGTAGATTAGGGTTGATTTCACCCTACAGTATTTTAAGTCGATCAATGAGAAACATGTGTAGCAAGTGTCACAAAAATCGTTGGCACTGTATCTGATTGTGTTTAGCTCTGACGGGAAAGTGTTCCCCGTGTGGGGAGAAAAGCACATGGCCGTGATATCTCCGGCTATCAGCAGCTACCCTGTAAAACACATGTAGCTCTGACCTCTCAAAAACATTACATAACAATCTGTAGATGATAAAGTCTTTTGAACAAATAGGTATCACTGGAGGCAAGATGCAGTGCAACACATGGTGAGACGTAGACCAACTCGAACAGAGGTTGGCGAGGGAATGACCCCCCTGCTCTAGGCCTACAGCCACTTTGTTGGATTTGCAGAAATATATCAGTACCGCAAGCGAACTATGGTAGTTAGCACGATGAGAGAAGTCACAAAATCAACCAGAAAGGTCAAGCAAATTATACAGTAGAAAACAACCAGATCTAAATCTGTTAAGTAATTCTCTCGTGAAAAGCGAACAGACATACAGACAGAACGCGCTTGGACCACGAAATTTTTAAAACTGTTTCTTAGCGAGCACCTATGGGCCAAAGGTAACCTACATTCCAAATTTCAAGTGTCAAGTCCTCATGGTTCAGGAGATTTTGTGATGAGTGAGTCAGTGGTATTTGGCTTTTATATATACAGTGCATCCGGAAAGTATTCACAGCGCATCACTTTTTCCACATTTTGTTATTTTACAGCCTTATTCCAAAATTGATTAAATTCATTTTATTCCTCAGAATTCTACACACAACAAAAGTTTACTTGAGATTTTTGCAAATTTATTAAAAATAAAAAAACTGAGAAAGCACATGTACATAAGTATTTCACAGCCTTTGCCATGAAGCTCAAAATTGAGCTCCGGTGCATTCTGTTTCCCCTGATCATCCTTGAGATGTTTCTGCAGCTTAATTGGAGTCCACCTGTGGTAAATTCAGTTGATTGGATATGATTTGGAAAGGCACATATCTGTCTATATAAGGTCCCACAGTTGACAGTTCATGTCAGAGCACAAACCAAGCATGAAGTCAAAGGAATTGTCTGTAGACCTTCTGAGACAGGATTGTCTCGAGGCACAAATCTAGGGGAGGTTATAGAAACATTTCTGCTGCTTTGAAGGTCCCAATGAGCACAGTGGCCTCCTTCATCCATAAGTGGAAGAAGTTCAAAACCACCAGGACTCTTCCTAGAGCTGGCCGGCCATCTAAACTGAGCGATTGGGGGAGAAGGGCCTTAGTCAGGGAGGTGACCAAGAACCCGATGGTCACTCTGTCAGAGCTCCAGAGGTCCTCTGTGGAGAGAGGAGAACCTTCCAGAAGGACAACCATCTCTGCAGCAATCCACCATTCAGGCCTGTATGGTACAGTGGCCAGACGGAAACCACTCCATAATAAAAGACACATGGCAGCCCGCCTGGAGTTTGCCAAAAGGCACCTGAAGGACTCTCAGACCACGAGAAACAAAATTCTCTGGTCTGATGAGACAAAGATTGAACTCTTTGGTGTGAATGCCAGGCGTCACATTTGGAGGAAACCGGGCACCGCTCATCACCAGGCCAATACCATCCCTACAGTGAAGCATGGTGGTGGCAGCATCATGCTGTGGGTATGTTTTTTAGCAAAGGAACTGGGAGACTAGTCAGGATAAAGGGAAAGATGACTACAGCAATGTACAGAGACATCGTGGATGAAAACCTGCTCCAGAGCACTCTTGACCTCAGACTGGAGCGACGGTTCATCTTTCAGCAGGACAACGACCCTAAGCACACAGCCAAGATATCAAAGGAGTGGCTTCAGGACAACTCTGTGAATGTCCTTGAGTGGCCCAGCCAGAGCCCAGACTTGAATCCGATTGAAAATCTCTGAAGAGATCTTAAAATGGTTGTGCACCAACGCTTCCCATCCAACTTGATGGAGCTTGAGAGGTGCTGCAAAGAGGAATGGGCGAAACTGGCCAAGGATACGTGTGCCAAGCTTGTGGCATCATATTCAAAAAGACTTGAGATTGTAATTGCTGCCAAAGGTGCATCGACAAAGTATTGAGCAAAGGCTGTGAATACTTATGTACATGTGATTTCTCCATTTTTATATTTTTAATTAATTTGTAAAAACCTGTAGGAAACTGTTTTCACGTTGTCATTATGGGGTGTTGTGTGTAGAATTCTGAGGAAAAAAATGAATTTAATCCATTTTGGAATAAGGCTGTAACATAACAAAATGTGGAAAAAGTGATGTGCTGTGAATACTTTCCGGATGCACTGTATATATATATATTGTCAAGGATGCCAGGGGCCACGACCCGGCCGGGACGCCTTGGAGGACCGGAAATGGGCGTGCGCCCAGCTGGGATCACGTGGGGGCCGCCTTCCTGGTTGCATTGGGGGCCACGGCTGCAGGGCATGGAAGCCCCATCCTGTAGGGCCTCGTGGTTACCGCCAGGAGGCGCCCCAATGCCTTGGGAATCCTGGACCCCAGTACTTCTGCCACACCAGGAAGTGCTGGGGGGAAGAGAAGCAGGGACACCCGGAGAGCTTCCGGGAGAACAGCCGGCACTTCTGCCACACTGGGGCGTGTCAGCGGGAGATTGCCGGGGAGCACCTGGAGCTCATCCGGGTGCGGATAAAAGGGGCCGCCTCCCTTCATTCAGGGCGAGAGTCGGGAGGAAGTAAGACGGAGCTGGAGAAGGCAAGGAGGCGGTCTGAAGAGAGTGAGAGAAAGGCATTGTGTGGCCAGGACTTTGGGGACTTTGGGGGTTTGTGGTGCACTTTATTGTACATAGCTTGTAAATAAACGTGTTGTGGGTGACATGAACGTGTCTGCCTGTCTGTGTCTGGGTTCAAGTTCACAATATATGTATATATATATATATACTAACTGTGTAAGCTGATACTAGAAAGTATTGAAATCGTCAGAAATACTCTGGGCATCTTATCTTTCTCCCAGGAGGATTTGTGTTGCCGACGTGCTTGAATCGTGTGTGCATTAGCAGCTAAGCGACTGTCTTTCTTTGGAGGTTTTGTTTTGCCGGTGTGCTGGCCTTGTTTCATATCCTAGGAGCTGGAGCCCTTACCCCAAATCTACCTCTCACTTTCAGGCCGAACAGAGACACACATTTCCACGCATAGATGTTTATATATAAGATATATATGGGTGTTGGAGGTACTCAAACATAAAGAATGCTGGCAGTCACCTCCAGTTCGCCCTCTGGTTGTCATTCCGAGTGTCAACTGAATGATAACATGCATACAAGACCGCAAGATCACCCCCCACCCTACCCAGAAGGGGGTGGGTTAGGGCTGATTTCACCATACAGTATTTTTAGTCAACCAATGAGGAACATGTGTACCAAGTTTCATGAAAATCACTCCAGCCGTTTGGAAGTGATGCTGGAGCATACATACATACACACATTGACTTTTATATATATAGATTGGTCTGGGTGTGTAGGGGGCATGTATAAATTTATATATATAATAATATAGAGAGATTGTCCTGTATTTCTAATTTTCTAATCTGGCAACACTAGTGGTAGCAGGACTTTATCTTGATCCACCAAGCTAGGCTTCATGATGTTTTTGGTACCAAGCAGCAGTTTTCCTCTAGCTGGTAGTTCTTTCTGAACCTAATGTAAATTGTTGGCTCTGCTGCCCTAATCAGAGAGAAAACATTGGAATTTTGTATGCTCTGACTGCTGACTCAATAAGATACACAAAGTTACAGGTCCCACATATGAACTAGTGGTGCTCATAGTAGTTAATTTTCATGAGATAATTTTTAAAGTTCTTTAAACATAGGTTTTAATATTAGAAAATCTTAAATTCAAACAAATCATTTAAATATTATTATTAAATAAATTATACTGCAAAAACAATTTTTAAAACTGTAATTGACAGTTAAAAAATGTGATTTGTGAAAAACATGTTACAGGATGGAAAAACATGTTTTTTATTTTTGAATTCAGCCAGAAAATATTAAGATCATGGGAAACAATAAAAATATTTTTTTTCAGTGTATAACTGTGATTAATCTGATCTCAAGCAGATTTCATGAGAATGTTTCAAATAAAAACACCATCTATCCTCCAACCTGTTTGAGTAATTTCATGGTTGTTGGGAGCACAATCTGTAGATCCGGTTTCAATTAATTTCAAGGATGGTAACAAAGAAATATATTTAAATTAACAAATAAAATTCAGTGTATTTTAAAGTTTTGTAGTTCATGTTTGTAGCTTATTATAATCACATTTTAGACCATGCGTAAATGATTGATAGGTAGTGTGTCACAGAAAAGGAGAAACAAGGTTAGTCCATCTCTGTTAAAATACATTTTTATTTTTTGTTTTCAAGAGTTAAAACATTTCTCACACCAACCTCATTGCATTAAGGAGTCACCTTCAATTGAACTGTTTAAAATTAGATTGAAGACTCATTTATATTCTCTAGCTTTCAGTGACCTTCACTGATACTGATGGTTACCTACTCTTAGTCATCTTCTTTCTTTTTCTTTAACTCACTGCTGGCTGTATTTTGTTTTATTGTACTTTATATGTTCATTGTATGATTAAATGTAATGCACTTTGGCTACAGCATTACTGATGTTGTTTTAAAGGTGCTCTATAAATAAATTGACATTGACATTGACATTGATCTATGTAGCTCAGACCAATGCCTTCATATAAGTTTGTGTTAAATCTTAGTCTTGATAAAACAGCAAATGGCTGTTTGTTAGATTTTTTATATGTCTGTGCGAGTTTAAAGTAAAACAAGTACTATTGTATATAGTTTTTTACTGCACTTTATTTTTCAAGGTGGCATAAAGTAGCCTCTTTTCCCAAGTGTTGCAGCTGCTAGATGCTATCTGTGCATATTCTGTGTGTTTCTCTTTCTCCAGGTACTTCTATTTTCCTACCATGTCCTAAAGATGGTCATGTAGGATTTGTTGATTTGGTATGAATAAGTATTGCTATGTGGTTTAGTTTAGTCTGCGTTGGACTGTTGCTTTGTCTTGGACTGGTTTCCATCTTGTGCTCAGTGTTGCCATAGTACAGGGCTATTCAATTACAATTTCAGTTGGGCCAGATTTTCAAACCAAGAAATTTAGCTGGGCCAGACATTTTCAGCAGCTGGTAAGTAGCAGGTAATGACAAATTTTAAATCAACTCAATTGAATGTATTTAAAAACAAGTAATATTTATTCATTGTTCCCCTTTTACATTTGGTCACATCTGACACAGGCATGTCAAAAATGTATATAAAAAAAAAACAACAAAAAGCAAAAAAGCTATAACTGAACAGAATCTGAGGTAGTAGCAATACTTTTTTTTCCACTTTTGAAATTAAAAAAAAAATTTGCTCACATCTGACTTAGGCAGATCTCAAAGTTCATAAAATCAAAAAATGCACAGTATTAGCAATAATGTGTTTCCCTTTAGAAATATACGATCCTCTCCCAGTTTAAATGGGTGGTTATGACAGACAAGGGATTTCTTTTCTCATATAACGTAAACTATTTCATTCACACGGTTTTAATCACTCATATGGCTGATATTAAATTTAAGTTCCACAACAAAGCCTTTTCTGTTGAAATTGTTTCCCCGACCCCTAGAAAAAAATACCTGAGTAAATTAAGAGCAAGGCACCACGTATGGTGTGAAAATGGACTGGTACATTTATTTTAATAATTTGTCTTTTTACAGAGTTCTTGGGTGTCAAGTAATGTATCATTAATTATAATTATTACTATTATTATTCTTTTACTAAATTTTATTTTCCGTGTTTCTTTATTGATGAGCTCCCATTGAAGAATTTATTGGTAACAGAAAATTTAGTACGCACACCGAAAATGACTGAAGTAACAACTAACAGAGTGTCATTTTTGATACCATTTTAACAAAGTTTACTGTTCACCGTCAGTCACAGAGCACCCCAGTAAAACGACCTGTACGATGGGCAGATGAATTTCAAATGTTTTGCATGCCTACCTTTTGTTTTGATGACCGGTTACGTCATATTCAGACCTTTGTTCATTATTCTGGCACATTGAAATCCACCTAATCTTTACCTAAATCTATTTTTAAGGCTACTTCTTTTAAAATTAAAATCAGACTAAACACCTTTCTGTCTTCTCAACTAAGAATTCCATGATCCTTGTTATTCCAGGTGAGTTTATCATTATTATGTTACTGTATTAACTTGGTCTTGAAAACTCTGCTCAGGCATTTTCAGTTTACCGTGCTGTATTACTTTATACACACTTTTACTTTAGTTCTGTAGCTGTGCTTGATATCCTCATATTACTTTGTCCACCATTGTTGTTACATACACAATACGAGGAGTCATCCAATAGATTTGACTTAAGTCCACATTCTTACAAAACAAACACTCCTTGGTCCAGGCTCTGCCATATATCCCTCTTCTATTCCAAACCACACATTTACACACACCTCACATACTTTAACAGACACACTATCTCATTCACTCCTGGATATCCAATCAACTATTCATTAATATTGTATATAATAAGTCAGTTTCAAACCTGCCATATAAAATCTACACAAGATAATGAATCATCAAGAAAATGTTGCTTTGTATTCATTCTTGTTTTATTATCATTCCAAATAAGCAAGCTCAACAAAGTAATTGTAAAAATTCATGTTGTAACTTTGTTATCAAAACTAACTATCTAGCACAGTCTTTATTAAAATATCTTGAAGAAAATTGAGCTATCAATTAGTTGCTGTATACAACATGTCAAGAATATTTTCAAGTTCCTCATGGTGTCTACCAATTGGGCTTTTCTTATAATTAAAAGGTGTGTGCTTATTCATAGTACTGTACTATTTAACTGTTACAGAGAATCATAATTTCAATGATGAATGGAACATAAAATATGGCTTTATATTGCCATGATTCTGAAATGGTCAATTAAAAGAATGCAAACATATCTTCCTCTTCAAAGGAGTGCACGTCAGGAGCAGAGAATGTCAGAGAGAGAGACAGAGAGAGAGAAAAGCAAACAATCAAAAATCAATAGGGCTGTTCGGGCTTTTAAGTATGCGAAGCACCGCACGGGAAGCATATCGTATATCATTGAGGAGTTTTATTTAATACGTAATACGTGCTTTGATTGGGTAACTTCTCAGCCATCCGCCAATAGCGTCCCTTGTATGAAATCAACTGGGCAAACCAACTGAGGAAGCGTGTACCATAAATTAAAAGACCCATTGTCTGCAGAAATCCGCGAACCAGCGAAAAATCCGTGATATATATTTAGATATGCTTACATACTGTATAAAATCTGCGATGGAGTGAAGCCGCAAAAGTCGAAGCACGATATAGCGAGGGATCACTGTACCTCAACAATAACAAGCAACAAGTGTTTTCCTACAAGTTGCATGGATACAGGCTAAGCATATTAATGCTTTCACTGACGTGGACGTTTTAAAAAAGTGTTTTATAGGCATTTCATTGGAATATGATAGTGATACATTAATGGACAATGTTATTAAATCTGTGAACTGCAATGGCTGTACTTTATGTTCATATCTTGGTAGAGAATACCATTCAGAGTGATCATGTATACCTAGCCATTGATGAATTGACAGACAACATAGCAGTAGCACAAATGTGCATTTATGTCTTGATATTTTGATGGTGCAGAATTCAAAGAAACAGCGAGTACATGTGGTGCAGGGTGAGGCAGGGCTGAAGGTGCCTACAAATTTTGCCTTAAGCGCCTCTGTTGAGCTGTTTGTGTTCTTTAATTGTGGAACAGAGCCCAAAGTTTCATTATGGATTTTCTTCTATGCATTGTTAAGATGAATTCAACATCTACACATGTCTGATTTTATACAAGACAAATATTTATACTGTACATACATAATTTTAATATAACTGAAAAAATGTTTTAGAAGATGGCTTGATACCAGAGTAAACCTGCACACCAGCGAGGTATGGCCCCAGGATGCTTATTGATGATCTGGCTTTATACAATACTGTGCAAAGTGTTTGGTTACCCAAGAAAATTATATTTAAAGCCAGTTATCTGGATAGTAAATATTTATTGTTTGTTTTTAAAACAAGTCTCTATCTTTTGTGACCTCCCTTTAAATGCTAAACCAATGCTATTTGCTTTGGTGCCCTACTGTATTTATTTTTTAAAGTAGTTTTATTGCCGATTTTTTCAAGCTTCTTGCAGGATTTGCCATAATTCTTCCTTTTACTATGTCTGCTTTTTTTATTTTCCCTATTCAACCGATCCCATATAATTCCATTTAGGTTGAGGTCAGGACTATGGTGTAGTCAATCTAAAACTAAGGGTTTCTGTCTGAAAGGTCCACTCCTGGTTTGTTTGTGTTTGGCAGCTCTTTTTGTCAGCTCTTCTTCTGCTGGTGTTTTAGTGAACCAAACATTTCTAGTTGTCACTGCATGTGTTATGGCCTTTCATATACTGTAGTCTCTTCTGCTTGTTGTCTTTGTGCAGTTAATATTTATTAGCTGTACCCACCCTACAAGATTATTTCTTTTACAACTTCTTCTGTCAAAGTGCTTTGGTGTCTTATGACTTCACTAGATGCTGAGCAAGCACTTCACTGGATTTCTTTGTGTCTCTTAAGGAAATTATCTTTAAGTTCTGCCATTAACTTGCCCTGTTTCCTCAGATTTATTTATGACAGCTTGAACACTACATCTTGAAAGTCTGGTCTGGTGTGCTATTGCTTGTTAACTATAGTCTTGTTGTTAACAAAGTGTGATTTTAGTTTTGTCACATTTCCTTACTTCTGCCATTTTCAAACATTTCCTTGAGGCAGCCCAATTTTTTTTTTTTCATTACCATCCAATATACCTATGTATTTAAATTACACTTCCAGCTAACCTGGTTCATCTAATCACTACCTCATTGATTTGATACAAAATGCTCCTGGTAGAACTGAACAATATACCTGGAATGGCTTTTTCCTGTTTACTCTCTAAATGTTTATTTGTGTTTATTCAAATCCTAAATAGTGTCCTCACAAGAAAAGAAGTGCTTACTGCTCAGAGAGTAAAAAATATTGTTCTTGAGTTATATAAGACCTTTGAAAGTGCACTGTTTGTTTTGTAATTATACACTATAGCTATCCTGAAATCTGTATAGCTCTTCCTGACTTTGTTATCAAATATAACTATCTAGCACAGTCTTTATTAAAATATCATGAAGAAAATTGAGCTATCAATTAGTTGCTGTATACAACATGTCAAGAATATTTTCAAGTTCCTCATGGTGTCTACCAATTGGGCTTTTCTTATAATTAAAAGGTGTGTGCCTATTCATAGTACTGTACTATTTAACTGTTAAATCTGATATTTTATTTTAATCTTGTTAGCTGTGTAAGGTGCCTTGTAATGTTCATATTGTTAATAAAATACAGATTAAATTGAAAATTGTAAAGGGAAGTGCCAAGTAATTTTAAGGATACATCCTGAATAATGAGAAACCATGAATGATTTGTCATAGGTGGAAAATATACTGTGCAGTTCTATATCTTAAACAGACAGTTTATAAAGGTACATTATTTACAAACACTAGAAAATCAGAAATATAAAAAATACAAGGGTTCAGCAGTCACAGTTTTATAAGCATACATTTGGTCTTAGAGTCAGTTACAATCAACTGGTTTATGATCGTTTGTATTTAACTCCAAAAAAAAAAATGAAAGGTTCTAATGCATTATAACAATTTTGACATTATAGATTCTAAGATTGTAGTGGGAGGTGATTTTAATACAGTCATTAATTCAGAAAAAAGCATTTCAGAGAACATTAGAAGTCTGAAAGCTTCTAAAACATTGAGGCAATATTCGGGTAAAGCTGGACTTTGTGACAGTTGATTTTTTAACAACCCATCAGCAAAAGACTCATAATTCTTATTCCTATATTGATTTCATTCTTATAAATAATTCAGAAGTTTATAATATTTTAGATATGAACATCCATCTTATGTAATTATTGATAATATCCCATTTCTGTTTGAAGCCAATATATTTAAAGCACCTAGTTACTAAGCCAATGTTTCTGAACCTTTAAGTATTTGCGACCCGAGTTTTCATAACAGTTTTAATCGCGCCCCCCTAACATTTTTTTGAAATGTACATGCATATTTTATTATACCTACTTAACTTTTGTCGACATTTATCTAACTCTATATTTATTGTTTTAGTATCAGAATGTAGTTTAAGTTCATTTGTTTTGGTTTCAGCAGATTTTTTTTCATATTTTTGACTCTTGTTTTTTTTTTTACGCCCCTTTTTTGTTACTTCGCACCCCCCTAGGGGGGCCCGCCCCACAGGTTGAGAACTACTATATTAAGCCATATTTTAATAATATGTACTAAAAAACACTAAACACTTTTTTTTAATCAGACTAGGTATGATTTATGGAAATTAATGATTTTCTGTGATATGCTACAGAAGAAGGAGGAAAACTATTTAATGAAAGTGACCAGAAGATGACACATAGCCAGAACCCGTCAGAAATAAGTACCCAAAAATCCACCCTATCTAAGCACTAACAATAACCAAAATTGTAGTCATAATTGTGTAGAGAGAAGTTACTTTAACAGTAAGTCGAGAATAAAAATCAAAGGAATATGGTGACAAGAAGTTTTACTGATATTAAAAATGACCAGGAAATGCACAATGCTGACCTTTATGTTGTCTCAACATGACTATGTACATAGGAAAATATTGCAGTATGAAGTTAAATATTTTTATGAGTTGATAGACACACTATGAATCTAGAAGTAAATGCTATATTTAGAAAATGGTTTGGACAGAAATCATAATAAGAAAATAAAAAGAAATGTCAAAATTTCAATGGATCACTCACCTAAGCCAAAACACTTATCCTAAACACACTTCCTTGAAAAAATGTAAGCAATGTCTCTAACAAGCACATATTATCAGAAGACATTTTGAAGTACCTACATTCTCGGACAAAAAGTTGTACACAACGTCTCCTTTTATAGTGTTGTGCTGATGGCACATGAAGCATGATTTCTAAGACAACTCTCCCATAGCAAATGAACAAAATGATGCCACTGTAAATCTCAGAATATAATGGTAATACATTTTTTTTATTGATTTTATTAAAATCACCAGTGGGTAGCGCTGCTGCCTTGCAGTTAGGAGACCCGGGTTCACTTCCTGGGTCCTCCCTGCGTGGAGTTTGCATGTTCTCCCCGTGTCTGCAGGGGTTTCCTCCGGGTGCTCCGGTTTCCTCCCACAGTCCAAAGACATGCAGGTTAGGTGCATTAGTGATTCTAAATTGTCCCTAGTGTGTGCTTGGTGTGTGGGCGTGTGTGTGTGTGCATGCCCTGCGGTGGGCTGGAGCCCTGCCCGGGGTTTGTTTCCGGCCTTGTGCCCTGTGTTAGCTGGGATTGGCTCCAGCAGACCCCCGTGACCCTGTGGTCAGGATATAGAGGGTTGGATAATGGAATGATGGATGGATGGATTATTAAAATCACACAACATTCCATACAAATAAATCATTTTTTTACAAGCATAAGATCAAAAACAAATCAATAGTCAGTAATAAAATGAATATAGAAAACAAAAATATTTTTGAATTCCTCATGATTCAAGAATCATAAAAATAATCAGACTTTTCAGAAAACTTTGAAGCATTAAGAAAAAAATGATAATGTCACAGTTTCATAATACAAAGCATATGCAATTTACTCCAAAACTTTTATTTATAATTAATTGATAAAATATAATTATGAATTAAATAATACTGTAAATAAGTCAATTTCTAGGGTAAAGATTAAGAGCTGAGAATTTTTAAATCATGAAAAAATTTGGCAAATCAGTTTAAACATGATAAAGAAGAAATGTCTTCAACAGGGTGAATTATGCAGACATTGTAAGATCTATAGTGCCTATAAAAAGGATTCACAACCATGGACTTTTACATTTTTTTCTTAAATTAATTAATTACATTGATGTGGTGCCATTCTAATCTACTCAAAGCACTTTACATAGACTGGGAGCAATCCTTTCAACCACAGCCAATATGTAGCACCAATCTGTACAATATAACAGCAGCCGTTCTGGAACCACTACGCTGACCACACATTAGCTTTTAGAACGTGAAGGGGTGCGAAAGAGAGCCAGTTAGAGAAAGGGGATCACTAGGAGGCCAGTGTCTTTGTCAATGCATTGGAGAATTAGGATCCATGCACAGACCACAGGGTAAGTGTTCCCTGGTGGCCTCACCAACATCTCTTTGAGCAGCAACTTAAGCCTTTTCCTAGATGGTCTCTCATCCATGTACTGGACAAGCCAAAACATGCCTAGATTCAGGTGGATTAATTCTTCTGAAGTGCATCAACATTACAACACTGATAACAGTGGATTTAATTTGACTTTTTGGCACTGATCATTAGAAAAATACAAATTCACGAAAAATTGATAAACACAAAATAATTAAATATTCACTCTTTTTACTTTGACACACTTAAATCACGACTTGTGTAGCCAGGTGGTTTTAGAAGTCAAATTTGTTAAATCTGTTAAAGGCAAATCACCTGTTTGTAGTCAAGGTATTTCAAGTGATTGTATAAATACACCTGTACCTAGAAAGTCCAACTGCCAGTGAGTCAGTTTAACTGGTAAAAACTACAGCAGGAAGATAAAGGAACAATTCAAATAACTCTGTGACAAAATGATTGACAAGTAGCTGCTAACTCTGCTCAAATTGATTGTATTCATTAGATTTGGCAATGTATAATTAAAAAAAAAGCTAAACAATAAATTAATTGAGGACTACAAGCACTGAATTTCTTAGTTACTTAGCAACCCAAGAGAGCTAGAAATTTTGTGATCCCTTTATAGAGTTTTTTTGTTTCTGCATAACTTAGACCTAAAACAGGATCGGATTTTTGCATATGTCCTACAACTGGATCAAGAGAACCCAATTAAACAAATGACATAAAAATATACTTGTTCATTTATTTGTTGCGGAAAATTGGTTGGTTGGTTTCACTAAGTGGTGGGACTCTCTTGTGCAGCAATAATTTCAATTAAATGTTTCCAGTGACTGGTTCATCAGCCCTGCACATTGGATTGGAGAGTCCACAAACTTTCTGGGACCACTTTACAATTACTTAATATTTGGATAAAATATCTTAATTATTTTAAAACAAACATCTTGAGAAATCTGCCAGTTTGGTAAAGCATTAATGCAGTTATCCACTCAACATCAACACCTTTATTGTAACAGCCTGACTTTTATCTCAAAAATATTTATAAATATAAATGTATCACATTTTTGCATCACATTTTTGATAATACCATTTTTGATTCATTTGCAAATTTGGTAAAGAAGTATGATATTGGTGAGAAGCAACTGGAAAAAATTGACTTCAAATGAAAAATCATGAAATGTTGGGTGAATACAGTAATGCATTGGTAATTCCAGTTTGTAAAGCATGAGCCCAATCTGTTTAATAATCTTAACAGGACCAGTAAATCACAGTGTTGGCTTATATAATGGAATCCTCATCCAGAGGTTTCTCATTGAGAGTCACACCTTCTGTTGTACATTGTACTTGGTACAATGTTCATGTCATTGATCAGCAAATCTCTTTATAGACATACTAGTTTTGTTTTGGTTACTGTCTACTCTAGTTCAGACTGCTTTAAAATGGTTAAAATGCTGTGTGGCAGATGAAGCAAAAATTGAGTCAGCTTCGAATGATAATAGAATATTATTAGAATAATAGAATATCTTGCTAGAGGAGAGGCATTACTGTATATACTGAATGTCATTTATATTGCATCCTAAGTATTTTTACAATTCCTGGTTTACTCTCTTGGTTTGGCCATTGGCCTCAAGATAGTATTCCAGTCTAAAATGTAATTTAATCCCAATACTTGAATTTGAATATTCAAGATACTTCTAAAAACATGTCACAAATAAAGGGGCCATAATAGATAACTATGGAGGCTTGAAAACCATGTAAGCAAAAAATCTCAATGGTAACATTTTTTTCAAGTTTTGTAACAGTAGGAATTGTCTTTAAGGAAACTTTAAGGGGGCTTTGCCCCCTGCTCACTTCACTTGCCAACACCCCGGCCTGCGCTACGCGCTAGCCTCTTTGCAATTCTGCCCCTTGCATATGGGGATGCGGATGTACAATTTAAACAGATTTTTATTTTCATGGGAATTGTTACATATGCATCAATGCAACATATAACTGCCAGTGATTGTATTTTGTTTCTTTCTCTCTATTAAATAAAATGACTTTTTCGAATGTTTGGCTCTGAAAATTGTTAATTGTCTTTGCAAAAGCTATTCTAACCAGAAACTATTAAAGTTTTAATACGAATGGCAAAAAAAGATCACCTTTGTTGTCTAATGTTATCCGCGGAAAATGTACTATGTTACCTTTCTTGGATACATCCTTCTTTCTACAATAAGTCATGCTTTGTAAGACCGAATATTGTTAACAGTTATAGATATTCTTTTGGATATTGTAAGTTGTTGTTTTCATCCTCCACACAATCACCACCAACTGTTTCAGCATAGTCTATTGATACACATGTAACCAATTTGTCGTGTAAGTGTTCAACATTTTTTGACGCATTTAACTAATTTGATGTGTAACCAATCAACATTTTTAGTGTTAATTCATTTGACCTCCTCATTTCTTTTTGCTAGGATTGTGCGTGTACTCATTTTTTTATGTTGATAACCCTTCGTGACAAAATTCTTCAATATGATTTGGACATAATACGTCTTCTTTAATTGGGAACTTAAAGTGAGGAAAACGTTAAAATGTTTAAGAGCTGAGAATGCAGGAAGTGTGTCTGACAAAAGCATTCACACTATTGAGAGGACCATGGTCTTGTTTGAAAATGTTTGAGAGGTGGGCGTGACTTGAAAAAATCTCAAGGCAAAAGTCTCGTCTCGCAGGACTTGAAAAAATCTCTCTTCCAAAAAGTCTTGTCTCCAAAAAGTCTTGTTGCATCGAAATATTTTTTTATATAATAGAGAGATAAAATGAACAGCCTTAGTGAATATGCCCACCGCTACTGGTATTATGCTAAATGTCTGAGAAAGATGTAAACCTGTAATAAAATCAAGGGAGATCTGTTTTCAGGGACTATCTAGAAAAGGTGAGGATTGTAAGAAACCAATAGGAGGACCAGTATCATTTAATGATAAAATCATTAGTTTTGGAAATGTCTGGATACCTTGAAAGATGCCAAAGAAGGACATCCTGGTGCATAGATTCTGGTAAAAAATCATTATCTGGTGAATGTCATCTTTATGAGCAACTGAGTCACTAGCTTGAAGAGCCATTTTTTGTATCCTAGTTAAGTTGCCTGTTTCTATAATTTTAGGGTGTTGTACCGTGTTAGCCATTATGAATGTAGAGAAAAGCCAAGCAAAATGACACCTTTTATTGGCTAACTAAAAAGATTACAATATGCAAGCTTTCGAGGCAACTCAGGCCCCTTCTTCAGGCAAGATGTCTCTGTTTCTATTATTAAATACATTCTCAGTAGGAATGAAAATTTCTGACTCTTCTTCCCATTCAGTAATGTTATATTGATAAAACAGAGAACTACTTTTGAGGTTAATTTCATCTGGTTGATAAAAAATGGTTAACTTAAACTTGCTAAAAAATAAAGACAAGCACCTAGCATTTTGCCATTTTACAGTTTTTAAACAGGTAACAGGTTTGTGGTCAGTAAATATTAAAAATGAAAACTTGAACCCTTTTACCTATACAGTGCCTTCATTCTTCTAGTGCTAATTTTACAATATCAGAAAAAGGGGAATTAAACAGCATAAAGCAGCATCCAACTTCAAAGGTGAAATTCAATGAATTAACAGGATGATTTAGGATGGGAGCAGAGATGAATAATTTATTTTCTTAGGAGAAAATCAATTTTGTTTTCTTTGGTGAGGAGGTTATCGATGACGCAATAGTAGTGAAATCCCTGATAAAATGTTCCTAATGATTTGAACTAAAAAAATTTTGACTTATTTAAGAGAATTGAGAATCAGCCAACCAACAGTTGCTTTTTCTTTTTTAGAGTTCATACTTAACTTGTCAGAATTTAAATTAAAAACAAAATGGCAAAATTTCTTATTTTTTATGTTTTGGAGATTCTCTTGATGCCATCACCTCTGCTGTCATTTTGTGTATTTATTGCTGTTGATGCCATGTTATTAAAGTACAGTGCTCTTGTGAGTTTGTGGTATGTGCACAAGCATGTGTTATGTATGAGTGCCAGAGGATTACCTTCTGGGATTAATCAAGGTAAACAAAACCACCCTGGGATATAACAGTGTGTGGTCGCTAACACTGTCATCTCTTTTCTGCCCACAACTCTGAGAAACTGCCCACTGATGGCAACTGACACTGTCCCTTCCAGTCATAAGACTGAAAAAACCATCCACTCCCGGAAAGACTCATCTTATTTAGTTGTAGAACCACTGGAGAATGTAGCTTTACTACAGACAAACACTAAAGCTACTGAGAAGAGGCTCTGCTGTCTTACCTTTTGTTTTGTCTTTATTTGAGCCTGAGCACTATTTCTTTTGTTGCAAGCTATTATTAAATGTTATGACCTGAGTGGCACCCCAGCATTTATTCTTTGGACTTACTTTATACTTCGCACAAACCATGGTGGCATGGTCAGCAGGAATGTCGGTGGACATGATAGACTCAGCCAACCAGCTGCTCAGCAGATGAACCTCGCTGAAGAAGAGACACTCTCCAAGAGGTGGCTGAGGCACACCAGTTGGGAAAGGCCCAAAGTCCAGTCCAGTTGCTTATCCCGATGTGCACATGAGGCAACGTTGAGACTTATTTAGTCATCTTTTAATGCATCACTGCACAGCAGCACTGTTCAAAGTTTTATCCATGGAGACACAGCAAGCATATTATTATATTGACCCTGAACACTTGGCCCACATGCAAACATTTCAAGACTGACTATTGTCCGTGCCTGGGAGAGAACACAGTTGATTAGGTCTCGGAGATAGTTGCAGTCAATTTCTTGGTCCATGCTGTCCTGGAAGATCTAACTCATCCCGTCTACCAACCAACCTGAGTAAACATGGAGGGGCTGGTGGAAACAGTCGAGTGCCATTGCAGAGCTATCCAGATTGAGAGGCCGGAAAAGAAACAACATCCCCAAACCATGACAGCACAGAGGTCAGAGGGAAGCCTGAAGGAGACAGAGCCACCTCCCAGAAGAAGAGGGGCGCTATCCTGCACTGTTCCGCTGTTACTGCTGTGGTGAGCTGGAGCAGACCTTGACCACCTTATCCTCTCACCATTCCTTTTTCAGGCTTGGCTCAGGTAAATGGACACCATGTCCATGTACTTTGTGATTCTGGCAGCAACATCACCGTTGTTACATACCTTTACATCCTGTCACAACAGTACAAAGGTAAGGAGGCCAGCCTAACCTATATACATGGAGAGGCCCAGCAGTACCCCCATTAAAGTCTGCTGAATCCTCAGTGCATGAGCAGCTTTGGCAAATGGGGCTCCTACCACAACCACCATACGCTGTGATACTGGGGTAAGACTGGCCTGACCACTCTCGAACAGACCTGGCCTAGATTTTGTGGACCTGGGAGACCATCTGTGTTGGCATGGAGTACTACCTGTCTGTGTTGGGCCATGAAGTTGAAGGGTTGGAAGCTTCGGAATCAGCAGGTGACTCGAGGGTTGTGTCCCTATGTTAGACACTGGAGAGTCACTCACAAGACTGAAGTATCATCTCAAGTGGTAATGCTGGAGCTGGGCAACTCTCTACTTGAATGCAAGGGCCTTCCACACAATTGCTGCATACCTCATCTCCAGGTTTAACAGTTTATGGCTCAGGTATATAACAGGGTGTTCAGCTCCTTCGACAACCTGGCTCAAAACAGCTCCCAGGCTGGTGTCTGAGGTGCCAGTCTGGAAGAGGAAAGGTAGAGAAAAGTCATGAGGCATCAAAACTGGAGCAGAAATAAGTACTGTCTTTAAGTCACATGTCTTGGTCCTGTGCTGAGCCAATCCGCCAATGGTGTTGAACACCCCATCATGTTCCTGAGCCGGAAACTTTTGGACCAGGAGACCAAGTATGTAGCAGTGGAGTGGGAAGCCTTGGTGATTAAGTGGGCTATTAACTAGCCGAGGTACTACCTTGTTGACCATGAGTTCACTCTTATCACAGATCATGTACCACTTTTGTGGATGGCAGTGCGCAAAGAGTTGAACTTGCATGTCATTATATGGTTCTTGGACCTTCAGCCTTATAAGTTCACAGTCCTGTATCATGAGGGCTCCCTTAATGCCAATACCGATGCTCTTTCTCTTGTTTCTGACCTCTTGGTTGGGGTCACCGTACCAAGTGGGTCTGAGATTGTATCACACACATGTGCATAGGGAAACAGCTTAAGAACTCTGATGATGGTAATTAACTGCCTAACCAGGGGTTGGCACTGTGATGTAATGCTTTCACTCCTCTTCCTCTATCTGCAGAACGGAAGACTGACAGCCACTCCACCTCTGATGTCACTTCTGTTGTGCGCCCTCCTGGACCTGCCCCTTCCTGCCGAGTGACTATATTAACAGGAACCAGTCATTTTGTTCTCAGTTCTATTCTGAACTTGCATCTAGAAAGATGTCTCAAAAAATTATTGTGTGCTGCATTATTTTGCATTCCTTTAAATTATACAGGTTCACCTAGGTGGTGTCCCAACTCTTTCACTTTGTTGTGTCTCCTTTTTACAGCCTAAAAATTTCACTCTGAACACAGAATACATTACCTTACACCCAAAAAATATTCAATGTTTGTCACATCATAACAGGCTCTAGTTTCCCACAACCATATATATATGCTGGTAAATATTAATTTGGAAAAGGGATGCATAAATGAATATCACTCAATACACAACAGTACTATTGCTGCTACCACAACTACACTGTTCATTGCTTCCTCCTAAATATCATCCCGTTTTCTGTACATCTATAGGTCTGATGACAGTACTTCCTTACTCCTTTCTGCAGGTACTTTATTAATGCTGTCACTTTTGTTTGAGCACTGAAAACAATATTTTTTCTATGTGGGTATAAAGAGCTTTGTTTTCTCCAAGCTCAGGATATAATTATGCTTACAGCTAACCTTTCTACAGCTAACCTTAGTTTACCTTACTAAATTTTTCATCATATTTCCTCTTACTTATGTTACATTCATTAAGAGATTCAGAAACCTGAAAGATTGCAGTAACTTAATGCTTGTATGTAATAATTTTGTTTTCAATAGCATCTTCAGCCTGTCCCCTGCGGAGGGAGTTGTATAACATTCCATTGACTTTGAATAGTCACATAGCCTCAGAGGACTGTGGAGTACACAAGTACTGTTGTTTCACAGCTTCAAAGTCCATAGTTTAATTCTTAGCCTAGGCACTGTCTTCATGGAGTTTTATATGAACAACTGAATTTCACAGGTCGGTTTAATAAGTTAAAAGCATCAGTTGTAATTTAGAAACCTCACCAAAAAGTAGTTCTTTCTGGGAGAGTTAAAGTAGAGTGTCAAAGAAAGCAACACTCCTTTTTTTGCAGGTCTGTTGTTGAAAATGTTTTCATCTTTCTCTGTATTACTGTATGATGACAGTAGATCCTTAATGAAGACAGATAGAGATACATTTGTCCAATTCTTCTAAAGTTATAAAATGCCATAGTTAGTGAATGCATTCCACTGTTTTAAACTGGAATATAAAGCTTTATCTATTTTATTTCACTTGCTAGACTGCACCATCCTATGTTATGCCTCCTTCCATTAGGTAATTAGCCTAGGGCCATCAGGGTGAAGACTGCTATGTCTCATAAGAAAGAATACTTGCCTATAAGTTGGCAGATATGTTAATTTAGTGTTTTATGAGCTTCATCATACCAGACAGTATGCAATTTGTCTTGTTTTGAAAATAAATATATTGCTTTATTAAGAAGAGCATTAATTTTATGACCTGTCTGAAAGCATATCTGCCCTGTGCTTCCACAGGGTTTCAATCAACATGTCTACACAGTTCCAGGACTAGTACCGTATTGTCGGGAAAGATTTTCCGGCAGAGAGTTGATTAAGCAGTCACAGGTGATTATTTCCTTGACATTTTTGGCCTTGTCTTCCCCAAGCTTAAGCTACTGAGCAAATTTCCCCCATAAAT
Source organism: Polypterus bichir lapradei (assembly GCA_026402145.1). Classification (NCBI taxonomy): domain Eukaryota; kingdom Metazoa; phylum Chordata; class Cladistia; order Polypteriformes; family Polypteridae; genus Polypterus; species Polypterus bichir. The sequence goes on from JANRMT010061414.1 coordinate 32,463,573, forward strand.
CAAAAGTTTGAGTGTGACAGCTGCTCCTTGTCAAGTCACCACTCGATTCAATGACATGCCTGCAGATCCGGTGAACCTGGAAAGAATCTTCTTTTTTTAAATGGTCAAAGTTAGCAGCAGCCTGCTTATCAATTTCATAATAAGCTCTCTGTGCCTACCTCATTAAGAACGGTGTAATAATATGCACCCAATCATTCATATCTCATCTGCGCCAGATAGTATCTAAAATAAAAATTTATGTATTAGCATAAATAGACATAAAAGTAATTAACAGCTTCTGAAGCATTAGCTTTAGCATAAATTAGACATGTCAAACAAATAAGATATGTCAAGCAAATAATTAAATAAAGATAGTCATATTGCATTTTTTAGTTTAACTTGAAGCAAAACTACCAATATTGGGAAACTTAGAAAGATAGAGATAGATAAACTACTCAAGGACAAAAGAAGAGGGAATAAGAACAGTTGTTGTTTGAAGGCCAGGAAGCAAGGAATGATACCAATGATGAAATACAGAAAATGTTGATGGTCATGGTAGGCACGTGAGAAGCCAGCTGCAGAAGGTAGTCAGGAGATGATAATGGTTCCCATGAAAACTTGGGAAGCCAGCTAGCCAGGTGCAGAAGGGAGAGAAGGAACAGCGAATGAGCTGTTTTGAGCGAGGTCAGGATGATAAGAAATGATTATATAAACTATTTTTGAACTGTTCGGTGCTCGACTCGATTTGGCTGAATTGGGTTGAGTCTGTGTTATTATTTCATTGCAATAAAGCTATATACTCTGTTTGCCTATCCTCTGAATCTGAGAGCCTTCATTTCAGGTAAAGTCCTGACAATTTTTCGCTTCGACAATAGCAGTCTGCTCAAAACGTAAGAGGGACGTTTCAATGTACAGTAGTGGCCAAAAGTTTTGGCAGTGACACAAATGTTGTGTTTTGCTTATGTTTTTGTGGTAGCAGTTCACATTGTTGTGCAGAGTTGAGTTGAGTGATCAGATACATATTAATTCATTGCAAAGCATTATTAATATAAAATGTAAACTTTTTCACAAAAACCCATTTTAATTTATTTTGGCCCTGGCACAAAATGATCGGCTAAAAATGTTCAGCAAGCACCAGGACCATCTCCTCCTGAGGAGTCAGATACAGAATCACATTGCCCACCAGTGGCAGTGCAGAGCTTGCTCATTATTAGGAGCAGGTGGGTGTGAGTGCATCTGCATGCACAGTGAGGCGAAGACTTTGGAACAAGGGCCTTGTGTTAAGAAGGGCAGCAATGAAGCCACTTCTTTCCAAGAATATCATCAAGGAGAGACTGAAATTCTGCTGGAAGTACAAGGATTGGACATCAGAGGACTGGTGCAATGTTATTTGTTTTGGATGAATCGTCCTTCCAACTGTTTGGGACATCTGGAAAATTGATTGTCCAGAGAAAGAAAAGGTGAACACTACCATGAGCCCTGTGTCATACCAAAAGTGAAGTATCCTGAGACAATCCATTTGTGGGGTTGCTTCTAATCCAAGGGAGTGGGCCTACTCACAATTCTACCCAAGAATACTGTCATAAATAAAGAATGGTATCAAAACGTCCTCCAAGAGCAACTTCTCCTAACAATCCAAATGCAATTTGGTGATGATCTGTGTATTTTCCAGCATGATGGTGCACCATGTCACAAGGCAAAAGTGATAATGAAGTTGCTTGGAGATCATAAAATTGAAAGTTTGGACCCATAGCCTGGAAACTCCCCAGATCTTAATCCCATTGGGAACCTGTGGTCAATTCTCAAAAAGCAGGTGGACAAGCAGAAGCCCACAAATTATGATCAACACCAAGCACGAAAAAGGCAGGAATGGATCACCATCAGTCAGGTTTTGGCCTAGAAGCTGTTATCCAGCATGCCAGAATGAATAAATTATGAAGAAGAAGGGTCAACACTGTAAATGTTGACTCTGTACATAAATTTCATGTATTTGCCAATAAAACCTTTAAAACTAATGAAATGTTTATAATTGGTCTTCAGTATATCATAGAAACGTAAAAAAAATAACCTGAAAAAGTTGAAGCAACAAAGTTTGCAAAACATCACGTTTGGGTCACTTCCAAAACATTTGGCCACTACTGTACTTCGTAGGGTGAAGTGGTACAATTATTGTGAGGGTCCAAATGCTCTCCCTTCCCGCAGAGCCTTCTGTGCTGTTTGTTGGGCTTCTGCTTCTGCAAAGTTAGTCTACTGGTTGGCCACCTGAACTTGCAGTGTTTGATAATGTTCAGACAATGCTGCAACCACCACGGTGATGTCCACTGGTTCCATCATGTCGCAGTATGGAATCCAGCCAGCTATGTCACTGTAACAAAATGAAACAACTGTGACAAATGTGCTCTTTGGAGACAACTTCAGGGCTTGTCAAATGGTAATTCTATCCCAAGTTGAGGGCTGGAACTGTCACCTAATACCTCTCATATTCTTCTGGCTGCAGATCCAACGATGGAAGATATAACAACATCTGATGTCAGTTCTGGATTCTGGTCACATGAGTGCATCTCTTCTGCCTCTTCCAGCTCATAACTGGCTTGCTCTCCCTCTTGAGACAGTGTAGTGTTGGACTTGGATCTGGAAAGAGGTTTTCGCATCTGTTAGTTATCGTGTGTTTATTGTTTTGTCATCAGTTATATGGGGGTCACCTGCCAGTGCCCCAACCCTTTGATCTTGTCAGTGCTCCATTTACAGTGGCATAGCTGGCAGGATTTCACTGGAGATGAGTGAACCAATGGTCCTTACTATTGTGGTTGCAGCCTTGTCAGAGGAGGTACAAGCAGTGGAGGTTCGGGTGGCTAACCAACAGACACACCTTGCTGAATCAGAGACTCATCAAGTGGCCTGGGCATCTCTTCATGTAACACAATTCTTTAGAAGATGTGGAGACATATCTCCTCATCTTTGAACACACCACGACCCATCATCACTGGGAGCATATGGATTGGGCACACATACTGGCTCCAGGGGAAGCTCTGATGGCTTACTACAACGTTAATGAGTAGGTCAACAGGAATTACAACAGGCTCAAGGCTGAGATCCTAGCCAGGTATAGTGTATGTGTGCACCAGTAGGCAAGGTAGTATTGGAAGTGGCGCTTTAACTCTAACTGGTCAGCAACCTACAGAAATTGCCTAATGAGATTCATTGTCTCTAAAGGGTGTACTTTGAAATATTAAGTTAATGGTACCAATAATTTTGTTCATGCAATTTTCAGTTTTTCAATATTTAAAATAACATGTTCAGTCATAAATCAAAATCAAAGTTTCTGTCATATTAAATCTCATATAAAGAATTGCAGATACCACATAGTTTTGTCAGTTTCAGCTTACTTCAGAGAAACTGTTTTTTGTTTTTAAGTGAAAGGGTATCAATATTTTCAGCCATGTCTGTACAAACTCTATATAGTAGTGCTGAAACTGGGCTACACTATTAGACAGAGTGCCACTTTAAATATAATTATTTGTTAACATAAAGTGACATCTACAGCATAATGTACGGTTTAATGACTCATTACTTTGTGGGTGGATGACTTTTAGGGATTTCTTTGCTCTTAGGCAGGATATTTCTTATGTAAGCACTTTGTTAACAGATTATTTCTGTCAATGACCCATTCCCATTTGTGTCATGTACATAGTTAGAAGGACAGTACACGTATCTGTTTCTGTAACATATAGATTCTTCTCTAGCAGCTGTGTATACAGTATATACTCTAAAAACAATGAAAGTTTCTGTAATCTTGACAGATGTGTTGTCTTCATCTTATGATTTTTGCCTGCCTCAAAAATTATTGTTGCAATTTTAATATTATACAGTGTGTAAGCATCCACATGAATTTGGGCCTGAGTTGACTTTATTACATCTAACTGTACTCAAAGTTGGCAAATAACAGTTTGGATCTTTACAGTGATTTTCCATCTGTTTGGTGACCTCTTCTGGTTGTGTCATAAAAATCCTAATATTGCTACTACTACTCCTGAATGTGACAGAGATGATAGCAGTACAAAGTGAGTACAGTAGCAGCAGGCATCATGTCTTTACCATCAGGAGTATTCCTTTGCAATCTCCGTTAGTTAGTCCTTGTAAAAACATTCCCTGTAAGCAGTCCTTTTATGTAATAATACATCTTTCATGTAAGTAGTATTTGTAATTTTGTTATAGATTCTGTTAAATCTATAGTTTGGCTTATGCCTTAGTGTGTTAATTGCTTTCAGATTAGCCTGGTTCTTGATGAGTGATAGTTAATTTTCTAAGTACCTGTTGATAAGCCTATCTACCTTTTTCAGTTATCGACTCTTATGAAGATATTTATACCACCATGTAATAGCATTAAGGTTTCTGAGGTTGAGCTTTTTGTTATAGCATTTAAAATACTGCTATATTTACCTGGTATCCATAAAAGTGAGAAATGTATCTATATAACTTATCAGTATATTTTATGTATTGCATTTTCAATTTCATGGTGTTTATACAGTAAAACACTCTTAACAACACAGTGTGGTTCTTAGAGTTTGTGTGTGGGGTTGTTTAGCTTACTAGGCAATCGAATGGAAGACTCATTGAGGCCAGTAGAATGATATTCAGTAGATGTGCCATAAGTTCATGGAACAAAAGCACAAAGAACTCTACATGATCAATGTGAATAAAACATATAATGAATAAAATTAACTAAAGTACATATCAAGATTTGGCCTTTGTATTATGATAAGCATTATGGCCACCTGGCATATAAAAATAAAAATGTTTATAAATGTACTATTGAGACACCTTATTTTTGACAGTAATAGGAAGATATAGAAAATGGAGGAATAGCATACTTACTTACTTTCTCTTCTCCCAGTATACCTTACAGTGTTGAGACAATGATTACATTTTATTCCAAGATCTTCATCTCTGTAGAGTGTGAATTATGAGGGTCATTCAAAAAGTTTCCACACTTTTATATTTTTGTTGGAAATGGTGAAGGCGGGAGGAGAAGTAATTGGACATGTCTGAGAATGTCATGTGACTAGTTCTGTCTGGCAAGCCGGCTGCCCTTGCAGTTTAGTATAAGAGTTGTCACCCTGTGGTGAAGATTGCTGCAAAACTTATAAATTGCACCAAAGAGGAACAGTGTTCTGTCATATGCTTTTTGTGGGCAGAAGGTGTGCTTGGAGCACAAATTCATCTTCGCATGTGTGCTCAGTATGGGGATAAAGTTCTCTCTTGTAGAGTCGTCTATGAGTGGATTGAAATGCTCGAAAATGGTGGTACTAGTGTAATGGATGCAGAACACTCCAGACGTCCAGCTACAGCCAAGACCACGAGAAATGAAGAAATGCATCAGTGGCTATGCGCTCAACCAAAAATGTATTTGCTGATGGCATCAAAAAGTTGGTACAATGAGGGGAAAATTGCATCGCAAAAGAAGGTGACTATGTAGAAAAGATGTAACTTGTTTTTGAAATTCATAATAAATAGAGTTAAAAAAAGTGTGGAAACTTTTTGAATGTCCCTCATACAAGAGGAGAGGAAAAATACATGATGCAAAACCTTATCAGGCCCTTTCTCAAGTCTGAAAAACTTGAAGCCCCCTGCACCATTAAACTGAACTGACAATAGCTTGCTTCGCTCCCCATTACTAATACAGAGAGTGACTGTACCTGCCTACTTAACTAACTCTTAAATGACATTTACAATACAAAAATTCAATAGTTGTTGTGGTTCACATACAAAAATGCCACAAAAATGGTGTGAGGCCTTTAAACTGTCAGGAAAGTAGGCCAGAATCTCCACTGGTCTGCCCAGAGTTGAAGTTCAAAAATATATTCTTAAATGTCCCAATTATATCAAGAATGCTCAGCTGGAGAAGGGGTGACCACAAACCCTTGCCTAGAAGACAAACAAGGGCAAACAAAGAATATTTTGAAATAAAAAGTTTTATTTAAATAATACTCTGTAACAAATGAAAGCTCAAAGAACAGAAAGGCACAAAACAACAACAACATTTATTTATATAGCACATTTTCATACAAATAATGTAGCTCAAAGTGCTTTACATGATGAAGAAAGAGAAAAAAGACAAAATAAATAAGAATTAAAATAAGGGAACACAAATTAACATAGAATAAAAGCAAGGTCCAATGGCCAGGGAGGACAAAAAAAAAACAACAAAAAAAAAAAACTCCAGACGGCTGGAGAAAAAAATAAAATCTGCAGGGGTTCCAGGCCACGAGACCACCCAGTCCCCTCTAGGCATTCTACCTAACATAAATGACCTCAATCAGTCCTCATGGTATTCAGGGTTCACATGAAAGAACTTGATGATGACGGTCACGTGGAATTCTGGCCTTTAATCCATCAATGTGGCGCAGATTGCAACCACAGAAAACCAGAAAAAGAACAAAAGAGAAAGTAGGGGTTAGTACGGATTTTGGAGCCGCCATGAATAGTAATGATAATTAATTGAATATACAGAGCATCAGGATTAAACTAAAATGAAGCTAAGAGAAAGCCATGTTAAAGTAATGTGTTTTCAGCAGTTTTTTAAAATGCTCCACTGTATCAGCCTGGCGAATTCCTATTGGCAGGCTATTCCAGATTTTAGGTGCATAACAGCAGAAGGCCGCCTCACCACTTCTTTTAAGTTTAGCTTTTGGAATTCTAAGCAGACACTCATTTGAAGATGCAAGGTTACGTTTTGGAGTGTAAGGTGAAAGACATTTTGAAATATAAGATGGAGCGAGATTATTTTAGGCTTTGCAAACCATAAGCAGTATTTTAAAGTCAATTCTAAATGACACAGGTAACCAATGTAGTGACATAAGGTGATGTGCTTGGATTTTCTTTTCCTAGTTAAGATTCTAGCAGCTGCATTCTGCACTCGTTGCAATCGATTGATGTCTTTTTTGGGTAGTCCTGAGAGGAGTGCGTTACAGTAATCTATTTGACTAAAAACAAAAGCGTGAACTAATTTCTCAGCATCTTGCAATGTTATAAGAGGTCTAACTTTTGCTATATTTCTTAAGTGAAAAAATGCTGTCCTAGTGATCTGATTAATATGTGATTTAAAATTCAGGTCACAGTCAATAGTTATCCCTAAATTCTTTTACTCCATTTTGACTTTTAATTCTAAAGCATCAAGTTTATTTCTAATACCCTCATTATATCCAGTATTGCCAATCACTAAAATTTCTGTTTTCTCCTTATTTAGTTTGAGAAAATTACTACTCATCCACTCAGAAACACAAGTAAGACATTGTGTCATTGAATCAAGAGAGTCGGGGTCATCAGGCGCTATTGATAAGTACAGTTGTGTGTCATCAGCATAGCTATGCTAGCTATTGTAGCTCACATTATGCCCCGAGATAATCTGACCTAATGGAACTATGTAAATCGAAAAGAGCAGCGGACCCAGGATAGAGCCTTGTGGGACACTATATAGAATATCATGTGTCTTTGAAGTATAAAAGGAGTCACAAACTGAGTCCCACTTCAGAGTCCAAACAGAGGGGTCAAAAATCCGAGCAAAAACATCAAAAATCCATACAAAGACATAGCAAAACAGAAACACTCACCAACCACCAAGGACATTCAAATGTACTGCACAGGGACTCCAGTTCCCATGAGCCTTTATACGGCTGGCAGCAGTCCCTCAACAGTGATTGACAGGAGGCCCACCCACAAAATACAAGGAACATAGCAAAGCAAACTTCCATACACATAAATCAATTAACAAAACTGATAAATATACATACTGTCATTATATAAAGAATAAACATAAATAACAATATTAACAAAAACAATAATAATTAAATAATTGAAAATGGTTGAAAAATACATAAAAAGGAATTTAAACATAAGCTGACAGGAAACCCTGGCTTTAAAATAACATTAGTTTTAAACAAAAAAGAAAATGATAGCAGTGAACAACAGATGTATTACAAATACAAAAAACAACATTTTGCAAAACAACAGGCAGAGACAAAAAAGATACTTGAGAAATTTTTAAAACATGAATTTCAAAATACAGAGTCTTACAGAATCAGACTGCAGGTCAGGATACACAGTGTCTCCAGATGGCTGCCAAGACCACATAATCACATCCCTATGATGTGCACCATGTCTCATGATACCACGATGAGATTACCATGTGAAGACAAAATTACAATTAATGATAATAAAATCCAACTGTGAAAATTGTGCCAAGTGACCATAGAACCCAACAGGAAACTGTTGGAGTATTTTGATTAACAGCCAGGCCTAAGTTTTATGACTTTTACCATCCAGGTAAAGTTCATGTGTTCTAGAGGCTAATCATGACCCAATCAATAGAAATCTTTGAAAATGTCTGGTAAAAGTAGTTGATGCTTATCAGACAAGAAGGGGTTAGAAATCCATGTGTGTGGGTGTGGTGTCCACCTATCAATAGTCATCTGACTGGTATATGTGCTGTGGCATGCAAATCCTACAGGGGACAAACATAAAACAAAAAGGCAAAAAAAAATTTAGTGGACAGAAGTAGTCCTCTAAATGGGATTGAATTCTAAAGATTCTGTTTGATCTACTGCAGTGGGCTGGCGCCCTGCCCAGCGTTTGTTTCCTGCCTTGCGTCCTGTGTTGGCTGGGATTGGCTTCAGCAGACTCCCGTGACCCTGTAGTTAGGATATAGCGGGTTGGATAATGGATGGATGGATGGATGTTTGATCTATGGACAGATGAGTCAGAAAGAGATTTGGGGGAGGCTTTGCTGTATCAATGACTTTCTGTCACTGAAGTAACCACCAAGATAGCTGCTTTGTGCACATAAATATTTCAGAGAAGATAAGGTGATCTGTACATGAGCTGAAGCAAATGTTCAGCTGGTTCATTCAGTGAGCTGGGGCCTCATGTATAAACGGTGCGTACGCACAGAAATGTTGCGTAAGAACATTTCCACGTTCAAATCGCGATGTATAAAACCTAAACTTGGCGTAAAGCCACGCATATGTCCACGGTACCTCATACCCTGTTGTACGCAAGTTCTCCGCTCGGTTTTGCAGACTGGCGGCACCCAGTGTCAAAGCAGTGCTACTGTTCCTGTGTGGTTATCCTTTCTTTTCCTGACGCAGCTTTATAAATACACTGAAATTAACCGCATGTTTATTAGTTTAATGCATCTGATTGTAATTAACCAGTAACAATATAATGGTCCACGGAATGGTCAAACTATTCTAAATACCATAGCTGCTTTAGCGTTGTTACTCTCACTGCACCTTATTTTACTTCTTTCAGCTGCTGCCATTAGGGGTTGCCACATCTTTTTCCATATTACTCTCACTGCACCACTCGGAGCAGCTATTCTGAAAGAGAATTATCGGTATACAGCATCATGCACACGCTGCCTCAGCCATGCTTCCTATTTGAACTGTTTCTCACATGGCAAACGCTTCAAACCTTTCCTGTATGGACCTCACGGTTCAGAAAGAGTTTCATCCCAAGAGCTCTAAACGCACTCAATCAAGTGCTCCTTGTAGAACTATCTGTACATATAAGTAGAATTACCTCACTGTAAACTTGCACTACAGTTATAATATTGCACAAACTGAGTCCCTTTATAAAGCGCATATTTACATATGATGATGATATCATTTTTAAGATGAAATGCAGCAAAATATGTTTATTATATTATACAGATAAAACTTTAACTTCATTTAAATAATCTATTGTTAATAATTAAAGGTTGTTCCTGCCTCACACTGTATGCTTCACTGGGACTGGCGTGAAGGATAGAATAATTAAACATGTACTACGAAGATATTTCAATGTTCCTTAAACGTTTTGAAGAATCGGTACTCTAAGCTTACAGATGGCTTAACGTCTATTACAGAGCTGATTGTGTGGTGATTGGGTATTTGGAGAAACAAAAAGTAAGTACAGGAATTGGAGGTTAGTACGTTTGAAAGAGACAGTACTGCAGGGGCGTCCCTGTGCAGGTGCACAGTTTGCACCTGCACAGGGCCGCCAAATCCCAGGGGCTGCCACGCCAATATATATTGAATATAAAACAGAAAGAGAAAATAACGACACAGCTAAAAACGCAGCGTCAAATTTCGACAAAAGCAAAACGCTTGTGTCATGAGCACGAGGCAGCTATGCAGTGTCCACAACGGACGTGGCCATCTGCCGTGCATAAGATACCATATTGACATTGGCGGGCAAAAGGGCCACCAATTCTTTCTCTGCCCAGGGCCGCCACAAGCCTAAAGCCACCCCTGAGTACTGCTGCAATAAATTATTTCATTGAAGGTCGCACACAATCACTGTGCCACCATGTTTCCATGTTTAATAACATGCTTTAACTCCTATCATCATGAAAATGATATCACTTATACATCTCAGTATTTTAGTTATTTAGAGAGCTGTAATATCACGAATGTAATGGATTCTGTGTCCAGTCGGAGGAAGAGAGCCGGTTTAAGAAGCGAGTAGTGATTCACACACATAGAGCACATAGAAGAACACATAGAAAACAAAGCATTTAACGTGCTACTTTACTTACGATGTGATTTGAGAATCTAGTTAATTAAACAATTTTAAGATGAAGCTTACTGTATGATGTTCTACTTTAATGACAAAATAAACTACGTGATTAAAGTGGAAATTTTGAGATTAAGGTTGACATTTTTTGCTTTTTCCCCACTGTGTGCCTTTTTTTTTTCTCTGTACCCTAATAAGCTTTCATATGACACTCAGACGGTGGGCTACGACTCGCCTTTTCACAGCAACTTTGATATGTGACAACTTCTTTTTTATTTCGGGCACAGTGCGACTTTGTGAACTTGAGCTTTCAAGTTTCTCCGACACGCTATGTCACTCAATCAGCTTCCTTTTGTTGTTTATACTGCTTTTTAAACCAACAAATAGTACATTTTTCCTTCCCTCCACTTGTTATTCGCTGAAATTCTTCCATTTTTCCCTCTTGCTTTTCCTATTGTCTTTTCACAGAACGTTGAGCTCAAGGGCTATTTATATTGATTTGCATATTCAAAGAGGTGTAATTCTGGGAGGAACTGGGGCGGGACAGCAGGCGCGTGCACGACCGTTACTTTTCACACTGACTGGGATTTATGTAGCGGAAGAACGCGGAAGTTGGCGAATGCACAGATTCCTGCATCTGGATTATTCTGTGCGTGAGCACATTTCAGCTTTTGTGCTTACGTTATGGTATAGTGCAAATTCTACGCACGGTGTTATGCATGAGGCCGCTGGTGATCTGAAACTCAAAAGCAAGTGTAACTGTACATCACAGTGGTTTAAGACAATTTAATGTTTGGACTAGTCCAGTCAAAATATAGACCTGTACCAAATTTAGATATTGTAACAGAATCAAAAACAAGCTGTTCATGTTCAGAAATGTACAAATATCACTGAGATGATGCAGTAGTGCAAGGGGGAGTAGGACACAGTGGGGCTGTGAGAACCTCATTGATAAATAAGGAAATGTCTGGTTGTTGCTAAACATGGCACTTCCCGTTTCACACGGTGTGTTGGAGGTTTGCTTTACATGTTTTAAAGTAACTGATGAAAATGTACCAGATGTTTGCTTTATTTTTTTTGCATTCAATATAGTCTTAGCACAGCACACAATATAGAATTACAAACTGTGATGGGCGGCCACAGCCACTACCTGGCCGGGACGCCAGCAGAGTGGAAGGGGAAAGGGCATTGATGGGGCAATACCTCCCCTGGGACACTAGAGGGCAGCCCTTCTGGGCGGCTTTGGCACTATGGATTCCTGCAGGGCATGTCAGGAACTGGAGTTTGTTGGGGAATTCAGGGGGAGTTGCAGAGCCCTGTAGAGGACCTCCAGCATAGCTGGGAGTGATTCCAGGTAATAGTGATGAGCCACCTGGAGCCCTCCATGGACCTGAATAAGTGGAGCCGCCTCACTCCATACAGGGACCAGAGTCGGGAGAAAGGAGTGGACAAAGCCTGAGGAAGAGTGGAGGCAGATGGACTGGTGACAAGGAAGGGAATGGACTGTATTGTGGTGTTGGTAATGTGTGCACAAACTGTAAATAAGCACGGGTGTTGAGTGAACCTTTGTCCTGCCTGTCTGTGTTGGGGGTTAGGGTGCCGGTACACCCCCTAGTGGCTTACAAAGCACAGTACAAATTAGAAAGTAAACAGAAAATTACATGCAACAACAAAGAAAATGCTGAATATAAAATATCTTGTAATATATACATTGAAATATACATAATGTATATTTCCAGATGTGTTTAATACAAATTAACTTCTTAAACCATCCAAATGACTTCAGAGAAGACAAATAGACAATTCTGTTGTTAAATTCCAACTGTTATTCGATAAGTTGCTACCTAAGCCCTCCGTGGCCACTCTGCGACCTTCTATGGCACAAACAATGAGGAGGATTCAAACAGAATGTGACACAATCCTGACCATGGGTCTATCATTTCAAGATCAGAATGGAAAACCACCATTTACAGTGGATGTAGAAGTCTTGACAAGCCCTATTACTAGCCTGAAAAAATGCAGCTATGTTTTTGTAAAGACCTTGTGGTTGAAAAAACAAGGATTTGCTTCATTTACTGGTCCCTATGTGGGCAGGCATGAATGCCTGTCTAAACATAAAGTAAGTCACAGAGAGGAAAGAAAATCCTCACATTGCTAAAAAAAGGAAAGACATGCAGCCTTAAATAAGCAAACATGAGCACAAATGAAATGCTCAACAATACAAAGAAATGTACATGCAAAATTCGCTGACACAGAAGAGGAATTACTTCAACATTTCAATGACCTAAGCAGAAAAGGACAGAATTTGTTGATTCCAAAAGAGAAGAAAAGCTGCCTATCTGACATGTCTCACCAGGCAGCACTCACAGAGGCAGCAAGCCTGCAGCATGGCCAACACATCACTACTTGTAGAGCTGCTTGAACCCCGAGTAAAATACAGGCCCAAAGTAGCCAACTTGAAAAGAGGCAGGACAGGATAATGCCATTTTTAACGATAATCCCAAACACCAAAAAGAATGATCAGAAAAAGGTTCTTAGAGAACATTTCCAAATCCAAATGGCTTGAATAGAGTTCCTTATTTGGCCAGGAGACCAGTTAATGGAAGAACCAAAGGAGACAGTGACTGGTGAATATTTTCTCTTCCAGTATGCTATGTGGCAGCATCCTTGGGCTGTAGTAATCATTCAGATTCTCATAGTGTATGCTGGGAACTGGAGTACCGGTGTACAGCCCTGTTGAGTTCCGTGGGTGACACTAATGTGTGCTGTAGGAGTTTACAATCCCTGCTTCGTGGGACTTCTGCCTAACCCGAAACTGCATCCAATGATGAATGGAAGTACCCCCGGGTCTGAAATAAAAGGAGTCGCTCTGCCTCACCTCATCAAGTCAGAGTCAGGAGGCAGCAGGCCACACTCATCAGGAGGGCAGAAGAAGCAAACAAATCTTCAGTTTATGATTATGTGTTTTGTCTGTATTCACAAGAAAAAGTGTTGGTGAGGAATAAAAATCCTATATTTTATCTGGAGTTGTGTTAAAAGACATTATGTCTGAGGTTTGGGGATCAGTAATGCCCCCTTGTGGTTACAAGATATAAGAAGCCAATCATAATTCCAAAGTCAGGAAGAAGGTTATAAACGAGCAGGCACAAAGAATACTGTCTAAAATTTTAAAATCCGAAAATCAAAGCAAGGGTTAGAAAGTATCAAAGGACCCAAAAACCACTTAAGGCTAGAGAAGTTAAACAATACAATACAATACGATGCAGTGCTTGAGTAAAGGCCTGCCCTGAGCTTCTGTTTTATTTCTCCTGCTCCTATCATGTGACCGAAGCATAATAAGTGACACTTAGCAACAGCTACAGATAGGAGTGTGTTACCAGACCTCCAGTTTGAAGGACGATTGAAAGAATTTGGAAACTCAGAAGGAGGTAGGAATTTCAAGATTTTACATTTAGAAAGGAAAGCAGAACGTACGGTGAACATGGGTGCACATCAACTCCACGCACTTAACTTGAGAAGCTGATGCCTGCCATGTGCCATGTAGATGGGCATTTCACTTAGAGCTCTTGTGAGCAGTGGTTTAAACATGATTTCAGTCTACTCTGATGTTCATGGCTACACTTTTGCTCTCTACCTCCTTCACAGCCACCATCTTTAGTGGCAAATCTGGTGGGTCAAAAAAGTTAAACTAAATTTTCGTTGGCTCTGAGCAAATCCAGAATAGTGAAAAGCCCCTTATCAGAAGAATATAAGAAAATTGGAAAAGGTCTATAGCACAGTAAAATATTTATGGACAAGTGTGAAATCTTTTCAAGTCAGTTATTTTTTTCAAGTATTTGCCATGCAAAATTGTGTTCTAAAATTAATAATTTTCTATGTCTTATCCTAGAAACTATTGGGCACAGAAAGCAAAAGCCTAAAAACTTACCGAACATGTCCACTTTGAAGTGGCAGAAGTTTTATGTGTTTCTGATGCATGTTTGTGACAACAAAAGGAATTTGGAAATAATTTTATTGCATAAAATAAAATAAAATATCGATGGGGTTTTTTAGTTTGTTTACAAATAACATAAAAGCTATTTAAAAATGTGTATGTAATCTCAAGACAAGGATGAATATGCAAGAAATTTCTTGGCTTGAAAAATGGATATTTTCAGTAAGGTTTAGGCTTTTGTTTTTTGGTGTCCAGATGCATGGGTCGCACACATGCATGTTGGCTTTCCACACCAGGAAGAACTCTGCATGGTGAAGCTCATAACAGGTAAGAAGATGCCGAGCTTACAAACTTAGAAGGTAATAAAAAAGTTTAATTAAATTAGAAAAAAAAAATTGACAAAGGCAATTCCATCTGCAACTTATCTGTGCTATCATCTAAATGTTTTCTTTTTTACAAACCCGGCGGTCCTCCCATATGTGCCACGACCTGAGAACGACACAGCAAGCGTCCGACACGTAATGCTGGTCGGTCCTCCCTAACACCTCTGTGAATCCAATTCTGGGATCACAGTTGTAAGGGGCGGGTTGATGTGAGCGTTCCTGACTGAAAAAGCTGATTCATATATAAATCCACACATAGATGTGGTTCTACTAAACCAGGAAAATACAACACGATTGCAAAAGAATCCAAGAAAGACCATGGAGTAGTCCACACATGGATGTGGCAATCACTACCTGAATCAATATTTAAATAAAAGACTCTTGATAACTTTATTATGTCTATTGTGATATTTTAATGATAGGAGCGTCCCACACGTATTGCTGGTGGGCCTCCAATTTACCTCTGTGTTCTTACCCGGGGAACACAGTTGTAAGGACCGGGTTGATAAAGCTGCCTCCACAAGAAAGTTCCTGAGAGACATTCACACATGAATGTGAAATCTCAAAAACCCTCCATTACCTCAGCCCAGGAGGTTAAGGTTGTAATTGTTGGGTGCAAAATTGCATCTGGCATGGCGTTTTATCACTCTAGGGCCATAAATTATCCATAGTAGATGCTCCCAGTCACAAGAGTAGAATGGTGACAAACTTTATTTGCAAGGGACCAAAACAGGCCCCAGAGTCACATCAGACATAATATCATAGATTTCTGATGTTCAATCACCACAACTGATAAAGAATTTTCTTCATGTTATATAAGAGTGAAACCAGCTCAAGAAAGAACTCAAGCCCAGAAAGGCCCACCCAATAAGAATGTTGTGGTCAATGTTATCAAATGCTGCATTCACATCTAACAGAACAAGGAGTGTTCTATTATTTGCATCAGCATTAAGCTGTAAGTCATTAACTACTTTAACAAAGACAGTATCTGTACTTGCGATGCCCCAGGTGCTGGCAGCCTTGGGCTCCTTTTTTTTCCTGAACCATCAATAATCATAACCAAGATGGACTAGGGCAAGTAAGGACACAATCAACAAGTTGTGGTTCAAAGTGCATAGTGCTTTTTATTAAAACAAACAGTGTCCAAAGTGCCAATCCTGCCACCAACCACTAAGTTTTCTCTGTAAATTGGAGGGACTTGCTTACAGGGCTGGATGCAGATTATCATCATACCCAGGACAATAATCTGTATAATCAATAGTGAGGGTTGGAAGATAAAACTAATAATTAATATAAATCTATCTCAATCAATAGATGAAACCAGGAAAAAACCACAGTCAGGATCAATGTTCATCCATTACATTTCCTGTGCTGCAGCCTCTTCTCTCCCCTTTTCACCAACTTTGGTCTACTCAGCAGGGCTGAGACACTAACAAATGCAGTCCACCTTCTAGTTCACATCCCCTGCTACCTTCATCGATAACCTGCCAGGGCTATATTAGTCCAGCTCCCTTATCCTGCTGCCTCCATAGCTCCAGTAGGACCCCTGTAGCCCATGATTACTCCTTCTCCCAGCTGCTCGACAGGATTAATCGGCCCCTGGAGTGCCATCCTCATTCTCATTGCCTTCTCCCCATAGCACTGGCCTGACCACACGATCATGCTCTCCCTCTCTCATCGGACTTCCTTTGTTTTTTATTTTACTTCCATTCTGACCTACTCAGACCTTTTTATACTTTGTGAGTGCAAATGCACTTAACATTCTGTGGAGCTACAATGATGGATGACTGTGCTGACTGTGCTTGTGCACAAAATGAGCACCTAGCCAATTCCCCCCATTAAGTTCTCGGTGGCCTTTTGGCCTCCCACACACCTACATTTACAAGGCCTGAGCTGCATTATCATTTTTACAACACCAGCACCTGCTCCTATCCACCATTAACCTCAGACATACTTCACCACAGTACTATGATTTGGTCTAAAACCTGACTGACACTTATCTAGAATAAAAGTTTTATTCAAATAGCAGGTTAGCGATAGATTTAAAATTGTCCAAAGCAAAGATGCCAAAATTATTTTTCTTAAGTAGTAGCTTGACTGCTGCAGTTTTTAGAGAATCAGGAAAAATGCCAATGAACAATTAACTGTATCAAGTACATTGCCGCTTAGTCAGTCAGAGACTTCTTTAAAAAAAAGCCTGTAGGGCCTGAATGGAGGATGCATGTAGACAGAGACAGCTGAGTAATTATTCCATGAAGATCAGTTAGGTTTATCTTAATGAAAGAGTTAAACTCACTTTATTCACTACATTGAGGTTCAGCTAGGTCTGTGGTATACCACTAGACATCTTACATTCCTTTGTCACACATGTGTGCATGGGAGGCAGCTGAAGGGCTTAGAGAGGACTGATTATACATCTGCCCGGGGGGGGGGGCGGGGTACGCTAACGCTCTTTCTGAGTTCTCTACAGGTCTTTCCCGGGAAATCCCACCAGGAGCCGACACCTCAAAGCGGGACACATCCCTTCCGGTTCCGGCACCGAGGATGATGTCACTTCCGGTTCCGGCACAGAGAACGACATCACTTCCGCCCTCCGTCCTATAAAGCCTCCTGCCTTTGCTCTGGCAGGCAGTTCTGTTTTGGACTCTGTTGAGTAAACTTGACTATGAGCAATCAATTACTTTTGCAGCCAGGAAATCGGAATAAACGGGTGGCTGCCACAAAACTTGCCATGCCTCATGTCTCTTCTTCCTACACCTTGTATATACTTTATTAGAATGAAAATGCTGCGAAAGTATTACATTTAGCAACTTACGGTTTAAATACCTATTCCACAGACTAAACCGGGTGCAAAAGACCATCAATGCTTGAAAATAACATTCTTGGATTTCCTGCAATGTTGTTTAAAGGTTTGGAGAAATTGGACCATCTCTCAAATTAAACTAAAATATTGCATTTGTTAATGTGAACCTTCGCCACTTCATAGTGAATTCTTAATATAATTTTTGTTCAGCTTTATAGCAATCATTTTATAAGTGTTTCACCGTGCCAGGGTCTTTGTAAACACATACATTCAGAAGGATGAAGCAAATTCCAGAAATATATGGGTAGAAAGAACCCTGCCGCATTATGCAAATGACTTTGAAGAAAATTAATCTTTAGCCGAAAAAGAGCCCAAAACAAACAGTAATGTGACATAAGCTGGAAAACAATTTTTCATTAACGATTCCCATCCAGTCTGAAGCATCATGTGTGGGTCGGAATAGAGAAAAATGGTCCAGGGTCATGTGAAAAAGCTAGTAGAAAGAGATATATGAAAGTTCTGTCAAGGGACTCAAGGGAGCTGAATTATTATTTTTTTATCCTTCTTTTTGTGTAAGTACTATATAGTTTAGAAGGAGCTGAAGTACTCTGTTATTATAACATTTAACAGTTTTTTATTCTATGGATTAAATAAATTAAGATTCTGTTATTTATCAAATGTTATTTAACAAAAAACAGTTAAATGAAATACCAGAAAATATTCAGGATTTGGTGACCATAACATACCCCACACAGTGAACAGGATGGTTGTTGTCCATCCATCCATTTTCCAACCCCTTTGAATCCGAACACAGGGTCATGGGGGTCTGCTGGAGCCAATCCCAGCCAACACAGGGCACAAGGCAGGAACCAATCCCGGGCAGGGCGCCAACCCACCGCAGGACATGGCTGTTGTCATGATGTTTTGTCATTTTTTGTTGCCCCACAACATTGTCGTTTATGTAAACCCCAGCATGGTTCCTTTTCATGAAGCACTCCTGCCAGCCACATTCAAAGTCCCTTACATCTTCAGTGTTGACTATCTTGACTACACATGCATGATTCACTAGCACATTTTGAAATATGAAGAATATTAGTATCACTAAGCAATGCTTCAGTTAATTTCACTTTGATTTTCTATTAAGCCATATATTTTAATACATACTTTTTTACCATGGCACCAGACAGTGGTGATGAATTGCATGTTGGTCATACATGAAAGTAATAATTACGTTATATTCTGAACAGGTGATAATACAACCTTTTCTATTATTATTGCTACTGTCTGTTTTATGAGAAGAGGTTGTGCACCGACAGCAAACTATGTTGGATGAAGGGAAAGCGAAACAAGCTAGGATGATAGGAGGAATTAAAACTTCAATTTTGGAATTTAGAATAAATATCTTGGCATAGAAAATAATGGTAAAGCATTACTTTAGTGTACAATGTTTAGTCTGCAATACTGTATTGTTGCTTAATGTGTATGAAATATGGGTTTCAATTTCACCGTTAGACCCTACCTGCCATGGAAGCCTAATAAATGAATGTGAGTGAGCAGCCTTTTAACTTTTGTACCAGGAATGGAATTTTCTGGTTAAAAGGGCATTAGGGAGGAAATGTGTTTATTTTATTTTATTGTACTGTTTGCATGAACGACTAAGCCCAGGAAATGAAGCAGCAGAAGTAGAAAGCAGGAGTCAAACAAGCAGACTTTAAACAAGAGACAGAGTAACCTGAGAGATGGAGGAGTGGTAAGGGTACAAACCAGAAGTCACCAGAGTGTATTCATCCACAGCCCAGCCCAACTAGGCTGGCGTCTTATTATAGTCTCATTGTACTACATTATCTGAAGTGACACGTGTGCGTTATTACTTTGGAAGTACATTCATCCCACCTTGGTCTATTGATATAACAGTTCTACCTGTTAAAAACGCTTTATTAATGTATAGAAATTCAAAATGTGCACTGAATTCCAAAGGTGTCGGGATCTGCTGACAGGATCTGTTTTTGCTTTAACTTCTTCTTCTTCTTTTGGCTGCTCCCATTAGGAGTTGTTGCCACAGTGGATCATCTTTTTCCATATCTTCCAGTCCTCTGCATCTTGCTCTGTTACACTCATCACCTGCATGTCCTCTAATAATCAGGTAGACATGGAAATGCAAATCTTTAGCAAGCTCTATAGATGTTAGGAATTTGTTAAAATTGTTCTGTTTCATTTTTTTGGACAATATTTTTGGTCTTAATTTTTTGCTATTTTGGTGACATCATTGCATCATTATTTTATGTGTTTGTTTTCTTTATGAGTGCCACCCTCCGTATTTTTAAATATAGTGTTCGCTGTCACTTTAAGTGCCTGGTCATGATGATACTGCGTTATTGTTAGACATATGATAAATATACTATGTGTCCTTTGACAACAAGATAGTCATGATATTAAAGATAGGTGCTTGCAACAAGCATGGCAACCATAAACATGGCAATGGTTGTGCAAAATAAAGATAATTATACAAAAAAGTAAACACAAAGTGCTGTCACTAGAATAATGTTAAAATATTGTAAGTGACTCAAAAACAAAGACACGGGCTCCAAATGCACCCATCCAGATTTTCTGAATGTAGTCTGTGGAAAGATCTAGATGTCTGGAGTGTGTACATCAAAGGCAGACACCTTGGATCTATTTTCTAGAACATACTACATGTACTAAATAATGTACTCTAGAATCTCATCTTCTAAGTCAAAAGTTTTTTAAATTCCAAATTCTGTGTTCCCATCTGCTGTTTTTGATGCTGGGAATTAAACAGGGTGACACAAAGGAGAGGTTTGTATCTTAAAGTGACTATGCAGGACTAGTTTATAAAATACAGGACCCAGTTTGGCAAGGTTCTCCAGTTTATATTCATTAATTACCTTGGACAAAGGTTTAGTTAAAGCATAAATTATGCACTTAGGTATGGGTGCTTCAGGAAGTATTTTAATAAAAAAAAATCTTTAGTGTGAAGACCAGAGAGTATGAAAAACATCTTGTGTTGGAAATATCTAAAAACTGGTCAAATTCAGAAACCATCAGCTCTGTATTTTGCCAGGTAGCTCTTTAGAAGACTGGGCAATGAGTAGTAAATGTTACTGATACCCTGGAAATTTTAATATGATTTTTAATTTAGGGGAATCAAAACATAAAACATATACAGTATTTTTCCTATTAAAAGCAACCAGTTTGAAGCGGGGCTGGCTCTACGCTGGGGCAAGAGGGGGCAATACCCCCTTAAACAAACGTCCTGCCCCCTTAAATCAAACTTTTAGAAGTTGAGAAAGAAAATAATAGATTACCCACAAACTGAATATGGACAAGATTTACTACAGTAGCTGAAAAATCCACTGGAAAAGGCACAAATGAGATGATAGATTTCACCTCTTGTTCGCTCTTTCCCTCCGTGCTCTGTTTGTGCGCAGCTCACACAGCACTCGGCAGAGATCCCCCACTCACCCTCCCCCCAGCTAAACATCCAATCACTGTTAGTATGCAAATGACCCGGTGTCAGGTTTCTCAGCAGGCAGGGCAGAACAAAATGTGCTGTGCAACAGCGGGAGGCTTTTGTCAAAATCATAGCAACTCGAGAGATAATTAACAACAACTAAAATATCTATCTGTATTTGTGCAGTCAATGGGGGACTAGTCCATTGTTCTTCTCACAGTTTCAGTCTGGTAGAGAAGTGTTTCTTTCTTGATTCCACAGGCGCCACTGTGAGCCTGTCTGCTGCATAGAGCCAACTGGAGGACCTGTGTCTGTCTCTCAGACCCCGACACAAAGCCCCGCCCCAGCTTTCAACTCTGCACTCAACAGTTTTCTCGTTTCATATACTGATGTCATCACAGCGATTTTAGTAAAGCTTATTCACTTTCCACCCCAGCTTCCAGCAGCTCACAATGCTGTGAGATGCATCCTTTTTTCCAAGCTTTTAAAAAGTGTGGCGCTATTCCTGCCTGTACCAATAGCAGTAGCAATGATGCTGCTGCTGGTACATCAGAGACAGCAGCTAGCATGTCTACTCCTGTGGCATCAACAGGCACTGTTTCTCCTGTACCTCTGCCAACAATTGCTGCCCCAAAGCAACCCGCTCAGATACCCAGTGACTTAAATGGCAATACACCATCCCAGCCAATACTGGGTAGTTACCCCAAACGTGTATTTGGTGGTAGAACATTAAGATCATTCAATCCTGCCTGGTACTGCACATGACCATGGCTGGAGTACAGTGCTACAACCACCAACTGCACTTAGTGGTTGTGCATGCCATGCAGAGTGAGCCGTGTGCAAAAAGATTTTTTAACCTATTTATTTCACACTACAACTTTTTTCACCACCACTATGTGCTCAATAAACATGATGCACCTTGTCTAAAAAGGCTGCTTGAGATCAGATGGACAAGCCACTATGAGGTGACAAGGTGCACTGTGGACAATCAAGAACAAATCCTTGTATCCTATCTGAGATGACAGAGGATGATGATGCTGCAGTTGGCCTGTGCACCGAGGCATCAGGCCTGCTATGCCAAATTAAGAGGCATCACTTCTTTGAGATTGGAAAGTTCCTAGCGCGGGGGCTTGGTGTCTTGAAACCGGCAAATGCTATTCTACAGTCTCAGTCAGATGATCTGTGCAGTGCAGCACTGGACTCCTTAAAAACCATTCGTGAGGATGACTGTTGGGGAGTGTCATCTCCTGCTGAGGATGAGTCACATCCAACAAAGAGAAGGAGAACAATAAGCAAACACCTGGGTCAAAGTGTTGTGCTCTCAACTTTGGGCCATACAGACTCTGGTGACCCTACCATTTCCCCCATCAGTCTCTGAAAAGATCCCTGCTCAACATCCTTGACAGGGCCATTTCAGAAATGGAAACTAGATTTTCACACAAGAATATTCACCTGATGAGAGCCATATCTAGTCTTGCACTCAAATCTAGCGCATTTCTAGATCCCACCCTGTTGCACCCTCTGGCTGTGATGGCTGGCACTGTAGCAGATGTTGTAAGTCTGAAAAATGAAGTTCTTGTGGGAAAACAGATGCTGCTCAAAAAATGTTCAAAGGAAACAGACCTGTCCACTGTGTGTAAACTCCTGCAGGAGTACAAGGAAGCCTTTCCTGAGCTGCATAAATTGTATGTAACAGTCCTGGTAATTGGTGTGTCTTCAGCATCGTGTGAGAGTCCCTTCTCCACTTTGTCACGGGTCCTAACCCCCCATCGTCACAACATGTTACATAAAAGAAAGAGGAATTTGGTGATCTTGGCCCATGAGAAGTCCATAACAAATAACTTGGATATGGATGAATTTGTAAGAGTTTTTGTAAAGGGAAACAGGAGACTGTTGTTGTAGAGTGGATTGAGGAGAAAGGAGAGTGGAGCTGTTCAGTTGCATACAGAGAGTTCAGTTGCTTGTGTAACCGATTACAATCCGCCTTTCCCTACGTTGTGTAAATGATTGTCAGTTCGTCACGTAGGCACATAGGTTTAAAACACAATCTTTTATTTTCCTCTTCCTGAAAATCTTTTTAAAACAAAAGGAAAAAAATAGACAGGGCGTCACATAAGCGTCTTCTGCCCCCAAAGCGTCCACCACGCTTCTTACCTTTTTATTTATACAAACACATTAAATATAAAACTATTTACAAAAAAATTACTCAAATTTTCTAAAGAGAACTATTTACAATACACATAGCTTTACACAAAGAAATCCTAGTTTTATAATTATATATTCTTAACAAATGAAAATAAAAATAAAAGAAAAAATATAGCATACCTTTTTAAAACAAAAGGAAAAAAATAGACAGGGCGTCTTATAAGCGTCTTCTCCCTTCTGACTATTAAATAATAAATTAAATTGATTATAAATTATTAACACAAAGTAAATGAAATAAAAATTGGGAAAAAAACTTAAGGAGAACTGAAACCACAACCTACCCCCAAAGCGTCCACCATGCTTCTGGCGTTAGAGCAAAAAACGTGGTGCATGCAGGATGTGCGGTGTGACGCTAATTAATGCCTGTACTACAATAGATTATATTGTTGGTATATTATTAACTATTTACAGGGATTAACTCTTTTTGGGGAAGTTCATAACTAAAAAAAAAATATAAATAACATTTTACACTTTGCTACGCTTGCAAAACAAACAAGCTTAAAACAAGACAAAAAGACAAAAAAAGAAGAAGAAAATTAAAATGTTCTGTTCTAAATCTGTTGTGTTCTACAAATTAGTTTGAGAATTGCAGGAAAAGACATGGTGAATTGTTTTGTTTTTTTAATTACTATGCCAACCCTGTTTAGTTTTGTAAATATTGGCTATATTGAGAGGTCTTATTTTATTCTTACTTTATTTTTTATATTTATTTGAGAATTAGGCCATCCAATTAAGATAAATTTTATGTTGTTGGTTGTAAAGATCTGGATGGATATTTTACTTTATTATTTATTTTATTTTTTTTTTTTTTTTTCTATTTTTCAGTTTTATTTTTTAAAGATGGTGAAAATTTATTTTTTTTTATAACTTAGCCTACCCTTTTTAGTTTTGTTAATATTGCAATAGTGAGAAATGTTATTGCTGGGTTTGAATATATTTGATATAGGCCATCCAATTAAGGTAAATTTCATGTTTTTAGTTGTTATAATCTGATGAGGAATATTTTATTTTTTGTTGTTTTATTTTTCAGTTTTCCTCCTGAGGGATTGCCACCTTATCGTGGTCAGGGGGTTTGCATGCCTCAGTGACCCTAAAAGCTACACCAGCAGAAGTTAAGCCTTCAGGTAGGACACCCAAGTTGGACAGGTCTTAGGGTAGAGGCCTGACAAAGTGCAATCCAATTACATGACAAAAACAGTTATCCAGAGCACCCCCACCCCACCCCTTTCCTGCCTCCATCGCCACCATGTGCCCACTTCACATTTCTGTCTGCCCCCTCATATATGCCTGTCTAGAACCAGCCCAGGTTTGAAGTACTATCCACTAGTCATTTTCTAATGAGCTATTCATCTACTCAAAAATATTTGTACTGCTACAGGTATTTTTGCAAACTTTAATTGGTCAGATAAACTAGAACTAATCAAGTTCTCTCTGTTAACTGAATTAATTAATGCCCAAACATGAGAAGAGAGCACCTTTAAACTATTTTTTCCAAGGGACTGACAAATGTCAATGTAAAAGATGACACATTCTTCCTTCCCAGCCTTCACTTTAAAATGTTCTGAAATGCCTAAATTAAAATTTCAACATATTCAGCATTTCTTTTACATTCTTCATCATCTAAATCTGCCTTTTTTAAATCCTGAAGAGCTGAGTTCTCCTCCACTCTTTTACTCTGCTCAAAAGCAGTTTTACTCATTTTCCACGTAACTCCCCTATCGCAGAAGAATTCTTATCCATTGTGTCAGAACACCAGAGGCACGTGTGAAAATGAAAATAAAGATTTTATTTTTCTTCCACTGGGGTATCACATCTTCCCCATGTCCCTCAGCTACTCAGCTACAGCACAATCCCAAAACACAACAACAAAAATAACAAAAACACCGCAAAAATCACTCCTCTTCCTCCACTCTTCCCAGACAGCTTTATCGTCATCCTCCCAACCCTGGTGCCCTGAGTATTGGCTGCAGGCTCCTTTTGTAGCCCTCCTGGAAGTGCTCCAGGTGGTAATTGGCCTAATTAGGCTGCACTTCTGGGTGTGGCTGCATTCTAGCCCAGCCCACACAGGCTCGTTAAGCCATGCAGCTCCTCCAGGTGGTGACCACGGAGCCCAACAGGTCTGAGTCCTGAAGTCCCACACCTGTGGCCCCAATGTAACCCAGGAGGGCTGCCACCACGCGTTCCAGGGCATGTAGTATGCATCCCATGGCTGCTCCCCTGGTCCCAGTGTCAAAGGGGCGTCCCGGCTGTCCGCCACACCATCTTGGATTCAAATTTTTTAGAGATCTAAACTTTTTGTTTATTACAATAAGGGCGTTCAATAACCCTGGTTACTTGCAGAAAAGTGGGTTCTAAAAAGTCACGTTAACCTTTATTCCGGTTAGAGAAACTAGGTTATTTGCCTCTGAGAAACCTGGTTAATAGAGGTAGATTTTTTGTAAATAATCATATCATGTGGCCATGTGTAAGAATTTTGTAGTCTGCACATGTGCATTGTGCTCTGTCAGCCTGCACATTTATTTGCCTCACACGCAGTTTCAGCAGTCACAGTGTTCACAAAATACACTTCCAGAAGTAAATGTTCGGATGGTCACATTATACCTTTTGCTGGCTGATATAATCTGTGTTAGTGTTTCAGAAATCACTAAATTTATGTTAATGAGTTAAAAGTACAGTGCTGAGCTCAGCAACACAACCTCGACAGAAGGCTAACACTTTAAAAGTAGTCTGATGACTCTTTAAAGGAACGAGTAATCTGACCCAATACTTATCTTACTGAAATAAAAATACCTGCTTTATTATTATTCCAGCAGCACTGGGTGTAGGGTAAGAAGCACATCTAGTGTACCTTTTCAGGGCTCAATCGCACAGCCAAACAGAAAAAGGTGTACTGTGTACAATCCAGTAATACAATCTGATAAATAAAGCATTTGTTTGACTAAATACATCTATAAAACACAAGAAAATTATCTCAAGCGTCATGCTTATTTTCAAATTCATGGTGATGACATTTGAGTCTTTTCTGCAAAGGTCACTGACACTGGAAAGTTTTGACAGAGGAGAACTCTAGAAGATAATTTGCTCCTGTAAACACGGATTATTAACAAGCCAGGCTTATGTGTTAACAAGGTTATTAATCTTAACTTGATAAAATGTGTGCATGTAACTGCATTGAATGAAAGAATTGTGTATGCTTAAAAAAGGAAAAGAAATAATGATGAGGAGATATATATTGTGAGATGGGAGCAGAAACCAAGTCAAAAACATTTTCTAAATTACCTAAAATCCAAAAAATAACTCATCAAAAAGCAAAGGTGAATACTGAACTAGAAACCAAAGGCCCTATCAAGCAGTTTAGTCCTCAGGTTGTTTTTTTGAAAATATCAAAAATCTTGAATTCAGAGCATACCACCTTACCATCTTTTATAGGCAGCAGGTGATGATTGTGAAAGAAACAGCCGAACACACAACAAAGTTTTGGGACAGCCACCTGTATAGTTTCCATGGCTGCAAAAGGCTTTAAAGTAGAGTACAATGTGTACTGGTTATGTATGGAGGATGAGGGGTTTTTATAGCTTGTTCACAGGAAGTGACGTCCTCGGGGCTGGGACAGGAAGTGACGTCCTTGGGGAACAGAGAGAGGTTTAGTGCACCCCGCCGCCCCCTGGCCGGCCGTGGAATTGTTGTTTCCCAGTCCTTTTGGTTGACTCCCAAGCGCACGTGTGTGACAGGAGATAAAATGCCATTTTATCTACTGGGTCAGTTGACCAACAATAGGTATGGCAACCATGAACCACTATAGGTATTAAAAAACTATCATAAAATGCAGCAACCATACAAAACTCGAAACCGGGTTATCAAAATAATGATAAAATTTTAAGTGTCTTAAAATAAATCACAACACTTTAGTTTCCTCCTTTATTGTAATAAGTGTTATCTCTGTTCCTCCTAAAAAATAACATTTCATGTCAGCCCAATTCAAACACAAAAGTAAGGTATTTTAAAATTTTATGAAGATAATTCAAAATGTAATGATCTTCCCTATTAATAATTAAGTGGATCATTATTTAATTCCATTTCGTCTGTTCTTGTCCTTGAAAATATAGTAGAATGACATGGCAGGTAAGTAATAGCACATCAGGGTTTATTGATTTTCTTGGAACCTCAAAATTTGGATGTGCAACTAATGAAAATCACCTTAAGCAGGCTTTAGATGAAGTACCTCCTTTTAAAACAAAGGTGAATAAAATTAAAAGTAATTCACCTTGGTAAAATAATACCAAACATCCTTTTAAATTGAAGTAAAATAGTGAAAATAGGCAGAGTGGTGGCTCTGAGGCTAGGGATCTGCACTGGCAATCGGAAGGTTGCCGGTTCGAATGCCATAAATGCCAAAAGGGACTCTGCTCTGTTGGGCCCTAGAGCAAGGCCCTTAACCAGCAAATGTTAATTTCTCAATAAACAATGTGCCGCTACATTTTCTTCATAATCTAATTCTAAATGGACAGGGCACAGGTAAAAAGTACATCCTCATGCAAACTTATTAAAAAATAACTGCAATCGTTAATTTACATTAGATCAGCTGTCGTTATTGTAAATGTTATTCACTTCAAGTGTATGTAAAGACCCAGAAATCCCTTTACGGAAAGTAATGACAATGAGAGGTACACATTAGTAGAATCATAACTGAAGCATAACTGTCTATGTGTAGCTTAAATCCCTGAGGGAGACTACTCCCCTTGCTTGATATAAGGTATGAGCAACATTGTGCTCATTGTGGGAAGGATGTAATGTACAAGTGACCATTTGCTCCAATCTCCAAAGGGGGCATGGTTGTTTTATTTTTATATGTGATGTTCATAGAGTGTAAATATATGCATGTGACACCCTGGGGCCCATGGAGATCTTAATCTAGCCTTGCTGAAGCTCATTTTTGAATTACACAGAAAATATAACAATCTACATAATAACCAAATGTATCCAACAGGCACAAAAGTGTATAAAATATCTAGTCAGAAGCTGGACAATATTTTTTAAGAATGTTTCATCACAGCACAAAGTTCACAGTAGAGAAAGAGCTCTGTGTAATATGTATTGTGACAGATCTCATATCAGACATATCAGACACCTGCAAGGATATCTCTGAAGGAGTTACAGTATGAAAGAAACTGGCAGCATTTTTCAATGTGCGTGTCCCAGCCAAGCTACGTCTTAATTAGGGACACCAACTCTGTGTATTTTTACTGAATATTAATGGTTAAATGTACGATGAACTCTGTTTTTCTCTTGCTTATATCTACTCTCTCTCTCTCTATATATATAAAATCCTAAGCCTAAAAGTGCAACAATTTTATGTGACTTTTTATTTCACGTTTTTTTTTCACACTTTAAATTGGCCTTTTTTTAAAAATTACATATATATGTTTGGTATCATTCTTTACAGAATTTATTGAATTTTAATGTGGTGTCATTAGATTTTAAGATTCTTATTCTGGTTTTAAATTATAAACTAAACAATATCAAGAACTCACGTCCAGCAAGACAAGAGTTTGTGCCAAAAGATTTAACAATGCCCGGGGCCGGAAGTAAAAGACAAAGAGTAGGACAGCTGCTGTACAGGCTTTTAAATGTCTGAAGCACTGCACGAGATGCAGATCATGCGGCACGGCAGCAGCAGCAAGCCAGCAGCTGATTGAGCAAAGCGGAGGTAAAAAAAAAAAACTATATTTGTTTCCCATTGTATCACCGTTTAAGAGGGGGTTTTGGAGGTTAGACCGCATCTCCTTGGGGTGCGTTCAGCGCCTCTATTTACAACGCAAGCAGCAGAGATGCAATGTGGCTGGCGCGTAGCGCAGGCTGCAATGGTGGGGTAGTTTGACAGCAAAGTGAGCAGGGGGGAACCCCTAGTTATGCAATATAAATATTTCCCTGGCAGTTAAGTATATTTGATCATCCGTATCACACTATACTTCAGTGCAAATATAAGTATAAAATGTGTTGTTCAATATTTTTAATGGAGTATTTGTGCTTTTACATGTCTGTAACACTCTGCCTGATGCATGCCACATTCATTTTGTAACATTACCCACCATCATTGAACCTGCTCACAAAGTGGTTTAACTTAGTACGCAACTTTGTTCCTCTTCTCTGACTCCCAGAAGCACACTGTAACTGCATTTATTGTTAGTCTTGGTCTGCTGCTACTCTGCAGCTCTGGGATACACCGCAAAAGTGCTAAACCCGAAAATTAGTCTTACTACCATAAATACTACAAGACCCGATCACCATGGGATCATCCCAAGCTGACAGCATAATGCAACTGACCCAAAGAATTTTTCTAAAATTGCTAGCGGGGATATTGTGGATATCTATCAGAGAGAGCTGTCACCTTCCAGATCTAGCAATTGTGAATCACAAAACACCTCTGTCTTAGTAATCTTTCAGTCGTTCGAATTACTTACCCCTTAGACAAAAGACTGACATTTTTTGTCTGTGCCTTTACACACAGTGCTTGTTAGCATTACAGTATGTATTCATTGCACTTGTTTTCTCAGTGATGTGATGGTCTGTACACATTAGCAGCAGGTTTGCTTAGGCAGGTTCTTGCTCTGACTATAGG
Source organism: Polypterus bichir lapradei (assembly GCA_026402145.1). Taxonomy (NCBI): domain Eukaryota; kingdom Metazoa; phylum Chordata; class Cladistia; order Polypteriformes; family Polypteridae; genus Polypterus; species Polypterus bichir. The sequence continues at coordinate 32,493,519 of JANRMT010061414.1, forward strand.
TCAAGTAAGAAAAACAAGCCTTTATGGTGTCAACGTAATAAGGGTTACAGTAGTTCTGTTTCCCCCCAGGCTGGTGGTAGTGTCTGTTACATATCCTATTCCACAGGATTTTTATATTTTGAGTCTTCATGTGACTGTGAATTGTCAAGAAGTGTTTTTTTGCCTTATAAATTTTACCTACCGACTAAAATGTGAAGCAGTCCATTGCACCAACCATAACTACTGAAGCAACGTTTTTTTTTTACATTTGAAACATTAACAGACATGTTAACAATGTGAATTTGTAAAGTGTTGACATTTTTCAAGGATCATCTACACACTAAGACGAATGTATGGACAGGTCGCCAGCCCACCACAGAGCACATACACACACACCCACCTAGGTCAATTTAGGATCGCCAATGCACCTAATCTGCATGTTTTTGGACTGAGTGAAGAAACCGAAGCACCCGGAGGAAACCCACGCAGACACGGGGAGAACATGCAAACTCCACGCAGGGAGGACCCGGGCAGCAGCGTGCCACCCACTTGTCTGGTGCTTATGCATATTTTTGCCAATGTATGTTGCAATACTGTGTATTGATGGTATGACAATAAAGCCACTTGACCTGACTTATGATGCTTAGAAAGAAACATTATAAAATGCGTACTGCAAATAATATTATATAAGCAGAGTGCTATAAGGCATATTAAAGCTAAGCATGGTGGATTTTCTAAGAAAAAAGATCAAAGTGCATTAAGGTTACTGACTATTTAAAATGTCTTCCTGTCCATGTAATAATGATTGATGAATACCAAACTCCTTTCTGAAGCAATGTCCCTATGAACACTTCAGCTCCTCCATTTTTATAAATCTTTGTTCTGAGAATCTGTGGTCACCATGTCAGTATTTGTGGAGGCTGAGGAGATATGTCATATGTGATGAAAACAGCGACAAGAAAGATCCCCTGCACTGGAGATTCTCACATCACTATTAGTAGCTTCCTGCTTTCTATTTCCAGCAAATGTGTCCAGACCAGTTATCCATCTAAGTCTGACTCTACCTATTGGATTTTGCATCACATATTGCATACTTTTATTGTATGTATTGTAATTACACTTTTTTGTATTTTCCTCTTCTAAATAACACTGTTTGTAGTTTCTTGACTTATTCTTCTAATTGAGACCTAATAAAGGTCATCTTACTCAACTGCTCAGCTGTAGTCCTTCTCTAAGATGGGTTTCTCATCTGGGTTGCTGATAGAAGTCTCTCAAGTGCCATTTCCGCTTATCATATAACTTTATTTCTATTAGTTTTAATTCTCAATTTAAAAAGAAAGTAATGGTAGTATACAAAGCTCAGAGCCAGCTTAGAACCTACACATATTCCTGGACCAACACGTGCTACCTATGTGGAAAAATCAGGAGTGTGCTCCCCTTGACTTTCTTGTACAGTATACTGAGATAGAGGAATAGGTCATCCAAACCACTTCCAGTTGCGCAATATTTGTCAAATATATCTCTTTGCTTCTCATCATAACTAATTGATAATATCGATACACAATCATTTATCTCTATTTATAATCAAACTTTATACTAAAGTGATATTTTTGCACTTAGGGAGGTCAAAAATGGTGGTGGATTTATTTCATGAATATATATGCATTACCTGCAAAGTAAAAAGAGTTATAGTCACCTAAAAACATAGAAAAAGTGTTAATATTATATAATATTTGTTGCAATAAATTGCTATAGGTAAAACTGCATTTAGCTACATTTATTTATGATAATGATGATGGAAATAAAAAAAAAATATATAAAATTAAATATATTACTAGGAACATGATGGGGATGTAATAGCTTATTGTTCCCATTACATCTTTATATTTATATGGCATGTTCAATGTTTACACTTTATTGTTAAACTGAAGATGTATAAATTAAAATAAAATTAATGATAGTTATTGAAAGAATATGCATTATATTGAATAGTTTTTAATATTGTGTACACATTTATATTTCCATAATACAAAAAATTCAGATGGTTATTTAAATAAAATACTACTTCCAGTTGAGTATTTTTTCTCAAATTTCATATCTGGTTGGTTTTTATCATTATAAATACCTATACAAAATTTGAATCATCTATCTGTAATTACAGTATAACCATAGTTTACATGAAAATTTGTGAAAGTATTCAGTTGAAGTATTACTTCTGGTTCAGCAATTTTTCTCAAATTTCATATCTACTTATTTTTCATTATTTCTAATATCCACAAAAAATTTGAATCATATATCTTTATTTAATGGGCGGCCTTTTGGCGCAGTGGGTAGTACTGCTGCCTTGCAGTTAGGAGACCCAGGTTCACTTCCCAGGTCCTCTCTGCATGGAGTTTGCATGTTCTCCCCGTGTCTGCGTGGGTTCCCTCCGGGTGCTCCGTTTTCCACCCACAGTCCAAAGACATGCAGATTAGGTGCATTGGTGATTCTGAATTGACCCTGGTGTGTGTGTGCACTGCAGTGGGCTGGCACCCTGCCTTGCGCCCTGTGTTGGCTGGGATTGGCTCCAGCAGACCCCTGTGACCCTGTAGTTAGGATATAGCGGGTTGGATAATGGATGGATGGATATCTTTATTTATAGCCATAGTTTACTTGAAAAAAACTGAAATGTGTTCATATAAAGTACCACTTCTTTTCGCTGGAAGTGGCCCAAAAGGATTCCTATTTTTGATATAAAGCAGGTGTACAAAATCTCAGGTCAAAGCATGTTCGTGTTATTGTATTTACACACAGACAGACATAATTTCAAAAATGGTATTTCCAGACTCAGGAAGGTCTAAAACGTCAAGATTCGTCACAATCTCAATGTCGAAATTTTTGCACGATTCCTATACTTCCTCTATACTATGTATATGAGAAAGTAAAAACTAAAGAATTAGAATCTTGTTGTTTTAAAAGACATGAAAGAGGTGCTAGCTGTTTTTTTAATGAGTTCTTACAACTGGAACAAGAGAACAGACATGGAATGTGGTTAAGCTGGTTTGCATGAATCTTAGAAAACTTTTCTTCACACAGATAAAAAAAAGTAAATACAAGAAAAATGCTACCAAAATGCTTAGCAGATTAGACAGTAGAACTCTGGAGACCTTTCAGCCTTGATAGGAAAATACTTTGCAAATGACAGGTGAGTAGGGCCTTGGTGAGCTATGTTGAGCTGAATGACTGCTTTCATCATAATTGTTAATATGTTCTTATTATAAACCAACACTGTAAAAAGCATTGGATTGATTACAAAAATTAAAGTTTTTGTCTAATAATATTTATGTTTTGATAAATGTGTTTGTAACATGTAAAGTGATGGTTGGAGTTTTTTGTTTATTTAGCATTTCTGTTTTTCATTTATGTCTCCTACTGAATAAGGGCAACAAAAGAAAAGTGAGTACTGTACAAAAGATATATATGAGTACTGATCAAAAAATTAAAGGAACACTTTTTAATCAGAGTATAGCATCATGTCAATGAAACTTCTGGGATATTGATCTGCGGCCTCATGTATAAGTGATGCGTACACACAAAAATGTTGCGTACACCTGTTTCCAAGCTCACATCACGATGTATAAAAACTAAAGTTGCCGTAAAGCTACACGTATTTTCATGCTAGCTCAGACCCTGGCGTATGCAAGTTCTCTGCTAAGTTTTGCAAACTGGCGGCACCCAGTGTCAAAGCAGTGCTTTTGTTCCAGTGTGGTTACCCTTTCTTTTTTAGATCCACATCCCTGACGCTGCTTTATCATATACACTGAAATTAACTGCATATTGTTTATTAGTTTAAGGCATCTGATTGTAATTATCCCGTAACAATATAATGATCCACGGAATGGCCAAACTATTCCAAATACCATCGCTGCTTTAGCGTTGTTACTCTCACTGCACCTTCTTCTATTTCTTTCAGCTGCTCCCATTAGGGGTTGCCAGAGCTGACCATCTTTTTCCATACTACTCTCACTGCACCACTCGGAGTATTTATATCACTGTATCTGAGTGTGGAATCATAGCTCTACAGCAGCTGATCGGAAAGAGAATTATCGCTAAACAGCATCTTGCACACGCTGCCTCAGCCATGCTGCCTATTTGAACTGCTCCCAAACGGCAAACGCTCCAGAGCGTTTCCTGTACTGACCTCGCAGTTCAGAAACAGTTTCATCCCAAGAACCATAAATGCACTCAATCAGTCCATCAAGTGCTCCTTGTAGAACTGTTTGTACTCATAAGTACAACTACCTCACTGTAAACTTGTGATACAGTTATAATATTACACAACCACTTTAGCGCGTATTTACATATGATGACATATTTTAAGATGAAATGCAGCAAAATATATTTATTACATTATACAGATAAAATGTTGACATCATTTAAATAATCTATATTTTTAATAATTACATGTGAGGACACGGTGTCACAGCATAGCAAGGAGTTGGCTCCCCGTTCAGGGATTGTTCCTGCTTCGCGCTGTATTCTTGCTGGGGCTGGCGCAACACTGGAAGGATAGATGGATAGAGTAATTAAACATGTACTACGAATGTTCCTTAAAAGTTTTGAAGAATCTGTGTTCTTAACTTACAAATGGGTTAATGTCTATTACAGAGATGATTGTGTGGCGATTGGGTACTTGGAGAAAGAAAAGTAAGGACAGGAATTGGGGGTTAATACATTTGAAAGAGACAGTACTGCTGCAATATTTCTGCTGAATTTCCCCTTGGGATTAATAAAGTATCTATCTATCTATCTAATAAATGATTTCATCGAAGGTTGCGCACGGCGCAGCAAGCATCTTGCAGGAGGCAGGTACAATCTCTGGACAAGACGTCAGCTCATCACTATTACTGCACCACCGTGTTCCCATGTTTAATACATGCTTTAATTCCTATCATCGTGAAAATTATATCAAGTATACATCTCAGTATTTAAATTATTCAGAGAGCTGTAATATCATGAATGTAATGGATTCTGCGTCCTGTTGGAGGAAGAGAAAGCCAGTTTAAGAAGCACGCAGTGATTCACACACATAGAGCACATAGAAGAACACATACAAAACAAAGCATTTAACATGCTACTTTAATTACAATGGTATTTGAGAAACTAGTAAATTAAATTATTTTAAGATGAAGTGTATGATGTTCTACTTTAATGACAAAATAAACTACGTGATTAAAGTGTAAATTTCGAGATTAAAGTTGACATTTCGAGCTTTTTTCCCACTGTGTCCATATTTTTTTGTCTTTTCTCTGTACCCTAATAAGCTTCCATATGACACTCAGATGGTGGGCTATGACTCGCCTTTTCACTGCGACTTTGATATCTGACATCTTTTTTTTTATTTCAGGCACTGTGTGACTTTGTGAACTTGAGCTTTCGAGTTTCTCTGACACTCTATGTCACTCGATCAACTTCCTTTTGTTGTTTATACCATTGTTTAAACCATCAAATAGTACATTTTTCCTTGCCTCCACTCAGTATTCACTGAAATTCTTATATTTTCCCCCCGTGCTTTTGCCATTGCCTTTTCACAGAATGCTGAGCTTAAGGGCTATTTATATTGATTTGCGTATTCAAAGAGGTGTAATTCTGGGAGGAGTTGGGGAGTGGCAGCAGGTGTGTGCATGTATGTTACTTTTCACGCAGACTAGGATTTATGTAGCAGAAGAACGTGGAAGTTGGTGAATGCACAGATTTATGTATTTGTGCGTACAAACATTTCTGCTTTTGTCCTTACGCCATGTTTTAGTGTGAATTCTATACACAGCGTTATGCATGAGGTTCCTGGTCAGTTAAGTAGCAGAGGGGGTTGTTAATCCATCTCAGCTGCTTTGGTGTTAATGAAATTAACAACAGGTGCACTAGAAGTGCAACATAAATAAGTGGATAGGACTGGCAAGCTTTGTTGGGCTGAATGGCCTGTTCTCGTCTAGAGTGTTCTAATGTTCTAATAATGAGACAACCCCAAAACAGGATGGTTTAACAGGTGGAGGCCACTGATATTTTTCCCTCATCATCTGTTTTTCACTAGTTTTGCATTTGGCTACGGTCAGTGTCATTACTGTTAGCATGAGGCAATACCTGGACCCTACAGAGGTTGCACAGTCCAACTTCTCCAGGATGGCACATTGATACGTGTCATTGTCAGAAGATTTGCTGTGTCCCCCAGCACAGTCTCAAGGTCATGGAGGAGATTTCCAGGAGACAGGCAGTTATTCTAGGAGAGCTGGACTGGGCCGTAGAAGGTCCTTAACCCATCAGCAGGACCGGTATCAGCTCCTTTGGGCAAGGAGGAACAGGATGAGCACTGTCAGAGCCCTACAAAATTATCTCCAGCAGGCAACTGGTGTTAATGTCTCTGACCAAACAATCAGAAACAGACTTCTTGAGGGTGGCCTGAGGGCCCAACATCGTCTAGTGGGCCCTGTGCTCACTGCCCAGCACCATGAAACTCGATTGGCATTTGCCATAGAATACCAGAACTGGCAGGTCCACCACTGGCGCAATGTATATTTTTTCACAGATGAAAACAGGTTCACCCTGAGTACATGTGACAGACGTGAAAGGGTCTGGAGAAGCCATGGAGAACATTATGTTGCCTGTCACATCGTTAAGCATGATTGGTTTGGTGGTGGGTCTGTGATGGTCTGGGGAGGCATATCCATGGAGGGACGCACAGACCTCTACAGGCTAGATAACGACACCCTGACTGCCATTAGGTATTGGGATGAAATCCTTGGACCCATTGTCAGACCCTATGCTGGTGCAGTGGGTCCTGGGTTCCTCCTGGTGCATGACAATGCCTGACCTCATGTGGCGAGAATATGCAGTCATTTCCTGGAGGATGAAGGATTTGATACTGTTGACTGGCCCCCACGCTCACCTGAATCCAATAGAACACCTCTGGGATATTATGTTTAGTTCCATCCGACACCGCCACGTTGCACCTCAGACTATCTGGGAGCTCAGTGTTGCCCTGGTCCAGATCTGGGAGGAGATCCCCCAATACACCGTCCGTTGTCTCATTAGGAGCATACCCTGACGTTGTCAGGCATGCATACAAGCAAATGGTGGGGGATTTCGTGGCATACAAACTATTGTGTACAATTTTGAGTTGCTAGAATGAAATTTTTGCAAAATGGACTAGCCTCTCACATCATTTTTTCACATTGATTTTTGGGGTGTCTTTGAATTCAGCCCTCTGTATGTTGATAATTTTCATTTCCATCAAACAATGTGGCATCCTTTCATTTCTAACACATTACCCAATCCATATCAGTATAGATATCAAGCAAGATTTTTTTTTCCCCATTGGGATGTGATGTGTTGTTAAAGTGTTCCTTTAATTTTTTTGGGCAAACAAGCATAATCAAAACCAGATACTGAATATGAATAGTTTTATACAATTTTATAATTTTTAAAATATTTGTGCTAAACAAATGTGTGCTGACTGTTGACACTTTTCATCTTTTCCTTTTCTTGCCCAGAATGGGCCAATTTCTGATAACATTGAGGTGAATTTTAAGGTTTGAGACTTTTTTAGTCTAAGTGTCTACAGCACACAACCTATCCTGCTCCAAGATAATGTGCTTATAATTAATGCCTTCAATATTGTATTCAAGAATCTCCATTACTGGGCTTTGTTATTTTCTACCAGTCGTATTGATCTCTGATTTCATCTCACGCACGTACAATTTATAAACAGAATTTTGCCACCTGTAGGCCTGGAAAGATATAGGTTGACATTCAAAAATCTGGCAACCTCTGGACCTGAGGAGCGCCGGATTTTCGAAAATGCTGGATTTTGGATGGTTATATATGTTGTATATATTTAACAGAAAATGACTACCTGTACAGTCCTTTAAAGAAAGAAAATTAAACACTAAATGAAAAGCAAATGGTTCGCACAGACACACCGCTGTCAAGTTTTTTTAGCACTTCCACTTTCTCTGTGAACGACAATGCACGATGTTTATGTTTTATGTTTATGAGAAGGAATGAGCAGGAATGCCTGTTAGCAGGTGCAAGCAAGTCCTAACAACTGATTATTGACTACAGCGCCATCAAAACATACACGGCGCCTCCAGAAAACAGTGGCACGCCAACGCTGTAAATTTGAAAATGAGCTCCAAAATCCATGCCGGAAATCTGAAGGAACCAGATTATCAATGGCCGCATTTTTGAATGTCAACCTGTATCAAAAATCAGAAAATACATTCTACTGTATTCTGACAGGTGTGATCATGAAAATCATGGGGACTTAGAAAGAACAGGGTCTTAGGCTTGAATCAGTGTGCAGACCCCACCTAGCTGTATTGAGGGAAACAATGCAAAACATGAATGTAGTGTCAAGGTTAGGGGAAGTGAGACTTGAATAGCCCACACATAAGAACAATAAACCCTTAATGAGCAGAGTAAGAGTAGATAATCGGAGTATTGACAGCCACAAAGCGACAAAAACTGCACCTGAGGTTAGGAGCAATATATACACTTTCTAAACCGGCTTAATCCAGAGCAGGATCACAAGAATCCTGGATCTTATCCTAGCAGGTTTAGATGCAAGGCAGGAAAAGTCTCTGGTATGCAATATGTATGATACGGCTGATGTTAAGAACAGAAAGAATATGATATTTTGAGAGAGAGACAAAAATTGAAAAAAGGGAGACAACTATTTTAAAACTTAATTCTGATACTGGAATATTTTCACAATATCAGGTATTTTGAACTGTGAATGTAAATTTAAAAAGATAAATTAATATATACAGAATAAATACAAAAACACATTAATATGTTTAGTTTTTCATCAGTTGGCAGACTCTCTTAACCTACCTACATGTAGTTCAATAGAGACATTGCCATCTCAGGATTTTTACAAGGTTTGTATTGCTTCATTGTTAAAAAACCTTTTTAAAGCAAAAATAAATGGTTAGCAACAATATGCTGATCTCTTATGTTGACCTAGCCAGTCTGTCAATCAGTGCCATTTTATTTTCAAAAACGATTTTTCCTGTACGAAGTGGCAGTTGAATTATTGTCAAAAAAACACAGACACCTGAGAAATAAACTGAAAAGTTACTCATTTGAGATTTTTCTGTCCATACGGTAAAGGTTTTGTTGACCAGCGCATTCCATCTTCAGGTGTTTGAATTACATCTTGATATGCAAGAAGCACAAAGACTCGTATGCTGCCTGGAATTTGGCGGAGTGTGTGCTGCTGTATTAGCTGCTGTGTACATACTGTATCTTGGGCTCAGTCAGAATTGCAGCTGACATACCATCATTTATGAACAGATTGAGATTCTATATGGGATTATCTGTATCTAATACTTTTCTCTTGAGACCCGGAGATCCAGTGAACGGCAGCTTTGAAAGCTACCAAGCACATTCAAAGTAAAATCATCACCTTGGTATGCTTCGCTAACACTGGCATCAGAATCTATCATACTGTCACTATCACCTCCTAAAGAACTGTCACTATTATCACACAGTAAATCGTTTTCTATAACACACACTTTACGTACTCATATTCAGCTCGCTCTGTCACCGCAAATGCTGTGTCAACACCTGCCCTCTGTCACCAGCTGCCATTCACTGGATGAATATATGCGGGCGGATTGTGGTGGATGACTTTGTTTTAGATTTAAAAGTTTACAAGGGTTAAAGACTAACAGCAGAAATATTTATTCAAAAACCAAATATGAAATTCTTATTATTGTATTTTGATTAATTTCAGGACCCCTACATCCAAGATTAGCCCTTGTGTAAGTCCGGTTGGATGAAAACTAAAAATATTTTTAGTAAATTATTATTTTATTTCAGTTAGTCTTTCAAGCTACTTTAATAGTTTTGTTTAGATTTAGTTTTTCATTTCAGTTTTGTTAATTATTTAATTTTACTATTTTTGTTTTTTTATTAATAGTTTCAGTTTTGATTTTCATTAACTAGCCTTGAAAAAGAGAGCACAATATTCTCAGACAACAAGCCTACTACTATACTGGGTCTTCCTCAACAGGTCTTTGCCTAGAGTAATGGACAAGTAGAAAATGAATTAAATCTGGAAGAAGAGAAAATCTGACAAAAAAGGCAGTCTTCTCACCCTGATGAACCACTCACATTAATACCAAGGACTTGTAGACAGTAATAGAAAAGAGAATATTAACCAAACTCCCAAATCTAGAGAAGGTTAAAAAAGCTGACACAAATGAAAACAATTTATTTCTCCTGCAAGAAACATACCTCCAATAAATGCAGGACATGTGGTACTCATGAAACTGACAGGTCAAGAGCAATGGAGACTTCTTCACTTAGTGGAAATGCTTGGGGTTGTGGGTTTTTGTGGGTATTTGCCAGTGGAGAAACCGGCACCCCTTGAAGAAGGTGTTGAAAACAGCCTGTCCCAGCACTGAAATGCTTCAGCAGGACACCGCTGACTGCTCGATGACACTTTGGTAAAGCATGTGGGACATCACCTGTCTCCATGCACTCTAACAAGAGGACAGAGTTGGGGAACCAATGGAAAGATCTGATTAATGAAGGACTCACACAAAAAGGGAAGAAAGAAAAAAAGCACTGTTGAATTTTGGGAGTTTATACATATTTTTTAAGAGAGATGCTTATAATTGCATATCTGTTCAGGACGGGAGTGTTAGGTAATCTGGAGAAGTGTCTGCAATAGCTTTGCTTTTGCGAAATACAGTGTTGTACAAGATGAGATCTTACTTAATATACACAAACACACGACAGTTTCTACAATGGATGGAGGAAGGGGGTTGTAATGAAAAGATTAAGAAACTGATAGGGAAGATGCAGGGAGGGCAACTTTAGGGCATCTATAATTAACTATGTGTTAGCTGTCTGTAGTTTAATAAATTGTCTCTGCAAAGTAAAGAATCAGAAAGCTTTCCAGCGTGGATTGCTTGGAAGTCATTTAGAAAATGTGGCTGTGGGTCTTTTTGTGTGCATGTAACTGTCAAATTTCTTTTAAGCATGTGAAAGTGGTTCAATCAAAAGCTTAACTTTAAAACATTAATAGATTAATGGACTAAGATATAGATAAGGACACCTGGTCACAGGTAATATAAGTCTACAAATTTTGCCCAGATTACTATTTGCATTGCCTGTTTTGGGTTAGCACTTTTTTGTGTCTGTTTGCCTTTTTTCTTTTTTATTCAAGGAATTTAAATTTTCATCTAAAAATGATATAACTGCTCTTTTCAAGGTTTTTTTTTCTACTTATTGAGTCAATTAACCCTTCTCTGTGGTTTTACTTCTGTCATAAAAATCCCCCTTTCTTAATCTGGCGAGCCTGAAAGTGTCCTAGATTTGGGTTCAGGCACTGGTATTGTATACTGCAGCACCCTCTGCTGGCCATTCTGTGAAACTACATTGGTATAAAAAAGATCCTGTTTGCAAAATAGATTAACCCTGCCTTATTTCTAAAGTAAAATGCATACAAGAGTCCAAATAAGTCCAAACAAGCAGCTATTTTTTACTTTTTATAGTGACAAAAACAGCATACACCATCACCAGGCACTTCACATAATTACAAAGGAGTATCATATATACAGTATAAACAATATAATAAAAATGAAAACAGCAAAATAAAACAAAAAGTGTGACACATATAGCAAATATCATTACACACAATATGTAAAAATACATAACTATGAAAACTGAAGGAGACAAGGCTTAACGTTAGAATGCAATTTATGAGTCCATACAACGTTTACAAAGGACAGACGATTAAAACGGAACGCTTGGACAGGCAGCATTCTGTACTTCATTGAATTTGGAGTTTCCATACAATCTAACATGTGGGATATTGAAAGAGAAATTGAAATGTCCATGTGGAAAACTTGGAAGAAAAATCAAACTCCACACAGACATAAATACCAGGCTGCTTGCGGCTCTGCTGTAGAAGTCCTTTTGTTGTATTAATTATTACATTGTCCCACAGCCATCTTAGTGAACAAACACATATACGTGAGTGAGTTTAATGCTGACATATTAAATTAACCTGCTGCTTTACTTTCACTTTCCTCCATGTAGATTTGTCATTGTTCTTAAAGATGAATTACAAACTTTTGTGAAATGGGAAAGGCACTCACAAAAACATTTGTAATGTGTTGCTAGCATCAATTTGGTAAAATTTGATAATTAGCAGACTACTGTTATGATTTATTTAATTTATTACTAAGTTTTAAAACCAAAAAAATGCCCTTTATACAATTTAAACTGTTTCTTTGTTTTGTCCAAGTACCAGGAGTATTTCAATCTAAGAACTGTATTATAGTATAATTACTGGCATTTACTCTATCATTTAGAAAAGATTTCACTATAGGTTTAAAGTGTATTCTGTCTGTTTTTAAATTTCTCCTGTTCCTCAAACAGCATATTTTTAAAGCTATACCATTTGTTTACTCAATAATTTAGTCTTACTCAAATACATCTGAGAAAGGAGGCAGAATTTATAAAAAACAAAATATCTCAGTTTTTGAGGCAACTCAGGCCCCTTCTTCATCTTGCCTGAAGAAGGGGCCTGAGTTGCCTCGAAAGCTTGCATATTGTAATCTTTTTAGTTAGCCAATAAAAGGTGTCATTTTGCTTGGCTCTTCTCTACATTCGTAATGGCTAACAGGGTACAACACCCTAGTACTAGGAAATATTTCAGAAACATATATATTTTTGTGTTGAGTATGTTTTCCTCCCCACTACAAACAAGCCACTCAAGCGTCTGGAGACTGAGAAAGTTAAATGTGGTTTGAAGAGGTTTTTTGGCTCTGAATGTATGTATGTATGTGCCAGTCTAGCCAATGTCTGGTGAACACAAAGCTGTGCATTGAAGTCTGGTGCTTTACTTGATTGAATAGTGAAATTCTCCACCTGTCACAATACATTTGAATCTGCGGTCATTCAAATGCTGTAAGACTTCAGCAGCAGGCAGAAGATTTTACTAAATCAGAAGATGGCAGACCAAAAGACGAATGACTTGGGGTGGCAGTTTGATCTCTGTTTTAAAAGTATTCATCTCCATAATATGAAAAATAAGAAGATCAGGCTGGTCGTTCAGCTCACAAGCCCAGCAGTGCTGATGGAGTCTTCCTGGTGGCTAACTGTAGTTTAGTGAGCAATAAACCTCAAGGCTGGTGGTTCTGTTCCAGCCAATGCCTTTCTAAGACACTTAACTTAATAGTGCCCAAATTCCTTAACTATGGAGACAACTGTACTTTGTGACCGGAGCTTGAATGCCATTGTGTAAATGAGGTTGGGCAGAACTACACTTATGGAAATCTAAATAGCTGGCAGCACATGTCTCACAAAACATTTTGTGTATGTTCTACAGTAAAAAAAAAGAAAAGTAAAAAAAGGAAGAAGAAGAAGAGAGGAACAAAGTGGTGAAACTGCTAAGCATTGCTGCCTCACATGTCCCAAAGTCCCAAAGACTGGATTACAGTTATAAGGTGATGGTTCAGGCTATACCCGAGTCTCTTAGCGGGTTGATACAGCAACAACTCAGGCAACACAGCATAGAGTTGATTAATGTCATCAAAAGACAAAAAGAGACTGTTAAACTACATAAACCTGAAGACAAAAGAAAGTCCCATCTACCCAAGACACCCAAGAAAAGATCTTCTGAGGAAGGCAGCAGAACAACCTGGCAGAAGCAAAAACATTTGCCTGCACTTCCTTCCTGTTCCCAATATGAAGGACTAAGCCACACAATCCTAAACTGCCCCCATCTGGATGACCCAATAAACTGTGACTGTGAAAATGGGAAATGGTATTGCTTCTTATTGGTGCTAGTCTCTGTCTCTGGTCTTTTCAATAAATTGGTGCTGGTTAAAGAGCATACAGTGTGGGCTTCTGCCAACTCAGGCAGCAATTTAGCTGCCTGTTACACTTGACCTGTATTCACAACAATGTGCAACTGACTCCTGACCAATCCCGATTACCTTCTTGGGTAAAGAACTTGAAAAGTTTTTGATTGTAGAGAATGAGTGGTTTGATATTATATGCAGTTTGAATAATCCCATCCTGGATGCACCTGCTAGACAAGTGCAACCTGCTATTTCCTGAGGCAGAATAGGAAAAGGACATTCACACTTTGTGCATGATACTGTACGTTGTATTGCTAAATGCAATGTCATAAGCATTAACGCTCAGTGTGAATTGAGCGAAAGTGAAACAGACTTAGCTAATACTTTGGAATCACAACATCTGAGTAATCCGACACCTGCCAAGCCTGACCTCATGTTGCAGAAACCTTTGCACAAGTTATACTTCTATTATAAAAAGCTTATATATCTCTTTGGAAGACAGCAATGGAATGATGACTTGTCTAAACACTTCAGAAATGCTATAAAAGAGGTAAGTGGACAACCTTCCCATACCCGCATACCTTAAGCAGCTCACTCTGTGATGAAAAATGACCGATCATATTAAGTCTCCTTTCACCAGGGCAAACTGGCACACATATCCCATTGTTAAAATTGCAAGAGTTGTAGATTGGCTCACATTCAGTTGCTAGAGGTCACCCTAGAGTGGCAGGCAAATCCTGTGTCAACTCAGGTATGTTTAAACACACTGACAAATTACTGGGCATAAAATGCTTAAATATGCAGTATGTTTATCATCCTAAAATGGATGGTTTGGCAGAATTATTCAACCAAGCATTAACATAGATGTTGAAAAATGTAGTGCAAGCATGCTGGCAAGATTAGGATCAAACTTATCTCTTACTCGAATACAATCCACAGGTTTCTCTCCCTTTGAGTTATTGTATTGGAGACAACCAAGTGGGCTGCTTCACCTAATTAAAAATGTGTCCCAAGTCATGGACCACCTTGAGAAAAATCCCAAAGTATGTAGGCCCAGCTATATGACTGTGGTACAACCCTCGACGGGACTGAAAATCATGGTACTGCAATGCAATTTAGGCACTATCTGTTGGGATATGATTTCTTTTTTTGTCACAGAAAATGCGCTGCTGCAATAGATGGCTTGCTAATAGGGAGTCTAACTGTCAGGTGATGAGATTTTTTTTGTAACTTCAGTTTTACAGATCCCATATATTCTAGGTTGTCCAGAATACAGTAAAGGGACTTCCCATGTGAAATCAGATGTTCTTTCCTGTATTTATGACACTACAGTTAATGGTGGTCACTCCACTTGGACTGAACTGAGGGAAGGACCATGTTATGCATGTGGGCTTCACGAGTGCGTTATGGGAACACAAAGGGCACTGGGAAGAGGGTTGCGCCTCCTTTAACTGTGATTTCTGTTCCTATTCTCAGCACATCCAGGTTTACATCACCCATTACCCTTCTGTTGAAATCAGGGTAAAAGGAGCAGAAAATCACCATCATTTTATTAATAGCACTCCTGATTTTCACATTGTTCCTCCCACTGCTTTATGAAATGTACGGAGCAGCTTGCGCAACTTACTAAAACTTGCATTCAATGGTTGGAACCCTAAAATATATATATATATATATATATATATATATATATATATATATATATATATAGTGGAACTTGGCCCGGACACAGACAGACGGACATCGTTGTTCACCCAACACACTCCTTTATTATATACACTATTTATAATGTTTTTACATGCACCCCCAGTGTCTCCAGCACCGACTCCCCAAAGTCCAGGCCTCACAGTCAAATGCCTCTTCTCCTGGCCGCCTCCAGTCCTCTCTCCAGCTCCGTCCTTCTTCCACCCGACTTCCGCCACTGAATGAAGGGAGGCGGCCCCTTATATAGGAACCCGGATGGGCTCCAGCTGCTTCCCGGCATTCCTCCGCAGACAGCCCTTCGGGTGTCCCTGCTCCTCTTCCCCCCAGCACTTCCTGGTGTGGCAGAAGTGCTGGACTCCAGGTTTCTTCAGGCACTGGGGCGCCGCCTGGCGGTGGCCACGGGCCCCTACAGGGTTGGGCTTCCAAGCCCTCTACCCGTGGCCCCCAATACAACCGGGGCGGTCGCCCCCTTGCGGTCTGGAGGAGGTACAAGCCCTCCTCCGGTCCTCCTGGGCGTCCCGGCTGGGCTCCACCCCCAGCCGGATGCCACAATACAGTATATATATTTCAACTGAGTTCAAGATGGAACTGATGTACAGATGACAAAATGGCAGAGGAAATGAGGTCATCAGGGCTGGAACCAGAAGTGACATCGTCAGGGCACAACTGGAATTGACATTGTCAGGGCCAGGTGGGATTTCCCATGACTGGTCTGCAGGAAAAAAAGAGAAAGGGTTAATGCACTCCACCCTCCCCTCGTCCAGCATGGAATTACCTTCATTTGAGCCCTTTAGCTGGCTCCCATGCGCACATGTGTAACACGGCCCCCCTTCAGCCCAGACCCTTCGAGGTCATGAGCCCAAAAAGAGCACTGGCGTTGGCATGGAGTGAATGAATGAGCAAAAATTTATAAGGCTACAGGTCAAGAAACCACCTTGTGACCCGCAGGTTCGACTCCTTGTGTAAGGCCATCCACTGTAAAGGTGCATGATATGTAACAAGGTTGAACTCATGGCCCAAGAGGTAGTACTATATCTCAGCTGAGTAATCACCCATTTGATTGTTAAGGACTCCCATTCCACCGCTACATACCTGCTTTTCCATTCCAGTAGTTTCCGGCTCAGTCACATAACATGTTTTTCAACACTGTTGATGCTCTGGCTCAGCACAGCACCAAGACTTGTGTCCGAAGTATCCGTCTTGAGTATGAAAGGTATAGAAAAGTTAGGAGCTTTCAAGACAGGTGCTGATGTAAGGGCCCGTTTTAAGTCACTACATGCAGCTTCTGCCTTATCATTCCATACCACATTGTTTGGAGGCCTCTTCTTTGTAAAATCAATCAACGGCGCCGCTCCCTCAGAAAACCGGGTTATGAACCAGCAGTAGTAGCCCGCTAAGCCTAGAAAGGATTGGACATGCCTGTTGGTCCTCACACAACCCCTGCTCGCCAGGTAGTCTAAATATTTGGCTTTATTCAAAACAAAGAAGCATTTCTTTGGATTAATCTAAAGTCCGGCCTCACCTAGTGACTATAATACTGCTTGGACCTGCTCTAGATGTACCTCCCACATGCTGGAATAGATGACCACGTCATCCATGTAGGCAGCACTGTATGAGTTATGAGGATGGAGCACTTTATCCACCAGATTTTGGAAGGTTGCTGGTGCCCCATGTAATCCAAATGGAAGGACACGGTACTGCCAGTGTCCAGTAGGGGTGCTAAACACAGTCTTAGCCTTTGTGGAGTCTGTTAAAGGAACCTGCCAGTATCTCTTCGTCATGTCAAGTGTGGTCAAATATTCAGCCTGTCCTAGCCTCTTGAAGAGGTTGTCCACCAGTGGCATCGGATAGGCATCAAATTGGGAGACTTGATTGTCAACGGAAGTCATTACAAAACCTTCAACTCCCATCAGGCTTAACGACCAAGACGATAGGACTGGACCAGGAACTATGACCTTCCTCTGTTACTCCTAGTTCCACGATACGCTGCACTGCAACCCCAGGTTATGTCTCAATATCGTGCACAATCAGAGCGGTCCTTCCAGGTTTTTCACTAACTACCTCCAGGACAGACAGAATAACTGAATCCAGATACAGAAGGTCATCTCATTAACTAATATTGCATTGTTTAATTCGAGATCTCTTAATGGGAAAGCATTGGTGCTTTCAGAATTCATTATTGACACCAAACTTGATATACTGTGTTTAATAGAGACTTGGCAAAAACCAAATGAATTTACGTCTCTCACGGAGGCGACACCTCCTGGTTACATTTTCCTCACAGAGCCTCATAGCTCAAGACAAGGCAGTGGACTTGCAGTAATTGTCAGAGTGGATTTACACATAAAAAGAATCCCAATTGATTGTCCATTGTCTTTCGAGTGTCTGACTTTTAAAATAATAACAGAATCAGGTCCTGTCTCACTCATTGTTCTTTATCGTTCCTTTTCCCAGAGAATCATCCTTCTTGGTGATTTCAACATCCATATTGACATCCCCACATCTAAACTGAGAAATGAATTCCTATCCTTACTGGACATGTTGATTTTCCCACCCACTCTGGTGGTCATATATTGGATCTGATCTGTACTTCTGGATTATTTGTTGTCAACATTTACAGCACTGATTTGGGACTTTCTGACCATAAAGCAGTGCTTTTCACTGTCTCATTACCTGTCCCTCCTCTTACCTGTAAATGACAAACTTCTTACATAAACCTTAAAAATATCTGTCCTTCTGTTCTTTCTGGATCCATTTCTGATCTTTTACTGTCTTCACCTATTCCATCAACACTAGATAGTCTTGTTGACTACTATAACACAGCCCTTCATTCAGCATTAGATAAAACAGCTCCTTTAAAACATAAGGAGGTTTCCTTTAAACGTTCAGCTCCTTGGTATAATTCAGAATTGCGATCTATGAAAGCAGCTGGCCGACGCCTTGAAAGAATGTCACGTAAGTCTGGCCTCACCGTGCACATCCAGGCTTTCTCTGACCACCAAAGAGCTTACAGAGAAGCACTAACTGCTGCCAAGAACACCCATTATGGCAGAATAATAGAAAGCGACCATGACAACCCAAAGGTTTTGTTCTCTGTAGTTAATAAACTACTCAAACCAGCATCTGGCCCAACTACCTCTTCTACTGAAGTCTGTGAGAAATTCCTCCACTTTTTCCGTAACAAAATTAAAAATCTAAATAATTCAGTTAACATAAATGCATCATCTGTTTATATCTTTCCCTGTTTTTCCACTCCATCCAGCTCACTCACTAAGTTCTCGCCAGTCACATCTGCTTTTGTTAATGACCTGCTTTGTAAGATGAGGCCAACTACTTGTGTACTTGACCCCATCCCCATCACACTACTTAAATCATGCCTTCATGTCATAATCCTGACTATTACAACAATAATAAACTCATCCCTTGACACTGGCTCTGTGCCGCTCACTTTTAAAATCGCTTCTGTAATCCCAGGTCTGGCCTTGATGCTGACAATCTTAACAATTTTCGGCCTATTCCCCACTTACCTTTTCTGTCAAAAGTTCTTGAGCATGTTGTAGCTTCCGAACTCACCAACTATTTAACTTCTAATAATTTGATGGAACCCTTTCAGGCTGGTTTCAGGGTGCAGCACAGCTGTGAAACTGCTCTGCTACGGGTAACCAATGATTTGCTTATGACAGCAGACTCTGGACAAACCAGCATATTAATTCTGTTAGACCTCAGTGCAGCATTTTACACTGTCAAACATGACATTCTACTGTCCAGAATGGAGAACATGCTGGGTATCTCTGGCACTGCCCTCCAGTGGTTCAAGTCCTATCTGACTGATAGACAAGAGTTTGTTAGTCTTGGCAACAGCAGATCCAGCTCGGCGTCAGTCACACAAGGAGTTACTCAGGGCTTTGTCCTCGGCCCTCTTCTCTTCTGTAATTATATGCTTCCCCTTGGCCATATTATTCATAACTTTGGACTGGGTTATCATTTTTATGCAGACAATACTCAACTCTATTTCAATGTTAAAAGTGGAACTTCATCAGAGCTTTCTCAGCTCACAACTTGCCTCAGTGAAATTAAAACCTGGATGGAGCAGAACTCTTTAAATTTAAATTGCAACAAAACTGAACTCCTGCAAATTGGGACTAAAGTGCAACTTAAGAAAATCAGCTCCTTCCCAGTCAGTCTTGGCGGCGATCTCATCAGACCTGCCTCTACTACAAAGAATCTTGGTGTCATTTTTGATTCCTCGCTTTCTTATTCCGCCCACATAAATCACATTATGAAACTTTTTTACTTTCACCTCCGTAACATTTCCCGTGTTTGCTCCTTACTCTCTTTTTCTAATGCTGAGAAACTTGTCCATGCTTTTATCACATCCTGCATCGATTATTGTAATTCCCTACTGGCAGGTGCCCCTTCTAATCTTATATCACAGCTCCAGCTTATTCAAAACTTGGCTGCGAGAGTCCTTACTCGAACCAGCAGCAGCGAGCACATAACACCCATCCTGCTTCGCCTTCACTGGCTCTTTGTGTCTTACAGAATCGAATATAAAATTCTACTAATAACCTACAAAGCCTTAAACAACCTTGCACCAAACTACATCATTGACCTTCTCCATCACTATATGCCTGTCTACCCACTAAGGTCCTCTGATTCTGGCAATCTTGTTGTGCCCCACACTAATCTACACTCCATGGGTGACAGCAGGGCTTTCAGCTCTATAGCGCCCAGACTCTGGAATGACCAACCGAAATTAATCAGGTCAGCTGACTCCATGAATTCTTTTAAAAAACAACTCAAAACTCATCTGTTCAGGAAGGCTTTTAGCTCTACCTGACTTTATTACCCTTCTTTCAGTTTAGCTCTATGCCAAGATGCTCATGTAACCTGTATGTGTGTGTGCTAGACCATCAATTATGTTTTCTGTTAGGCTTTTCTCTGAATTTACTATCTTACTCTTCTTTATTTATTTATTTTGTTTAGTACAATGCTATATACTGTATACCCTGCCATTCTTTCTTAAACTCTGTTAAGTGCCTTAAGCATGGGAAAGGCACTATATAAATAAAATGTATTATTATTATTATTATTATCTTCTATGGCATTGGCCATTGACAAGAACTACTGCATTTTTTGCAAACTTAAGGGAATTGTCATTCCATTTTTCCCTTTAAAAAGAAGCCGGGGTTTCTCTAAGTAAAAATGTAACTGGGAAAGAGGATCTGTGCCAACCTCAAGGGGCTTGGTTTCATCATGCATCACTATTGCAACGAATGTTCACCACGTCATACTGAGTGGCTGCATCTTCTCTCTCTGCTGGCTGTTTACACTGTGAGGAAGCAACTGGGGACATATTTTCTCTGTCCATTACTAGGCCCAAAATTGGTTTCGGAGTGAAAGATGTTGAATCGCTTTTGCTTTTAGACCACTCCTGCCCCAGGACCACAGGGGGTTTTGAAGGACCACCACAGTCAGATTCTTTAGCAATCCTTCGTAACTGTTGAAACGTGAGGTGAACCTGTACCAGCAGGTTTCCCCGTGAATCCAGGTCAGACTGGTCTGACCCTTGATCCACTGTCGTGGCAACCCAAATCGCCAGTCAACAATAGAAATGTTGCCTGCCAGAATCAAACAAGGTGGTGGTTTTGTGGCCATTGACAGTTACCACTGCTTCATATGGAGAGGCCAGGGGATTCGTAAGTGCACAACACTTTTCTTTCCCCATCTTTCTGCATTACCCTATGTTACCAAGAAGCAAACATGGCCACAAATGCAGAGACTTAGGTGCTTGCTCTGGGTAGTGATGGCCAGGCCTATAAGTCAGGCCGGGTTCCGTCTGGGTTTGACTAAGGGACCATTCTGTCCTCTCAGACTGCGAAGCCGCCCTAGGTGTTTCAACAAGCTCCGTTAGCTCGAGCATGTTTGTTCATTGTTGTCCCCAGACTAACTGGGCGATATGCTCAGAAATGCCGTTTAGGAATAAGTAGCAGGTGACCTGCTCCACTATTTGGTGGGTGATGTTTTCCTCTGACTTTAGCCAGCGCCCCTGCCTTAGCCCATATGAAAAATGTCTGTGAGTGGGTTGGCTGCTTCGGGTCAAATTTCCACCATCTTATTACTCTCACCTGCTGGTCTGGGGCACCCCCAAATTTAGTCAAGGGCTCTGCCTTGGTGAGGAGGGTGACACTCTCCTATGAGAGGCCATAATCTCTCTTTCCGCACACTCTCCTTAGGATTTACTTTGTAAAAGTATAGCCTTTGGGAACGGGGCTTGCATCCAGTCTTTCCAAATCAAGACATGCGTCCTACCCTCAGAAACATGGTTATGGTACTCTCTCACCTGGTTATCCGTGGATGTTAGTCCTTCCATGTATTGTTTCAGGCCCTACTTCTGGGACATCTAGGAACCAATTAATCCTGCCAACTATGCCACTGTCAGAACAAAAAAGGACGAATGGCCCAAAAAAGGTATGGGTTAGCTCCCCGTATATTGTGGTTTGCTGCGGGTCAGGCAAAGAAAATGAATTTCAACTGAGTTCAAGATGAAACTGATGTATAGGTGACAAAATGGCAAATTTTAAAGTTAGGTAGAGGAAATGAGGTCATCAGGGATGGAACCAGAAGTGACATTGTCATGGCCGGAACTGGAAGTGACGTCGTCAGCTCAGAAATGGAACTGACTTCATTTGAGTCAGAACCGGAAGTGGTGTCATCGGGGCAAGGCGGGATTTCCCTGACTTGTCTGCAGAAAAAAAAAGAGAAAAGGTTAACGCCATTCGCTGTCCCTGGTACGGCATGGAATTACCCTCATTTGAACCCTTTTGCTGCCTCCCATGTGCATGTGTGTGACTATATATATATATATATATATATATATATACACACACACATATAGTTGGGTCTATAAATATTTGAACAGTGATACAATTTTCACAATTTTGGCTTTACATACCACCACAATAGATTTGAAATGAATAAATAATTACATGATTGAAATGTAGGCTTTTAGCATTATTTCAGAGGGTATAATAGTAGTATAGTATGCATAATTTAGGCATGGCAGACATTTTTATACATTGTCCACCCATTTTCAAGGGCTCAAAAGTATTTGGACAATTGACTGACACGCTGCTTCATAGCCAGGTGTGAGCAGGTCCCTCATTATTTCATTAACTATCAAGTGGGTAAAAGATCTGCAGTTGACTCCAAGTGTGAACTCTAAATATGAGGTCCAAAGAGCTGTCCATGCAACTAAAAACAGGCCATTATTAGGCAGAGAAAACAAAATAAAACCCATCAGAGAAATAGAAGAAACACGAGAAGTGGTCAAGTCAACCATCAGGTACAGAGAAGGAATGCACTGGTGAGCTCAGCAATTCTAGAAGACCTGAACAACCATTAAAGGCATCTGTGCTGAATGATTGCAGAATTATGTCCTTGGTGAAGAAGAACCCTTAACAACATTTAGCCGAACCAAGAACTGTCTCTGTTAGGTAGGCCTATCATTGCAAAAGTCTACAATCAAGGGAAGACTTCAGAAAAGTAAAGTCAGAGGTTTTACCACAAGATGCAAACAACTGGTAAGCCTCAAGCATACAGTAGGATGGACAGATTAGACTTTGCCAAAAAACATTTTTTAAAAGCCTATCAAGTTCTGGAACGATTTTCTTTAGACAAAGGAAATTAAGATTAATATATACTGGGATGTTGGAAAGAAGAATATGGAGAAGAGAAGAAACAGGCTCATCATCCGATGAATACCACATCATCTGTTAAACATGGTGGAGGCAGTTTTATGGCATGATTATGCATGGCTGCAAGTGGAACTCAGTCACTGGTGTTTATTGATAATATGACTGCTGGCAGAAGTAGCAGGATGAATTCTAATGTGTACAGGACTATACTGTCTGCTCAGATTCAGAAAAATGCTGCAAAACTGTGAGTATGATGCTTCACGGCACAGATGGACAATGAGCCAAAACATACTGTGAAAGCAAACCCATTACCTTTCAAAGTAAATAAGTGGAATATTCTTCAATGGTCAAGTCAGTCAACTGATCTCAACCCAACTGCACTTGCATTTCACTTGCTGAAGACAAAACTGAAGGCAGAAAGTCCAAGGAACAAGCATCATCTGGAGACAGCTGTATTAAAGGCGTTGGAAAGGTATCACTAGAGTGGAAACCCACCACTGGGAGACGGTCATGAGTTCCAGGCTTCAGGCATTCATTGACTATAAAGGATTTTCAACCAAGTGTTGAACAGTATCATTATATTCATGATTATGTTAATTTGTTAGCATGTTTTGTGCCCCTAAAATAGGGGGGCCATGTATAAAATGTCTGTCTTTTCTAAATGGCTCATACAATGTATTTCTTAAACTCCTTGAATTACAACTACAAGTCTACACTTCAATCACATTTTGATTGCGTCATTTCAAATCCATTGTGGTGGTGCACAGAGCCAAAATTATGAAAATTGTATCAATATCCAAATACTAATCGACTTAACTGTATATATATTAACTGTATATATATATATATATATATACAGTGGGTACGGAAAGTATTCAGACCCCCTTCAATTTTTCACTCTTTGTTATATTGCAGCCATTTGCTAAAATCATTTAAATTAATTTTTTTCCTCATTAATGTACACACAGCACCCCATATTGACAGACAAAAAAAAAGAATTTTTGAAATTGTTGCAGATTTATTAAAAAAGAAAAACTGAAATATCACATGGTCCTAAGTATTCAGACCCTTTGCTGTGACACTCATATATTTATATTTGTGTGGAGTTTACATGTTCATCCTTGAGATCACCTTCATTTGAGTCCAGCTGTGTTTGATTATACGGATTGGACTTGATTAGGAAAGCCACACACCTGTCTATATAAGACTTTACAGCTCACAATGCATGTCAGAGCAAATGAAAATCATGAGGTCAAAAGAACTGCCTGAAGAGCTCAGAAACAGAATTGTGGCAAGGCACAGATCTGGCCAAGGTTACAAAAAAATTTCTGCTGCACTTAAGGTTCCCAAGAGCACAGTGGCCTCCATAATCCTTAAATGGAAGACGCTTGGGACGACCAGAACCCTTCCTAGAGCTGGCCGTCCGGCCAAGCTGAGCTACCGGGGGAGAAGAGCCTTGGTGAGAGAGGTAAAGAAGAACCCAAAGATCACTTTGGCTGAGCTCCAGAGATGCAGTCAGGAGATGGGAGAAAGTTGTAGAAAGTCAACCATCACTGCAGCCCTCCACCAGTCAGGGCTTTATGGCAGAGTGGCCTGTCGGAAGCCTCTCCTCAGTGCAAGACACATGACAGCCCGCATGGAGTTTGCTAAAAGACACCTGAAGATTCTCTGGTCTGATGAGACCAAGATTGAACTTTTTGACCTTAATTCTAAGTGGTATGTGTGGAGACAACCAGGCACTGCTCATCACTTGTCCAATACAGTCCCCACAGTGAAGCATGGCGGTGGCAGCATCATGCTGTGGGGGTGTTTTTCAGCTGCAGGGACAGGACGCCTGGTTGCAATCGAGGGAAAGATGAATGCGGCCAAGTACAGGGATATTCTGGACAAAAACCTTCTCCAGAGTGCTAAGGACCTCAGACTGGGCTGAAAGTTTACCTTCCAACAAGACAATGACCCTAAGCACACAGCTAAAATAACAAAGGAGTGGCTTCACAACAACTCTGTGACTGTTCTTGAATGACCCAGCCAGAGCCCTGACTTAAACCCAATTGAGCATCTCTGGAGAGACCTAAAAATGGCTGTCCACTAACGTTTACCATCCAACTTGACAGAACTGGAGAGGATCTGCAAGGAGGAATGGCAGAGGATCCCCATATCCAGGTGTGAAAAACTTGTTGCATCTTTCCCAAGAAGACTCATGGCTGTATTAGCTCAAAAGGGTGCTTCTACTAAATACTGAGCAAAGGGTCTGAATACTTAGGACCATGTGATATTTTAGTTTTTCTTTTTTAATAAATCTGCAACAATTTCAAAAATTCTTTTTTTGTCTGTCAATATGGGGTGCTGTGTGTACATTAATGAGGGAAAAAATTAATTTAAATGATTTTAGCAAATGGCTGCAATATAACAAAGAGTGAAAAATTGAAGGGGGTCTGAATACTTTCCGTACCCACTGTATATATTGTCACAAAACGAGACAAAGACAGATAAAGGTTTGGGGCAGCCACCCATATAATTTGGTATCCTGGCTGCAAAAGTCGTTTCAAGCAAGTGGCACTGAAGTGCATACAACAGAGTCCAAAACCAGATTGTGGCAGAAGGGAAAAGGGTAGGCTTTTAAAGGGGAAGACAGGAAGTGAGGTCATAAGGATCGGGCACGTGTTCATTATTCATTGGACCAGGCCCGGATGTGACATCAGGGGGGCCGGAGCTGGTAAGGTCTGTTTCCATTGGTTCGGTCCCAGAAGTGATGTCAAGAGGGCCAGGTGGAGCCTCCTGGGTTTGGTCTACAGGGAAGTGAGAAAAAGAGTCAGTGCACTCTGCCACACCCCGGCATGCCTCAGAACTGCCTTCACTCGAGCCCTTTAGCTGCCTCCCATGCGCGCATGCGTGACAAGGCCTCCCCCTCAGCCCAGACGCGTCGGATCGGGCGACCCTAACCGAGAGGTCGTGAACCCGAGAAAGAGCATCAGCGTTGGCATGGAGAGCACCCCGACGATGAACGAGCGAAAACTTGTACGGCTGCAGGTCAAGAAACCACCGGGTGACCCGCGGATTCGACTCCTTGTGTAGGGCCATCCACTGTAGAGGTGCATGGTCCGTGACAAGGGTGAATTCCCGGCCCAACAGGTAGTACCTCAGCTGAGTAATCACCCATTTAATCGCCAAAGCCTCCCTTTCCACCGCTGCATACCTGGTCTCCCGGTCCAACAATTTCCGGCTCAGGAACATGACGGGGTGTTCCACACCATCGACACTTTGGCTCAGCACAGCGCCCAGGCCTGTGTCCGAAGCGTCCGTCTGGAGGATGAAAGGCAAAGAAAAGTTAGGTGCCATCAAAATAGGTGCGGACGTAAGAGCCTGCTTTAAGTCACCAAATGCAGTGCCTGTCTTCTCAGTCCATACCACAATGTTCGGGGCCCTCTTCTTTGTTAAATCAGTCAAGGGCGCCGCTCTCTCCGAGAACCGGGGTACAAACCGGCGGTAGTACCCGGCTAACCCGAGAAAGGCTTGGACCTACCGCTTGGTTCGCGGACGGGGCCATTTCAAAATGGCATCAATCTTGGAGCACTTTGGCCTTATGGTACCCCGGCCCACCAGGTAGCCTAAATATTTGGCCTCGCTTAATCCAAAGAAGCACTTCTTGGGATTAATCCGGAGCCCGGCCTCACCAAGTGTCCGTAATACCGCTTGGACATGCTGTAGGTGTTCCCTCCATGTGCTGGAATAAATGACCACGTCATCCAGGTAGGCAGCACTATATGAGTTAGGAGGCTTTAGCACTTTGTCCACCAGACGCTGGAAGGTGGCTGGAGCCCCGTGTAACCCAAATGGAAGGACATGATACTGCCAGTGCCCGCTAGGGGTACTAAACGCGTTTTTTTCCTTCGTGGAGTCCGTTAAGGGAACCTGCCAGTACCCTTTTGTCATGTCAAGCGTGGTCAGATATCGAGCCTGTCCAAGCCTCTCGAGGAGGTCGTCCACGCGTGGCATTGGATAGGTATCAAATTGGGAGACTTGATTAAGCCTGCGGAAGTCATTGCAGAACCTCCAACTCCCGTCAGGCTTACCGACGAGCACAATGGGACTGGACCAGGGACTATAACTTTCCTCAATTACACCTAGTTCCAACATGCGCTTGATCTCGAGCTCCACTTCAGCCTTTTTTGCCTCGGGAAGACGGTACGGGCGTTCTCGGACAACAACCCCGGGCTCTGTCACGATGTTGTGCTCAATCAGAGAGGTCCTTCCGGGGTGTTCACTGACTACCTCCCGAACGGTCCGGATAACTGTTTCCAGCTCCTGCCGTTGTCTGGGACTCAAGTCCGTGCCGAAGTTAAGGTCGTGTGTGTGAGCGAAGAGTGAGCGGGGCTAGCCGGAGGAGGGAGCGGGGTCCCTGTCCTTCCACGGTTTCAGCAGGTTCACATGATAAACCCGCTCCTTTGGCCGACGATTGGGTTGACTCACCAAATAGTCGACCAGTCCCTTCCTCTCCTTAACTTCGTAAGGGCCCTGTCAGTGGGCAAGCAACTTAGAGAGGAAGGTAGGCACTAGGACCATGACTCGATCTCCCGGGCGGAACTCCCGAAGAGACGTGCCGCGGTTGTAGTAACGGGCCTGTGCTGCTTGAGCCTCTTCCATGTGACTTTTCAAGAGAGGCCGAATCTTTCCAAATCTATCGCGTAACTGCGCGATATATTCTAGTATATTTGTAGAGGGAAGAGCCTCTTCTTCCCACCCTTCTTTCAAAATATCTAATATGCCCCGAGGTTGTCGTCCATACAGTAGCTCAAAAGGGGAGAAACCCGTGGAGGCTTGTGGGACTTCCCGATAGGCAAAAAGGACGAGGGGGAGGAGCTGGTCCCAGTTCCTTCCATCCTCGCTGACCACCTTACGCAGCATTTGCTTGATAGTTTGATTAAACCTCTCTACTAACCCGTCGGTTTGAGGATGATACACCGAGGTCTTTAAATGCTTTATTTTCAGTAACTTGGCAGTCTCCCTGAACGTCTGCGAGGTGAAAGGGGTCCCCTGGTTTGTCAAGACTTCCTTGGGGATCCCCACACGCGCAAATACCCCTAGTAATTCCCGTGTGATGGCTTTAGAAGTAGCTGAGTGCAATGGAACAGCTTCGGGGTATCGTGTAGCATAATCCACGAGGACTAAAATGTACTTATGTCCTCGGGCTGAGGGCTCTAGTGGTCCAACCAGGTCGACCCCGATTCTGTGGAGGGGAACATCAATCAAGGGAATAGGAACGAGAGGAGCACGGTCCCTTCTAGGAATTTGTCGCAGTTGACACTCCGGGCAGGAAGCGCAAAAGCGACGAACCTCCCCGTTGATTCCCGGCCAGTAGAAACGGAGCTCGATCCGCTCCAGAGTTTTCTCGGTGCCCAGGTGGCCACCTAGGAGGTGGGCGTGTGCTAGCTCGCAGACCTGCCGCCGGAAGGTACACGGCACTAGCAGCAGCCTCGTCTCCTGCCCGTCATGCATTGCTACACGGTAAAGGAGGTCATTATCTAACACAAAGTGGGGGCCCTGTGGCATCGACTGATCAGTGCGCTGGCCATCGACCAGGACCACTGCATTTTTTGCAAACTTCAGGGAGTCATCGTTCCATTGCTCCCTTCTAAAAGAAGCCGGCGTCCTTTTAAATTGAAACCGCAACACGGAGAGAGGGTCAGCGTCGACCTCAATGGGCGTGGTTTCCTCCCGCTCCGCCGCGGCGTTGGTGGATGACGTGTCAGCACGCGACGGCCCGGGAGTTGCCACGTCACTTAGGACGGCCGCTTCGTCTCTCTCTGCCGGCTGATTACACGGCGTGGAGGCAGCTTGAGACGGTTCATCTCCGTCCATAACGAGGCCCAAATTAACCCCGGGAGTGGTATGTGTCTCACCGCTTTTAATTTCAGACCAGTCCCGCCCCAGTATCACCAGGTGTGGAGGATCAGGAAGGATTGCCACGGTTACTTTCCGGACCGATCCTCCGTAGCTGATGACACAAGCGGCGGTCCTGTACCAGCGGGTTTCCCCGTGGACACAGGTTATACTGGTCTTGAACTTTAGCCATTGTCGCGGTAGCACAAAACGGCGGGCAACAATGGAAATGTTGCTGCCGGAATCGAGCAGAGCGGAAGTTTTAAACCCGTTAACGATCACCACGTCTGTGTGCGGGACCGTCAACGGATTTGTCAGAGCACACCAACCCCTCCTCCCCCTCCACCTGCATTCCTTGTTGTCTCGAAGCGGGTTGCGCGCCCGTGGCACCGCGGACGCCGACACGAGCTGCGGGTTGTGCAGGGAGGGGCTAGGTCTTGGGATGTACCCCGGCTGAGTTTGACAGAAGGACGGTTCTGCTCTCCCAGAGTGTGAGGCCGCCCTCTGTGTCTCCAGAAGCTCTATGAGCCCTGACATGTTCGTAAACTGCTTGCCCCAGACCGGCTGGGTGAAGCCATGGGGAAGCGCTTTCAGGAGCAGATAGCAAGCTACCTGCTCTATTACCTGGTAGGGCTTGTTTTCTAACGGCCGTAGCCACTGCCATACCTTTGCCCATAAGGACCAGGCTTGTTTACTGGTCGGCCGCTCAGGGTCCAACCTCCAATTTTTTATTTCACTCACCTGCCAGTCTGGGGCACCCCTAGGTGGTAAATGGGGCTTTGGTTTCACTGGGAGGCAGGCACTCTCCCCCAAGAGAGCATACTGAGTCCCTCTTGCCTCCCCCCTCCAGGGCAGCCCAACTCTGTGAGCCCCCCCACCCCCGCACACTCCGTGGCCTCTCTAGATGG
Organism: Polypterus bichir lapradei; assembly: GCA_026402145.1. Classification (NCBI taxonomy): domain Eukaryota; kingdom Metazoa; phylum Chordata; class Cladistia; order Polypteriformes; family Polypteridae; genus Polypterus; species Polypterus bichir. The sequence goes on from JANRMT010061414.1 coordinate 32,523,543, forward strand.
CCTAGTTCTGCGTGCCAGGAGCGGAGCCCACACCGGGTCTTGCCGAACCACAGGGCACCCTCCCCGTCTGAATACTCGGCCCCGGTACGCTCCCACCTGGGTGTATTGCAGGTCCTGTCCCCTTCTCTTCTGGGACTTCTCCATCCTGCCAACTACGCCACTGTCACAAAACGAGACAAAGACAGATAAAGGTTTGGGGCAGCCACCCTTATAATTTGGTATCCTGGCCTGCAAAAGTCGTTTCAAGCAACTGGCACTGAAGTGCATACAACAGAGTCCAAAACCAGACTGTGGGAGTAAGGTCATAATGATCGGGCACGTGTTCATTATTCATTGGACCAGGCCCGGATGTGACATCAGGGGGGCCGGAGCTGGTAAGGTCTGTTTCCATTGGTTCGGTCCCAGAAGTGATGTCAAGAGAGCCAGGTGGAGCCTCCTGGGTTTGGTCTACAGGGAAGTGAGAAAAAGAGTTAGTGCACTCTGCCACATCCCGGCATGCCTCAGAACTGCCTTCACTCGAGCCCTTTAGCTGCCTCCCATGCGCGCGTGCGTGACAATATATATATATATATATATATATACACACATATTTACACCTATCAGCCACAACATTAAAAAATTAATTTCTCTCATGGCCAGCATTAAGGTTTTCAGAAATTTCTGCTACAGTACCTCTTCTATGAATTAGGACCAGACAGGATAGCCTTTGCTTCCCAAATGCATTAATGAGTCTTGGGCTTCCATGACCCTATTGCCAGTTCACTGGTTGTCTTTCCTTGGACCGCTTTTGGTAGGCATTGCCACTGCATACTGGGAACACTCCACAAGACCTGCCATTTTGGAGGGGCCGTGACCCAGTCATCCAGCAATCAGACTGTCCCTTAGGTAGATTGCCCAGAGGGGACTGGGCAGTCTCATGGTCTGGAATCCCTGCAGATTTTATTTTTTTTTTCTTCAGCCGTCTGGAGTTTTTTTTTTTTTTTGTTTTTTCTGTCCACCCTGGCCATCGGACCTTACTTATTCTATGTTAATTAATGTTGACTTATTTTATTTTTTACTGTGTCTTTTATTTTTCTATTCTTCATTTTGTAAAGCACTTTGAGCTACATTTTTTGTATGAAAATGTGCCATATAAATAAATGTTGTTGTTGTTGTTGTAAAGATGCCCATTTGTCTGGCTTCCAACACATCACCTTCTAGAACTGACTGGTCACTTGCATCCCACCCCTTGACGTGTGCCATTGTAACAAGATAATCAATGTTATCCACTTCACCTGCCAGTGGTTTGAATGCTGTTGTTGATTATACTGTAAATATATATATATATATATATATATATATAGGCTGCCAGCATTGCTGCAGAGGTTGAAGGGGTGGGGGGTCAGCCTGTCAGTGCTCAGACCATATGCCGCACACTGCATCAAATTGGTCTGCATGGCTGTCATCTCAGAAGGAAGCCTCTTCTAAAGATGATGCACAAGAAAGCCTGCAAACAGTTTGCTGAAGACAAGCAGACTAAGGATATGGATTACTGGAACCATGTCATGTGGTCTGATGAGACCTTGATAAACTTATTTGGTTCAGATGGTGTCAAGCGTGTGTGGCGGCAACCAGGTGAGGAGTATAAAGACAAGTGTGTCTTGCCTACAGTCAAGCATGGCGGTGGGAGTGTCATGGTTTGAGGCTGCATGAGTGCTGTCGGCACTGGGGAACTACAGTTCATTGAGGAAACCATGAATGCCAACATGTACTGTGACATACTGAAGCACAACATGATCCCCTCCCTTCGGAAACTGGGCTGCAGGGCAGTATTTCAACATGATAACGACCCCAAACACACCTCCAAGATGACCACTGCCTTGCTAAAGAAACTGAGGGTAAAGGTGCTGGACTGGCCAAGCATGTCTCCAGACCTAAACCCTATTGAGCATCTGTGGGGCATCCTCAAACGGAAGGTGGAGGAGTGTAAGGTCTCTAACACCCACCAGCTCCAAGATGTCATCATGGAGGAGTGGAAGAGGATTCCAGTGGCAACCTGTGAAGCTCTAGTGATCTCCATGCCAGGAGAGTTAAGGCAGTGCTGGAAAATAATGGTGGCCACACAAAATATAAACACTTTGGGCACAATTTGGACATTTTTCACTTAGGGGTGTACTCACTTTTGTTGCCAGCGGTTTAGACATTAATGGCTGTGTGTTGAGTTATTTTGAGGGGAGGGCAACTTTACACTGTTATACAAGCTGTACACTGACTACTTTACATTGTATCAAAATGTCATATCTTTAGTGTTGTCCCATGAACAGATATAATAAAATATTTATAAAAATGGGTCACAGAATTGCACAGAAACACAGGAGATTGTAGAGACAGGAACTTTATTGAAACACTTCAACCAAACATACAGTATCTCTTTCAGAAGTTAAACGAGTTCAGTATGTAGGTAGTTCTCAATTAAAAGAATAGACAAACATCATAGGGGAGCACAATGGGAGCAGAACCTCCAACAGGAGCAGAGAATGTCTGGGGGAGGAGAGAGAGAAACAAAAGAATCAGCCAAGAGGACAGGTGCTATTCAGGCTTTTAAGTATACGAAGCGCCGCCCGATAACAAATCACTTGACAGAGCAGTCCAGCAAGTAAGGGAACAAAGAGAATGTAATAAACTGTATTTATTCCAATTGTATCAGTGTTTAGGATCGGCATTTGTGTCTTCTAAGGGTGCGTTCAGCTCCCCTATTCACAGCCCCTCTGTCAGCTTTATTCACATTTTCGTGAATTAAGAGACTCTCCAAACCAGGTTCAAACAGGAGCGACAGGACATCTGCATTAATGTGCTCCGAACCGGGTCGATGCCTGACAGTAAATCTACACGGTTGCAAGCTCAAGAACCATCTCATGAGACGAGAGTTTGTATCTTTCTGTCAGTATAACCATTGAAGTGGAGTCACTAATGTAAAATTTCGACCCCATAAATAATAATGGAGCGCATCCACAGCCCATTTAATCACCAAACATTCTTTCGCAATAGTGGAATAATTGTGTTCCCTAGGAAACAATTTTCTACTCAAAAATGTGATCAGGTGCTCTTCCCCATCAAAAACCTGAGACAGGACAGCGCCTAAACCAAACGCACTAGCATCCGTCTGTAGAACAAAATCCTTACAGAAGTCGGGATTCCACAAAACCAGATAAGAGGACAAAGCAGTTTTCAAATCACAAAAGGAATGTTCACAAACTTCTGTTCATAAAACAGACCAGTTCTTTCTGCCTTTGTAAGATCGGAAAGAGAAGCAGCCCTATCTTCAAAATCAGGGATGAATCTTCTATAATAACCGGCAAGCCCCAGAAAAGCACAAACTTATTTCTGTGTTTCTGGTCGTGGGTAAGCAAGCATGTCTTCCATTTTTCTAAATTGAGGCTGGAGTAAACCCCTGAATAACCCAGATAGTGAGTTTCAGACATACCCATCTTACACTTCTTAGGATTGGCTGTCAAGCCAGCCTGTCTCAAGCTTTCAAGGACAGCCTGAAGTTGTTCTAAATGCGTTTGCCAATCATTACTGAAAATCAAGACATCATCTAGGTATGCCCCAAAATATTCTGAATGAGGAAGCAAGATCTGACGATCATATGCTGGAAAGTTAGAGGCGCCCCATGGAGACCAAACGGAGGTCTAGTAAATTCATAAAGACTGTCAGGAGTTGCAAATTCTGTTTTCTCACAATTGCCAGCCTCAAGAGGCACCTGCCAGCAACCTTTCGAGAGATCCAGCGTAGAGATATAAGTCGCCTGACCGAGTTTTTCCAACAGCTCATCAACACAGGGCATTGGATAAGCATCAAATTTAGAGACCTTATTCAAGTGCCTGAAATCGATACAGAACAGAACTGAACCGTCCTGTTTTGGGACTAATACGACCGGACTGCACCAGTCACTTTTACTTTCATGAATTACACCTAATGCCAGCATCTGTTTGACTTCTTCACGGACAATATTCCGTCGTGCTTCTGGGATCCAAAACAGGCGCATCTGTACATTAATACAATACAATACAATTTATTTTTGTATAGCTCAAAATCACACAAGAAGTACCACAATGGGCTTTAACAGGCCCTGCCTCTTGACAGACCCCCAGCCCTGACTCTCTAAGAAGACAAGGAAAAGCTCCCAAAAAACTCTTTTAGGGAAAAAATGGAAGAAACCTTGGGAAAGGCTGTACAAAAGGAGACCCCTTTACAGGTAGGATGGGCGTGCAGTGGGTGTTAAAAAGAAGGGGGTCAATACAATACAATACACAGAACAGAACAAATCCTCAATACAGTATAAAAATAAAAATTTTACAAGTACAGAGCAGAATTTAACGGTAGATGATATGACATAATATGATTAGGATTTGTTTAGAGTCCTGGAGACCTCAGCCATCATGCTGCCTCCCCCATTTGGCCATTCCACAGCTGAAACAGCACTGGGCCAGCCAATTCAATGAAAGGACCCCTCTACCCCACGATTCCTGCAATCCTCCAGCAGGGATGACTTTACCTTAGGCAGGCAAAACAACTTGGCAGGTGGGTCGTGGCACCAAGTGCCACATTTGAGTACCAAGAAGAGAAACAGAATAGGTGAGGGTTAGTAACAAATTATAAGTATCATATTATTTATGTTTTAGGGCTAAAGACTAACAACAGAGATGCAGTCTGTACAGTTAATCAGCAGCTCTAGTCAGGATATGCTAAACTGAAGTAGTGAGTCTTCAGCCGGGATTTGAAAGCTGAGACCGAAGGGGCATCTCTTATAGTAGCAGGCAGACCATTCCACAGTTTAGGGGCCCTGTAACTAAAAGCCTGACCTCCCACTGTTATTTTATTAATTCTTGGAATCATAAGACCGGCATCTTGAGATCTTAATGTGCGCTCTGGTTTGTAAGTCATGACAAGTTCAGACAAGTAAGCCGGACCCTGGCCATTTAATGCTTTATACGTTAAAAGGAGAATTTTGAAATCTGCCCTAAACTTAACTGGGAGCCAGTGTAAGGATTTAAGAACTGAAGTTATGTGTTCGTATTTTCTTGTTCTTGCAATAATTCTTGCAGCAGCATTTTGGATTAACAGGAGGCTGTATAAAGACAGTTTGAACATCCAGTGAACACTGCATTGCGGTAGTCAATCCTACTAGAAATAAATACATTAATTAATTTCTCAGAATCCTGTTTATTTAGAAAGCGCCTTAATTTCCCCAACATTTTTAAGATGGAAGAAACATGATTTGGACAACTTTGTAATATGTGCTTTAAATGACATGCTAGAGTCAAAGATAACTCCTAGATTGCAGGCTGATTCAGTAAAATTAATTGTTATTCCAACAGAGTTAAATGATTACAAAATACTGTTGTGATCAGCGTCACTCCCTCCAACAATTAACATCTCTGTTTTATCTGTGTTTAAAGAGTAGTTCTCATCCATGCACTCCTTTAATTCACTAACACAACTAATTAAAGACAACATCGGAGAAACTTCATTTGATCTAAATGAAAGGTATAACTGGGTGTCATCTGCATATGAGTGAAAATTAACATTATGTTTCCTAATGAGAGATTCCAGTGGAAGCATGTAAAGTGAAAACAGTAAAGGTCCCAGTACTGAGCCCTGCGGGACACCATATCTCACTTCTGTGTATAATGATGGAGTACTGTCAGCACATTTCTATACATATTGGAATCAATTTGATCAATAAGAAATAAACCAAGCGAGCACTGTGCCTGTAAGGCCAACATCATTTTCTAGCCTGTGCAGTAAAATAGAATGGTCAATGGTGTCTAACACCGGGTTCAGTAGTGATTTTATATTCTGCGAGGTTAGTCACACCTGGCAGGGAGGAAAAAACATCAGTGTTCCGTTCAATCAAAGATAACAACTCAGTCTTTTGTGAGGCAGACAAGTCATCACCAATGGCAACATCGGTCTGAGCGACAGCAGCCAAAGAAGCGTAAACCCTCTTTGTGTCATACCACTCCTTCAAGAGATTAACATGTAAAATCTGGAATGATTTGCTCCAGCCCAGTATTCTAACCTTATATTTCACCGGCCCCATATGCTCCTCAATAATGACAGAACCCTGCCATTTTGCTAGGAACTTGTGCGGGTCAGATGGAATCAGAACTAAAACACGATCACCTGGTTTGAATTCATGGAGCTTAGAGCGTTTATCGTATAGAAGTTTCTGGGTTTCTTGTTCACGTTGCTGATCGTCAACAGCGATAGATGAAAGTTAAGAAATCCTATCTTGCAACGTAACTTACCTGATCCGCAAATCTCAGCCCATGAGCTTTTGTCCTGATTCCTGTCCATTCCTCAAGTACCACATCCAAGACACCTTGCGGGCACCTACCAAGCAACAACTCGAAAGGACTCAAGCCAGTGGACACCTGCGGCGATTCCCGCACCGCAAACATAAACGGCAGGACAGAGTCCCAAGACGTCAGGTCATCATGAGCAACTCGCCTGATCATCTGTTTTAAAGTCTTGTTAAATCGTTCAGTCAAACCATTCATCTGTGGATGGTAAACAGTCGTACTTAATTTCTTAATAGCAAGGCTATCATACAATTGTTTCATCATGCGAGAAGTAAAAGGTGTGCCCTGATCAGTTAAAATTTCACTAGGGATGCCAGTACGAGTGAAAATCTCACACAGAGCTTTGGCTACAGTGGAAGAATTGGCTTTTTTCAAAGCAGCCCCTTCAGGATATCGCGTTGAATAGTCAACTAACACAAGCATATATTGATACCCATTTTTACTCTTAGGAAGAGGGCCAACAATATCTAATCCTACCCGTTGAAAAGGAACATCCAAAATAGGCATAGGAGAAAGGGGAGCCCGAGGTGGTTTATAAGCACAGACAATCTGGCAGTCAGGATATGAACTATATTCAACCAATAAAATCGTTTTAATAAACAATCTCTAATCTTATCAGCCCCCAGGTGACCACCCAAGACGTGAGAGTGGGCCAACTGCAAAAGAATGTCCCTATGTACTTCAGGTACAACTAACTGCTCAATAAATTCCGCCACTAAATGATCTGAAATCACTCTAAAAAGGCAGCCATCTTTCTTGAGAAAGTGCGGGGTTTTCAAGCCGCCAGTTACTCGCTCTTGGTAGTAGGAGTCACTAGTGGAGCAAGCAATTTTAAATGCATAATCTAATGAGCTATCAGCATGCTGCAAGCGCACAAAATGCATCTGCTCGGTAGTGCTCGGTTTGTGTTCGGAGGCATTTGCCAGCTGCTCTAGGAAATTGGAGGAGTCACTTCTGGTTTCACTGGAGAGATCGGGTTCAATGTCCAGTTGGGGCTCGAGACCTTCTCTGACAGCCGCCAATTACTCCCCATCGTTCATAATGACAGGGGGCTCTAGGGCTGGTGCCCCAAACTCAGCTAAGAGCCTAGGGAATAGGACGTTCCACCTGCAGATCAGCAAGGGCTATGGGCAGGAATCCGAAATGGCAGTCCAAACTTTTAGGTTCCGACCCTTATATTTTAAAGGAAGCAGCACAGTCTCATAGTCCTTAACATCCCCATGTACACAGCATATGTTCACAGTCTCAGTGCCACACGGGGACGTACTGCTGAGGCAGTCATGTCTGACAACACAAAGGTCACTACCAGAGTTCAACAAGGCAGGGATCTCTCGGCCCGCTAACATTATGGAGATCATTAAGCACTCCTTTTCCAGTGAAGTAGAAGGAACATGGGAGCAACACACCTCAGGTAAGCCGACCTCCAAGGACCGAGCAGGGGAGAGGCAACATTCTCTGGCAAGGTGGCCATCCTGATCACATCTGTGCTCGGCACCACTGCAGAAATATGCACGGTGGCGTCTACAACCAGGAGCCTCTCCAGATGTGGTCACATCAGCAACAATGGGAGCCCGGGATTGCCTTTCTGAGGAAACTGGATATTCAGGGCCCTGAGCCCGCTGTTCATTGCGACGGGCAGGTTGAGAGTGTGTCCCTGGCGAAGCAAATGCACCACCCTGTCTCCAAGCAGCCTGGGAGCCTTCCAATCATTTCTCGAAGGTGGAGAACGAGTCAACAACATGACGAAAAAACTCGTCCCGGAGAACTTTAAGAACTTTCTAAAAGATAAATAAAACCAGTAATAAATAAATGTCCTTAAAAAGCTCAGTCCATTAAAATGTCCTCCTCCGGCTTAGGTACGTGGGTTCTTCAAAGTCTGTCACCAATCCCACTTGCTGCTCTGTCTCCTCTTCGTACCTCACTGCTAGCTCATCCCACCGCTGCCACCAAATGTGACGATGTGGGTTCAGCTCCACGCTCCCATCACTGTTCGGAAGCCCTTGAACCCAACACCGTCGATAATGTCATCGGGATGAGCTAGACAGTAGATGCAACAACATAGCAAGGGTTGGTAAAGATGTGCAAAAGTGCTTTTATTAAAAACCAAATCAACAAAACAAAGTGTTCAAATAAAGTGCAGTGATTCCAAAAAGAGTCATTAAATAAATAATCCAATAAAAGAAAACGAGGAGGTAAAAAAAATAAATAGAAACTAAGACAATCCTTAAAACCAGAGGTTAAAACGTTCATCTGGAACCAGACTTTAAAACCAACAACAAGCCAGGTGCTCTTCTACGCTAGCATCTCACCTGCTTCTCCCGCTTGGGCTATGCAGCAGGCGAGACGCTCTCTGCAGCTGCCCTTTTCCACATCATATCCACACGAGACTGGAGACCTCCCGATCCCTGGCTTCGGTCTGGCACTCATCTCACTCCCAAGACTTGGTTCACTTCCAACGGCCAGGACACTCACGTTGGGGAATCCACCACCAAGCCTCCCGACTCCCGTTGCCTTTCCGGCCTTCCGCGGCCAGTCGCCTTTCCCTGATCACTCCCGCTACCTGATCACTCAGCGGGAGCGACTTCAACTACGACTCCTGGGCCTAACACCCAGGCTTCCTCGCAGCTGCCCACGAGCGCTCGTTCGCTCGCTCACCCACACGCTCTGTGTGTCTCTCTCTTGCAACGACTTGCTCCCTCGCTCCCTGTAACCTCCATCATTTTTGTTCTCTTTTTTTTCTCTCATCCCCCCCAACCGACTTGCGCTACTTTTTATATTGCGAGGGGCCATAGCAGCCGCAGCACATTAGCCATGGGAACAATCACGGATATGGGCAGTTCCTCACCTGTGCACTAGGTGAGAAACGCCCACACCGCAGATAGCCCCGTGGCTTGCTATGGCTACCACGTCCCCTCACTAAGCCGCCACGAGTGTGGTGATTATTTATTTAAAAAAACGGCATTTGCTGAGCGAGCTGTGGACCCATAACACCACACCTCAATGAGGAGAATCGGAATGAGAGGAGCATGGTCCTTCCTACTGTAGGTATCTGACGTAACTAACAGTCCGGGTTGGACTGACAGAAACGTCGGACCTCCTCGTTAATTCCGGGACAATAAAAACTGAGTTTTATTCTCTCCAAGGTTTTCTCGGCCCTGAGATGGGCGCCTAGGAGGTGGGCGTGAGCCAGTTCACAGACCTCCCGTCGGTAGGTCCGCGGCACTAGCAACAACTTCCGTACCTCTCCTTCGTGGTCCGCAATTCAATACAACAGGTCATTTTCTAGAACAAAGTAGGGTCCCAGTGGTATGGAAATGTCCAGCGCATTGCCGTCAACGGAAACGATAGCATTCTGGGTAAACTGTAGGGAATCATCGTTCCACTGTTCTTTTTTAAAAGAGGCCAGCGTGGACTTACACTGATAATCCATGCCGACCAAGGGGTCTTGCGGAGCCAGGGAGTTATCGTCTGGCTGACCTGGACCCTCACCTGGTTGAACTTCCGGGTCAAGGTCCGTCGCCAGAGAACCTTCCCCCGGTCGTCTACGTCATTACTGGTTGCCGGTGTGCACGACATGGGAGCCGTTGGGACAGCACCTTGTCCATCCATAATTAGACCCAACTTGGCAATAGGAGTGGTGCTTTCTCTACTGCATTTATTTTCCAACCAATTTTGTCCTAGAATAACTGGAAAGGAGGGCTCGGGTAATACAGCCATGAGTAGCTGTCTCAGTTCACCCTTCCAGGTTATAAAACACCTTGCGGACCTATACGACCTGGTCTCTCCATGCACACAGGTTACATTCATATACTGGTTTACCCACTGTCACGGTAGGACATAACGGCGAGCAACAACAGTAATGTTACTCCCGGAATCAAACAATGCCATAACCGAGTGCCCATTTATGAGGACCACTCCCGTATTCGGGACAGCCAGGGGATTAGACAGAGCACAGTAACTCGCTCCTTTGGCCCCAGGTGCAGTCCATTGGTTCCATGTTCTGGGGTTAGGCAGTTAGGATATGTCCGACCTCACCGCACTTCAAACAGTGCACCGGGGCCGGCAGTTTCTCTTTAGGCTTCACCTGAGCTTTCACAGTGCGACGGGTGGGCTCAGGGGTAGAGACACTTCCCTGTCGGACCCCGCAAGCAGGCTTCTCCAGCCCCCCGACTTGGTTCACCACGAGTTGGCACTCAAGGACCTCCAGAAGGCCTTTCATATCCTTGTAGGGATGTCGTTGGACCTGCTGGGCGAGATACTCCAGCATAGCATTGACTAGCCCCTCACAGGCCACCTGTTCTACTACCTGGTGCACCTGGTTAACATCTGGCCTCAGCCAGCACCCTATTTTACCCCAGAACTCAAAGGCCTTGGCTCTGGCAGGGCGATCGGGGTCGAATTTCCAGTGCCTCCACTCGCTCGCCTGCTGGCCCAATGTTACGCCGTAGCAGCTCAAAATCTCGGCCCTCAGGAGGTCATAATAAATGGCTTCCTCCTCGGGTAGGTCATGATAGGCCTGCTGCATGATGCCCTTTAAGTATGGCGCCAGTATGGACACCCATTCCGCCTGCAGCCACTGATTCTGAGAGGCTGTCCTCTCGAAAATCATTAGGTAAGACTCTATATTATCCGCTTCTGAGAGCGAAACGATCGGAGGAGGTGGAGGCCACGCGGGCTCCAGTTTTACCACTTCAGCCGCAGCCAGTCGTGTCTTGGTCTCCACCAGCTCCTGGTTCGTGGCTGCCTGTTCAGGCTGCAGAGCCTGGAGTTACTTCGCCAGACTTGTTAGAACCATGTTCAGGTCCTGTCCTTCGGACATTTTCCGGACAATGTATCCTGCTGGCTATGCCACTGTAAGAAAGAGATAACACAATTATAAAGTTTTAGGGTTTCCGGCCCCAATTGGCTCCAGCAAACCCCCATGACCCTGTAGTTAGGATATAGTGGGTTGGATAATGGATGGATATATATATATATATATATATATATATATATATATATATATATATATAAATATTTATATATATTGTAAGAAAGAGACAACACAATTATAAAGTTTTGGGGTTTGGGGCCCCGTATACAGTACAATTCAGAATATTGGTCAGTGATTTGCTTTCAAGCGTTACAACAGACAGCATGAAAATAGCGAAAGGGAACAATTTATGAGGTGGGACTGGAAACAGACAGATGGAATGCTGGGAAGGAACTGAGGTGGTGTATGGGAGTCATGACATCATCAGGAGTGGACCACAGGGAAGGAAGGAATGCGGAGGTGTTAGCGCGTGGTTAGGGAGTCCGGGTGAATTCAAGGCAGGGTTTCTTCACGATATACTACGCTGCTCATCAGGTCATTACGTGGCTCCCTATGCGCGCGTGCGTGACTATATATATATATATATATATATATATATATATATACAGTATATACAGTAAAACCTTGATTATCCGTCACTTAATTCACCATCAGTCTCTGTTAACTGACAGGGAAAAAGAAAAAGAATTCAGCATTCCAGCTCCTACCGATTATTGTTCTACTACGGCTGTGAGGTACTTTGCGAGCTGTGCACGTTGGAACAGCGCTCCCTTGTGCTATCATGTAGTGTTATATCCCAGCCTCACGTGTAATGCTGCATTTTGAAATCAATTATTAAAGTTTATGAAGTGGTGAAAGTACCTCAAATATTGCTTCAAGTTAGGAAGAACAACAGTTACAACATATAAAGCGTGATGCCAACAAAATTGAAAAACATGTTGAAAATGGAAATCACTAATGGTAATATTATTCTGTATTAATGTTAATGTTCTTATTTACTGTAATTTTCTTTTTAAATTCTGCCATGTTTTGTTAATATATTGTAATATTAACAATGCAGCTTGTGATGCATTATGGGGGAGTAGAAAGGGCGGAATGCTGTGTAAGTGATGGGACTGTGAGAAAGGCTTCCATTCTATAAGGGGCGGACACGCCTCTTAGGAGATGAGTGACAGGAGAAGTTAGGAGAAAAATGAAGATGCAGCTGAAAGAAGGTTTGAGTAGGGAGTCAGGAGAAAATAAGCAGGAGTGTTTGCGGTATAGAGAAAGACAGAATGTGAGTGGCAGAGATAAACTGGACAGAAGGGTGTGCTCCGTAACCCAGATAAAAGAGTATAAGACAGGGAATTATGGAACGAAGACTCCAAGTAAAACTTAGAAAACTCCAATACCTCTGAATTGCGTTTGCTTATTATGCTGGTATTTACAATATTAAATTCATTAATTTTGTTAATACCATATTATATTTTGTTAATATTACTTTGTTTCGTAGATAAATACAACTATTCTCTAAACTGATTTACCGTGTATCATTTTTTAAGCGGCTGTTCTGTTATCCTTTGTTTCTCTTATCTGTCACTGTCTTGGGCGGCACGGTAGCGCAGTGGTAGCGCTGCTGCTTCGCATTAAGGAGGATGGGTTTGCTTCCCGGGTCCTCCCTGCGTGGAGTTTGCATGTTCTCCCTGTGTCTGCGTGGGTTTCCTCCGGGTGCTCCGGTTTCCTCCCACAGTCCAAAGACATGCAGGTTAGGTGCATTGGCGATCCTAAATTGTTCCTAGTGTGTGCTTGGAGTGTGTGTGTGTGCTTTGCAGTGGGCTTGGAATGGCTCCAGCAGACCCCCGTGACCCTGTGTTAGGATATAGTGGGTTGGATATTGACTGACTGACAATCTAAAAATATCCAGTAAAACACACACCATAAATTAACAAAAATACAAAATAAAAATTAGCAGAAAAACAAAAACCATAAATTAACAAAAAGCACATTCTAAAAATCATAAAATGCAAAGTAACAATTAAGGGCAGAATGAAAGTGAAAATGGAAAAGACATTTTTAAGCTTAGGAGAAAAGAGAAATAGTTAAAGACCTGCACTTCTGGAATACTCAAAGATATAGCAAATACATTACCAGTCTCCATTTCAGGAAACCTGCCATTCCTTTAAAATGAGCATTTGGCACAGTATGAGATGTTTCTAAAAAAAAATGAAACTGTAGTAAAAGTCTACTTAAGTTTCTTCATTAACTGATGTATCGGTTCATTTATTGTGGGTTGCTACTCTGCTCTTTACAGTGCATAGTAAATAACGTAACAAGTATTTTTTTTAATAGTGTTGTGCAATATCTAAAGTGTCAGAGTGTAGGAAATAAAATTACACTTTTGGCTCTCGGTTCTGAGGCTGGTGGATGTTGTGGACCTTAGAGGGCATTGTTGCCCCGTGAAACCCAACAGACACAAGTTTAAAAGCATTAAGAAGAATTTTAATCCTTTTCTTATCAATAGTGCCTCCAAAGCACCACATCCCCCAAATACACAATAAATCAATAACAAATGAATACAACAAATGAATAGATATAATATGGCAAGGCAGTTTTCAAACAGTACACTTGAACCTGTTACTTTAACACTAGTTATTTCAACATATACTTGTAATCTATCAATGGAAAACCACCAAGCCAGCAAAGAAGAATGGTACTGATAATAAGGACATTAAGTCATATGGCATTAATAAAGAGGATATAGAAATGAAGTTTAGAAGGTCTATGTGTCAGTTGTTTTAGCCAGTATAATTTAATCATGTTTTTTAATTCTATAAGTAATATTTTGCTATGGATATTTTAACATACTTTCAGTTACATAGTTCACAGTTTCAGATGAGGTCATTTCAACAGCAGCCATAAACACTACTTCACTGATATTTTGCAAAAAGACACAAAGGAATGTAAGCAACCATGGAACCAGCAGAATGTCTACATGCCCCCCGGGAATTCCTAATGTATTATACAGCTTGCCTCACAGGTCTAGTCCCATTTGAAATGTCTTTTATTTAAATGTGGGTTGGGTAGCATAGTGATTGTTACTGTGTCACAGTTCCTGAATATTTCGCTCCAAATCCAACCTAGTCATTATGTCTGTGTGAGTCATCATTATGTCTTTGACTGGCAACACATACGGGTTTAGTTTAGTTCATCATAATTAACACAACCACAAACAACAAAAACAGAATTATATACAAAAAAAAAATCACAGTCATTTGCAATGAGAGACACGCAACACATTGCATGCTCTGATGCCTTGAGGCATACAAGCTAATTACTATAATATGAACACTGAAATTATTCATTTGAGTGAATCTTTCATTGGAAAGGGGAGTTTTTCTTGTCTGAATTCGCAACAATTAACCTGAACAGAGTTCAAACACATGTAAACAAGAGTTCATATTGAAATGATAATTTGCAGTGTATATGTTGACCACTAAATGTCAGTAGCGGTGATACTTTTTACATTAGTACAATTGTTTTTTTAATCACATGTCAAAAATAGTTCTGTTAGTATACTGAAATGTTAAAGTTGGCATATTCAGAATTTGTTACTGGTAATTTTTTTTACATGCATGCATTAGTGCTTCATGTTCATTATAATCTTCCTATTATATAAAAAAATCTTGCGAAAAGACTTTTTTCTGGTGACAAGACGTGATCTTTTGAAGAGAGACAGAGATACACTTTTGAAGAGAGACACTTTCACATCCCGCGAGACAGTCACATCTTGTCATACTTACAACCTTTGTAAGCAAGTCCCATGATACACATGCAGAGCAGGTTAGAGATAATGGAAGTAGGAAAATTCAAAAGTCTCAAAAAAATGAGTGAATAGATCACATTAGCACAAACAAACTGAAAATATTACTCGGTGAAATAATGGAAAAGTGAAAAGGGATCGCATAGTGATTGAGGACAAAAGGACAGGTGCTGTACAGGCTTTTAAATGTTTGAAGCGCCACCTGAAATGCCAATTACATGGAACGAAAACAGCAGCAGGCTAGAAGCAAGCCAGTAACTGATTGAGCAAAGAGGAGGTAAAAAAAACTGTTATTTATTTCCCAATGTATCACCGCTTAAGAGGGGTTTCAGAAGAATGACCGCGTTACCTTAGTGTGCATTTATCTACACTCTTCACAATGGTGCATGGCACTGGCGGGGGGGTGGGGGAGGATTGGTATACAAGCAAAGCTCAGATCACACAATATGGCATCAGCAGCAAGTCAGCAGCTGATCAAGTGTTTCAGAGGATCGGCCGCATCTCCTATTGGTGCATTCAGGCCCCCTCTTCACAATTTGGGGTATCGCTGGCAGATCACAAGGCAAAACAGCAGCAGCAAGCCAACAGCTGATCAGGCAAAGAGGAGTTAAAAAAAATGTATTTGCATCCCACTGTATCACCGTTTAAGCATGGTTTTGGAGGAGCGGACGCATCTCCTTGAGGTGCGTTCAGCCACCCTCTTCACAACGGCATGAAGCACAGGTGGGGGGGAAGGGGTTGGCGAGCGAAGCGAGCAGGGGGCAAAGCCCCATAGTGTTAAATTTAAAAAATGAACAAAACATGTCCTAAAGAGCCAGTAATTGTTTTGTCTTGGTAAAGCAATATATCACTCTACTTTCCCCTTTTGTATTATTAATATGTAGGCTTTGTCAGAATGCCTCAAATCTCACAGACTCACCACTGTTTATAAGGTACTGTACCATATAACTTCTCCCCACCTTCCCTTCTACAAGTATAACTTCAGGCAATTAGGTGTAATAAAAGACAAGCAGGAGTTAAGTTACAATTTAAATAATGTATTATTGGTAATATTTGTTAATAATAACAATATGCAAAGTACATTTGAATATTGGCAATCATACAACCTGATAAATGATGATGTGTAGTTTCAGGCGGCACACAGACTTGTTAGTGGTCAGCTTTCTACAGAGCAGTCAGCATGCCTGTCTCAATATGGCTGCTGAGCTGTGCTCTTCATTGTGTTGTCCTTTTCAGTTCTTGGTGTGAGATGGTCTTTCATCAGTTTGGTAAGAGAGAGAGAGTGAGGTAAAGCATTTATAGGTTTTCTGTCCAACCCCCACAGCCAATAGGACGTTGTGGTACTTAAAGGCTTCTGATACAAGCCAGTTCCAAACAGCCATACTTCAGACCAATGAGGGACAGAATACCCTCACACCTGCCCTCCAAACCATGTGTTAAGGTAAAGCTTGGCAGTTAGGCAGCCTGGCTTTCCTGTGGGGGTTAACTGAGAGACTTTAGCAGAGAAATGTCAGCCAAACTTGTTTGAGGCACTTCACTCCAACCCTGTCGTAAAATTACAAAGAGACTCAGTCCTAAAAGGGGGAAAGAGGTTCTTAAACCATCAAACCATTGCTGTTATTATCAATAATGTAACACTAATATTACATTGCTTTGTCTAAGTTACAAATAAAGAAATACAAAATATTTACCAACTTGTATGCAAAATTTCACATCACAATAGAAGTGAAATGTGAAATTATCGCTATTTACCACAAAATGTTCTTTCAACTAAAACAAATCAGAAATACATTCTGAGAATCAGGAAAGCGAAACAAAAATTCCTGTACCTCTGCTTTACTTTTAGCAGTTTGGACATTTTGAAAAGACGGCTTGTCATGATTTAACTGGACATAAACACTCTTCTTCAAGATCTCGGGGAAGTAACTCTATTAGTTTTATAAGCCCAGTTTTATAAAAATGGTTATTTGCTGCCTAAAAGAAGACGATTTTCCTGAGTACCCCTTTTCAGAGCCTTCTGCAGGTCTAAAAGTCAACATGAGTGGATGCACTTGCAGCAGAAAGAGGAAGGAGCTAGAGTGAAAGATGCTATTGTAGAGTTTGATAACAAAGTAAAGGAAGACATGGATGGTATCTAGCTGCTGTGACAAAGTATGACAGAGGTAAGACCTTAACAAGCAAACCTGTATAGCAGCTAGTAATGTTAGCCACTCCATTAGATTCTACTTATTATGGCAGACAAGCTGTGCCTTATGTCTCTGAATCAATATTCTGATACTGTTCAACCAGTCGAGTTTAAATTGGCTTTGATCTGTTGTAGTGAGAAGCTGGTCAAACTACAGTAGAGTGTGAATTCACGACACTTGAATGAACTCCAACCAAAATTAAAACTAGAAAGGCACATAGAAAAGGTCACTTTTGTAGTATCAGTGGTATAAGCCAGTTTTTAATGACGTTTATTACCACCATTCAAAAAACATATTTTCAGATATGACTTCTTATTTTGGATAATCATTTTAATGCAGGTAACATTTTGAAATGAGGTGACAATGTGGCACAATAGCTAGAGCTCTTTCATTGTTTCCACCCTGATTAAAGGCTGTGTGGACTTTGCACATTTGCCACTGCATGTGCGTACGTATGCCTCATGATGGACCAGATATGCCCAATGTACCAGTCAGATTGATCTGTGATTCCAAATTGTGTCAGTGTGAGTCGTGGCTGAGCGTGTGACTGTGCCTTTTGACACACTGGTTCTGTCTTGTGCTAATGTTGTTGGAAAAGTTCCTGTAATGTTACTAATGGAAGGTCGTCACTACATGGCACGTCCATATTGAATGTATGAAATGTATAATTAAGTTAGCAAGAATTTGAGTTTGATTTTTTTTGAGTCTATCCATAAAATATAAATTGCAGAAATTAATTGTCTTAGTTCATAAATATTTTTCTTTCTAGGAAGTAATCAGGTAATAAATATGTGTATCAGTGTGACCCAACATTGCAAATCTTATATAAGAGGAGGCAAAAGAAATGCCATCCTGGATTGACAAACACATCAGTGTGCCTTGGTACTGCACTGCAAAAAAACATAACAGTACACTTCCCTCAATTTTTCCAATATTAATGAACTGCAAATACCCTGTATATTCAGGTACTTTCAAAGACAACACAATTATGTTATAGTTTTCTCCATCCATTTCTGAAATGACTTGTCCTGTTCAGTGTGCAGTGAAGTGGTGAGGCCAGTGGAGCGTATTTATGTGTGTTAGTAAATAGTGCGTGCATTTTACTATTCAGCTTAGTGTGTATGTGCTTTCAAGAGCAATTCGTTTACTGGGCATCGCCTCATGCATAAAGAATGTTCTTGCATATATGTGAAAATAATATAATTTAATATGAAAAAAATAGAGACATGGCTTAAAAACGTCAATAATTGTTAAGAAGTATCTGGATGACATATTGCACTGCATTAAATGAGCTTCTCTGCTCTCTCTTTGACTATTTAAGCCAGAATATCAGGAGATCAGGCAGCATATTCTTTGAAGTCTTTTTGGGGTTTGTTTGCTATGACTAATACTTCTCTTGAATTTTCTTGTTCTTTGAATTTATTTTTTCTTTTAACTATTTAGTGTCTTTTGTCTTGTTCACTTGAGGATTTTCTTTTAGACAACTCCTTTTGCTCTTTTGAGCTCTATTTTGTTATTCTTTCTTCATAAATAAATAGTCTCAAGTTGGAGTCTTACCACATTCCTGCCATTCATTGCCAGCAGCTGCATGCAGAAACTCTGTTAAACAGTCTTTCGATGAAAAACAAATACACTTCTAAGAAGCCCTGTACAGCATCAGCAGCACCCTTACCTCGTAACATTTATGTCGCACGATGCTTAGAACATTTAAAGCTGACCTTTCACTTAAGGTTTTGCTCTCTCTCCTGTCCTCTCTTTTTCAGACTGCATCTGACCCAGCAGATGCTTCCTGCTTACTGAACCTGCTTGACGAGAAAAGCTTTGTGTTCTTTTAACATGAAGGAGCACACTAAAGCAGGATGCTTCACGTGTGCAGTGTGCTTGTGTGCTGAAAGAAAAACTTGCATTTTCAATAAAGCCTTGAGAGTACTTCTGCCTTTTTAACAATAAAGTTATTTGATTGAACTTGCCTTAATGTGCAACTCTGTGATCCAAGTTTAACAAGATATATATATATATTGTAGATGCCACACGGGCTGGATAGACAGCCCCTATAAAAGCAAAGGTATTACTAGGGAATTGTTAGTATCCCAATGCGCTAGATGGCAGCAGTCCCGGATATTCACACCCAGTGGGAAACCAGCATGGCATGCCAGGAAATGTAGTCTGGCAGGGCAACACTGCTGAGTTAACGGGGTGCCACAGGAGGGCATTGCAGGGAAACAAGCTCCCTACTCAAATAACGGATTTCCGTGTGACCCGGAAGTACTTCCATCGGGCAATTGCCCTGGCACTGGAAGTACTCCCGGGTCTGTAATAAAAGGGACTGCACTCCCTTATTCAGGCGAGTCAGAGCTGGGTGGTAGAGAGGCAATACTTGACTGGAGGAAGGCAGTGCGGTGGCGAGAGAGTATATTGTGGAGATAGAAAGAGAGACCAATGTTTGTACTTTTGGAGGTATTTTAAAATAAAACCTTCATTCATTTGGATTTGGAACTGTGCTTCTCTGATTGTGTCAGGGTTTGGGCAGGCTAACACCTGGGTGTCCATCACAATATATATACCGTATTTATGCATGTACCACGCGCACATTTTTTCCCGACAATTAGCATTAGAAAATCAGGTACGCATCATACACGAGGAAATGTAATTCTGTAATGTTTACTTCTTCTGCTTGCGCTCGCAGTCTCACTCGAGCTCTCTCTCTCGCTTGCGCACTTGCACTCTCTCCCTCTTGCTCTCGCGCTCTATCTCTCATTCGTTTGCTCGCGCACTCTCTCTTTCTTGCTCGCGCACTCGCGCTGTCTCTCTCGCTCGCGCACTTGCACTCTCTCTCTCGCTCACTTGCTTGCGCACTCGCGCTCTCTCTCTCTCTAAACGTTTCCTATACAATCACAATGTGCGTCGTACACAGGGAAAAACATTTTTCGCGAATTTCTTTGTAAAAATTAGGGTGCACGTCTTACATGATGGCGCGTGGTACACAAGTAAATACTGTATATATATTGTGATGCGTGAGTCATTGTCCTGCACCCGAAAAACGAGGCTCAGTCTTAGTCTTCAGAATGACCAGCTTTATTAAAACCACTTCAAAGAGAAACAGCAAGCGTATTTGTTGAAGCGGGAGCTACCACTCCATGACACAAAGCTAATGACTTCATTAGTCATTCAGCCTCGGCTCTGTCGTTCAGTTCAGGTACAGATAATCCTCTTCATCAGGTTGGTCCCATGGCTGTGGATCCGTGACTGGGATCAGATCGTCCTGGAAGACAGGGGACAAAGAGCTCCCACGAGGTCAGGTCATCATGGGTGAGTCGTCGAATTATCTGTTTTAGAGTTTTATTAAATCGTTCAGTCAGGCCATTCTTTTGCATAAACAGTGTAACTACTTCATTGCAAAACTTTCGCTGCTTCATGATGCGAGACATAAAGGGCATGCCTTGATCAGTCAAAATTTTGAGAGGGATACCAATATGCATTAACATTTCTGAGACCGCTTTTGCAACAGTCCAGGCATCTGCCCACCATAGCACAGCTACTTCTGGGTATCTTGCAGTGTAATCAACTAACATGAGCATATACTGAAAGCATTTTTACTCTTGGGGAGCAGACCAACAATATCTAATCCCACTCTTTCAAAGGGGACATCCAGAATAGGCATCACTATCAGAAGTGCCCTAGCAGGTTTGTGGGCGGAAACTATTTGACAGTCGGGACAGGCCTTACAATATTGTTTTACATCACGACCCATATTCAGCCAATAAAAATGTTTCAAAATGTGCCTCCTCGTTTTTTTCTGCGTGTAGAGGACCTCACAAAACATTACTGTTTTCCTATGTCCAATTGGCACTGCTAACTGTCCAAGCCGCCTGTCCCCCCTGTAATCTAAAATCAGCCAATACGAGAAGCCATCCTTAATCAAAAAAAGAGGTGTTTTAAAGTTCGGGTCTTCTCTTTCCTCGTAGTAGAAGTTGCTCATGATGTGTGCCTGTTTGAATGCAAAGTCTAAGCTGCTGTGTGCTCGCTGCAGGCGTATAAACTTGGTTGGAAAGGTTCCCCCTGGGCCTGATGCAGCACCTTGCCCGTTCGCGAGTGCGACTTTGTCAAGATCTACAGTAGACATACAGTCCTCCAGTTCTCTCGGGTCCTCCTGTGAGAATACCTTTCCAATCTCGCTGCTCGCAACTCAGGTTCAATTTCAAGTCTGACACTCTGAGTAACTTCATCGGCAGCAAGACCCTCTCTATCTAGTACGGAAGAGGCTATTTTGCAGGTGGCCAAGACCTGGGGGAACAGGGGATTCCGCTTCCCTATTAAAAGAGGCCAGGGGGAAGTGTCTGATATGGCAGTCCAGACCTTGAAGTTCTTCCCTTTATAACTTAATAGGGAGGGGAATAGTTCTATTATGTTCTATTGTTTCCATGAATGCAGCAGATGTTCACTGGATCCGCAGGTGTATAAGAGGTCTGCTGAAGCAAGTCCCGATGGACGACACAGAGGTCGCTACCTAAGTCTACTAATGCCGGGACTTCGTGTCCAGCCAGCTTAATGGAGATCTTGAACTAGTCATCCGTCAACAGCTCGGGCAAAGCTTGCAAACCACATACCTAGGCCAGTCCTTTATCCATAGACCATGCTGGGGAGAGGTGGCATTCGTGAGCGAGATGTCCTGGTTGAGAGAAAACATCAGCATTTGGTCCACTCTGAGGAATCCTAGCGGTGGCGTCGTCCACCTGCGGCATTGTATTAGGCAGGCTCACCCAGATCTTCACCAATTCTCGGTGCTTGTTCATGCCAGGAGAGACTGTATTGGAGGTAGACGTTGCCCTGAAGGAATGCTGGGTCGGGATGCAGAGGAAGGCTGGGTCCCATAGCTGTGACGACTAGATACCTGGCTGGACCACGCTGGCTGATTCGAGGTCAGGTCTAAGTCTGGGTAACCTCTCTGCTTCTAGGATGCTTGGGCAGCTTTGAGTCTGTGGATTAGATCGAGCAGCGAGTGGACGTCATTCCGAATGATCTCATCATAAAGATCTTTGTTTATGCCAGAGAGAATGGCGTCAATAGTGAGCTTTTCCACCATACATTTGAAAGTGTCTCCCCAAAAATAGCTTTGAATCAGGTCCACTGGTCCAAGTCTTGGACCAGTGCCTGTATAGGACGCTCTGGATGCTATACGCCATGTACGAAACTAGTGTCCCTTGGCCAGTGGGCTCACCACTGTGCAGAGAAGGATCAGCTGCTTCAAAAGGTCATAATCGTCAAGTCTATCAGGAAGGAGATTCCGTATGACTTGGAGGGCTTCTCCGGTTAAAAACAGGGCCACAATAGCTGCCCAGGCTCCCCTGTCCCAGCGTATCAATGCTGCCATGCATTCACAGCAGAATAGGAAGGACTCAGGGTTATCTGAGGGAGCCATCTTCGAAAGCACATCTCGTGGCTTTGCCAGGACAGGAGCGGCTGCGGGAGGCTTGTTTTGCTCCGGGGGTTGCTGTTCTTCTTGGGGATCCATTGGTGCAAGGACCCCACTTCTGGTACCATGTGACGCGTGAGTCACTGTCTTGTACCTGAAAAACGAGGCTCAGTCTTAGTTTTCAGAACGACCCGCTTTATTAAAATAATTTTAAACAGGAACAGCAAGCGTATTTATTGAAGCGGTACTTCATTAGTCAGTTCAGGTACTGATAATCCTCCTCATCAGGTTGGTTCCGCGGTTGCAGATCCACAACTGGGAACAGATTGTCCTGGAAGAAAGGGGACAAAGAGAATCCCCAGCCAAAGGATGATCTGTGTGGCGGGACTGTGGGCAAACTCGTTGTTGCAGTGATGAGCTTTCTATGGCCAATGAACACGCCACTGCATGATGGGGTTGCGAAGACGCTGTTGAAGCAGAACATGTAGTGCGTGCATGTCACTATATATATATATATATATATATATATATATATATATATATATATATATATATATATATTTAGTGGACGCTAGAGGTCACTGTTGCCTTTTAAACTCAACAGACAGACACGCAGGACACAAGGTAAAAACATTAAGAAGTATTTTAATTCTTTTTCTTTCTTCTGCAGTGTCCTCCAAGCACCACAGCCACAGGTTTACAGGCAAGTAATCACACAGTTCTCTCTGTTTTTCCTCCTCCACACCTCCCAGCAAGCACTGTCCATCTCCTGCCGATTCAGGCTTCCTGCTGGGTTCTCAGCAGTCCTTTTTATATTGTCTGACCCGGAAGTGCTTCTGCTCTTCCGTCCATGTGACCTGCTAGCACTTCTGGGTCAGATGGAGAATTCAAGTTTTTAAATCAGCCTGGAAGTACTAGAGTCTTGGGGGAGGCAATGTCCCAAAATAGTTGCCTCCCATCCTCCTTCCTGTCTCTGGGTATCCCAGCCGAGTTGAGCTGCCAGCTGTCTGTCACTATATATACTGTATAATATATAATAACAGGAGTCTGGTAGCGGTCTAGTCACAGGGTAGGAGCTCCATAATGCAGGTAACTCATCTCCTGAATAATATGCCACCTTCCTGGCGCACCTTACTTTTATAGTTCCAGAACCAGAAGGGGCAGCGTTAGTCACCTTAGTGACCACATCCACTGGTGTCCTGGGGTGGGAGTGATTACATCAGATAAGCCTGTAACGTGACCCCCAGACACACATGTATGACAATAAATATATATTTACACTCATGTACATAATAACCTAGCTCATTTGTCATTCCCTTTTAAAACATTTTCTGCACTAAAATAATTACACTAAATTAATACTTCATGTATATAAAATAATGGGTTTTGTCTGTGGATTTCAGCTCCCCACATGATATATCTCTTTCGTACTGATCCGCAGTACTGACATTATGCACACAATGCTACCATTTACATTCAAGCATGCAATAAATTTCTGAAAGAAAAATATTTTTTTAGTGGAAATAACCATTGTGGACTAAGCCTCAGACACAGACAGGTAGACATGTTCTAAAACACCACCACACGTTTATTTTACAAACTATTTACAAAATTCAGTGCACACACAACCCACAGACTTCCCCAAAAGTCCTGGTCAACACCACACAATGCCTTTACTCTTCAGGCTGCCTCCACGTCTCCTTCCAGACATTGTCCTTCCTTCTCTCCCAACTCCAGCCCCGAATGAAGGGAGGTGGTACCTTTTATCCACACCCGGATGTGCTCCAGGTGCTTCCCAGCAATCTCCTGCTGACACGCCCCTGTGTGGCGGAAGTGCCGGCTGTATCCCCGGAAGCACTCCGGGTGTCACTGCTCCTCTTCCCCCCAGCACTTCCTGGTGTAGCGAAAGTGCTGAGGTCCAGGGCTCTCCAAGGTATCCCAGCTGGGTCGTCCCCCCAGCCATCTGCGACACCATCCATACATTGTCTAAATGCTTAGAAAAATTCGGCCATTTAAAAAAATAGCCTGAGCCCTTGAAATTTATCCAAGTATGTTTGCAGCTTCAGCATTAAAGAACTTAACAATAATGATGCCCCTGAGATTTAAAAGTTCCCATGTATTTAGTGAAGGAATGAAGATAATTGAGATGCTGTACTTTTCAGATTCAGTCTCAATAAAATACATACTATTTTGTTTAATTGATGTGTATATTTATTAACATAATGTGCATAAAACAAGAATAAATTAAATAAGTTTGGGCTTCAAAGTGAACATATTCAGTAAGATTTAAGGCTTTAGTTTCATATTCATTCTGGTACCTATTGGCTGCAATTGTAACCAGCTGACATGTTTGTTTAAAAAAATAGCAGCAGTGGTAACCACTGCTCCACTATAAGCCCATGGCCCTTACAATTTTTTATATACAGTAATGTGGATTTGTACAAGAATAGGTAAAGGATCCAGGATCATTTTCAGCACTGTACCTAGTTCTATTGGGATAAGGTTGGACTCCCCTCGCCACCAACTTTGAACTACATTGAGAGTGTGTTTCCTTTAGAAGCAAAAGCTCCCTAATTCGAATAAGTTCTTTTAAATTGCAGCAATTTAAGTAAATCGAAAAATATACAGATATTATATTAAAAGGCGATAACCATCCCATAGTGATACGGCGGTAACAATCACATAAGAATGAATAACTTAGCTTTCTTTAATAACGATTTACGTGGCATTACAAACAGAGGAAGCCATAGCAGACAATACACAAGGTGGGAACTTGATGTATACAGTCTTCCATTTTCTGTTGCTGTGCTGAAAGGATTTTCAGGACGGATGACGATAACATCATCTGGCCGTCAACTTCAAAGTGTTTTGGCAGTAGTCCAAGCCTTATATACTGTCTGTTCCACGTGCAGGTCCTCTCTGGTCTCCAAACAAGGAAAGTAAAGGACTCAACTTCATTTCTAACAGAGGACAAAATAGCATATACCTGTTTTTTAGACTGGCTAATCATTCCTCAAGCTGTCTCCATCCATCTTGTCCTATGCTTGGCTAAGCACTTCTAAATGCTGACACTCCTTGTACTAAAGCTGGCTCAGCTATGCATGTACACAGAAAATGTTGTGTTGTTTATTTGGTTTGAGAATGTTTTGTTCATTTTGTGTTTTCAGAAATAAAATAATTAAAAATTCTTTTCATTTATACCATGAAAATTTTGTCCTAGGCACTTCAATCATTCATTCAATTAATTAGTTAAGCTTAATACTTTCAAAAAATGGCTATCAGGAACACATTCATAATTCTTTGATTTGTCCAATATTTTTACAAAGTACTAAATTATTATGATATGCCAGTCACTAGTGTTGCTCATCAAATTTCGCCAAAACATTATTCGCAGCAAAATTTTTCTTTTTTAGTACCAGTGATCCATAATGCATTGTGAGACCAGTGCGACATCCTCAGGAGCTGAAATGGCCAACATTGATGGGACTGTCCCCTGGGTATATTATGCTGATCATTTGCATGACACTGTGGGACGAGTTATCTGTACTTGTAGCCAAATGTGCAGGTCGATCTTCGAGTTCCAAGTCAATATAAGAGAAGGTGGTGTGCGCCCTTTACATGCATAATATTTAGCCACATGGTGGGACGAGAGTGAAAACAAACCTTAAAGGAGCCTGATGCCCCCCCCCCACAAAAGAGGGGACTCTATGAAATAATTATAATGAAAGATGTATTACTATTTACAAGACATTTCTATCTTTTTAATTTAATAAAAAGTGTAAAGAATCAGCACAGACAGTTTAGAGAGCCTTCAGCTCGACTTTAAAAAACAGAACGAGCCGGAGGTTTCAATCATGAAACGCCACTTTGAAATTTCTGCCTTTAAAAGACATACATATTTTTTCTGACTTTTGACAACAATTTTGGTATTTCCATTTTGTTTTGATGAAATCTATGATTGCGCGTCTCTGACGACATTCTTCATTGATATCAGGGAGGCACAGTGTCACCTTTTTGGCCATAAAAATCGGTCCTATATTGTTGGCAGACATTTAAAAAAAGACTGCACCATTATAATCCATTACAATCTGGTTCAGTTTGTCCTTCCTCATTGATTTTAATGAAGTTCACCAAGTTCGGCAAATATTACGAACATTTCTGTGATTTCGGTGAGTAAACTCGACAATGTTTGCTCATCATTACCAGTCACTTTATCCAGGATAATTATCTGCACTGCAGTATGGACAATGCCCACTATCCATTTTACTTACAGTTCACCCTCCTATATTGCCTGCTGGCAAGAGATAATGTGGCCACATGCCATGAGGGGCATAACCAAATCAGGGATCTCATTTATAAAACTCTGCATGTATTCAAATGTGAAGTATGCATACAACAAAAAATAGGAAAATGTATACGGCAAAAAAAAAAAAATCAGATTTGTAAAACCTGCCATATGTATATTTATATGCAAATTACCTGTTATCAATCACAATAATTTTGTAAATGTGTGTACGAGAGCATGCTCCTAACCCCAGCTGGATGCCACCCTGGAAAAACCATATATGGACAATGCTAATCAGCTTTATATACAAGACCTTCGTAAACTGGTAGAGCAGCCTCCCACCTGATACATCCAGACATCTGAGGTGTTCTATGGTGTGCTCCAAAACAGAGCTCACCAAGAACATGTGCAAAATTGTAGTGCTTCTCCTCTGCTCCCAGGGATTGAGGAAAGTTACAGAAAACCACTGTCTAACCACTATCACGAGGCTCATGTAATTATACGATTGCTGCTATAATAAATATTACTTTATAGCCCAAATGAAAAGCTGAGTGTTCATCCATTTTATTTAATTTAATATTGTTTTTTGTATCAGTATACTGCTGCTGGATTATGTGAATTTCCCCTTGGGATTAATAAAGTATCTATCTATCTATCTATCTATCTATCTATCTATCTATCTATCTATCTATCTATCTATCTATCTATCTATCTATCTATCTATCTAGTTACCTTACCAACAAACCAGCTTTCATGTACAGCACCATCAGCAAGTCACCTAGCAATGCTACTTTGACAGGCCCAACTCATCACATAGTTCTAAAAGAAAGTCTCTTGAGAGCTTAAATCGGCGCAAAAGCCAGTCATGATGATGGGTAAAACAAAATCCTAAAAGCTTGTTCACTTTAGATATTACAATTTGCATGCTCTTCAAGTAACACCAAACAAGCCATGTTGTGGCAAACCATTAGGTTATGAATAGACTGTACAGCATGGCATTTATAGCTTTCTCCATGCAAGGAATGAACCACACCTGTGTTTTTACTTAATCCAATTATTGACAACAAGCGACTGCACTGGTTTCTAATCCTATGGAAGTAAAAACAAAAGAAGACCATACAAGCTTAGGGCACCAGATGGCGTTCTCTCTATAATCGTTGAAAAATGCAAAAAATAGTTTTGACAGTATGTCAAGGTAATGCTTGTTTCCAGATGAGAGTCCAACACAGACTGACCGAAGACAGCGGTGGAGCCAGTTTTAAGGCAAAAGATATGGAAGGGGCAGATTTAGGCAACAAGCAACCAGGAGTTTGCTTCTGCATCTCATCATGCCATTGATCACTAGATATACAGGAAGAAGAAGAGGTGAGGCATTGCATCGTAATCATCACTTTTGAGGTTTAATATGTTTGTCCCATCAAAGTACACCTGAGTTGTCATGTATCGGATTTGTCAGCATTTTCTATCTTTATCAAGGGTGACCTGATTTCGCACTTTCTCTGAAATGTTGTATGCAGATGGGTCAGAGTTACAGTAAATATACGCAAGGTGTTGCCTCAAGTTTTCTTTTAAAAATCTGAACTTTTACATGGAAAGTTGCACATGCACAAAAAAGGCCTGAAATATTTTTGGCCTATTCTTGTAAGTCAATACCAAAAATCAGAGAAACCATTTCCAAAATCAAATTGCTTAACAAAAAAAGATGTTGAAAGGAGAATTCCTAGAAGTTGACAACCAAGAGATACACTATTACCAAATCTTAGATACTAAGCCATAGAGGAAGTCAAGAAAAGCTAAGAGCTGATGACCAGAACAAGCTAATTACTAAAAGTTCTCACACTAAAATTGTCTGAGTCCATAGTACCCAATTTCGGACACTGCACTGAGGGTGGTGCAAGGTTATAAAGTATAGGATCAGTGACATGGAGCATCAAGCCTTCTGGGAGTAACACCCATAGCAACTGTGCAGCAGAGGCATTACAAGTAGGAGATTACAATGGGAAAACAAAATGGTGGCACGACAATAGAAAAAAATAATGATAATAAAATTCTATGGCGTTGAATTTTAATAGCACAAGTAAAATGCTCAAATACTGAAATTCTCTGATGTTTAGAGTCCCCAAAAAACAGTAAAAGGATGAGAGTAAAAATTTATTTGCAGCCAACAAAATTATCAGACTGTCCTTATTCATAACATATAGGACATGAGAACCATACGTGCCTTGACCAGATTTCATGGTTCTTAAATCAAGTTTGCTTCCAATTATGATATAAAAAGTAAGTAAAGGACTGAAAATTTATGTGAAGTAGATTCTACATCTGAATTGGCAAAGGTGCTAAAATTTAAGAAGCAGCTGCACTGAGAAATCTACAGCTTTTATTATTAAAAAAAACAACATTTGCTGTTTATGAGTGTTTAGTCACTATGACAAAATTCTCCTTGTCTCACTTTTGAGTCATTTCCAGTATCTTTTCCATATCATATGCAGAATCTTTTGTCCATGATTTCACTTAGTCTTAACTTGGATCATTGCGGATATTAATATTTGTTTAAGTCTCTCCAGCCTGCACAGAGTGCTGCTGCTGCCAGAATCCCTACATATAGCAAAAAATCTCAGCCTCATAACCGCTGAGTTGGCACTACAATATTGGCTTACTGCCCACACTAAATGCTCTTCAAGGCCTTGATCCTCAACTACAAATCCCTGAAAACTGAACTCACTGGTATACATGTCCATGCTGTTTAGCCCATCTAAATCTACACGACAGCTGAGATCCTCTGCTGCTTTCAGGCAGTGTGGCCTAATGGCTAAAACATGGACTGGAAGGATCAAAGCTGAAGTTTCATCCCCTTCTTCATTCAAACATGACACTGAGCACGCCAGTCACCCTCTTAGCAATCCAGGTAAAGGAATATGGAAACAGTTATGCTTTGGGATAAAGTGTAGGATAAAAAATGGCACAGAAAACAAAGTTTGTTTCTATTTTTGCTTTTTACACTGCACTCGCATCATGAGTGTGGATATTCAGTGCATTTGTGCATTTATATACATCATTTGTTACAAAAAAAAATATTTTTCAACCCTCCTAATCCAATTTACAGTTACAGGGGCTGGGGCCATCCTTGGCAGCAATGGACATACTGCAGGAACTTGCCATGAACAGAACGTCGGTCCATCACAATATGCTGCTGTTGCTATTTTAAGTAAAATGTGATTCACAGTTGGTCTAGGTAATTGTGAAACATGTTGAAAAAAACTTTTTTTTTTAGAATTACTTTAATGTATGGACGTTTGTTCCATTAAATATCTCTCTATTATATAAAAAAATCTTGGGATGAGACAAAATTTTTTCAGAGAGACGAGACGAGACATTTTCAGAGAGATAATTTTACATCCCGTGAGACAAGACTGAATTGAAAACCTAATAGGTCCAAGCGGGGGTGGAAATAAAAGACAAACAGTAGAAGAAGAAGAGACAAAGAGTAGAAGACAAAGTAGAACGTCGTAAAGAGTTTCAAAAACGTTGGTGTGATACACATGCAGAGCAGGTTAGAGATTATGAAAGAACTAAAATTCAAAAGTCTCTAAACACTGATAGTAAAGATCACATTAGCGCTAACAAATGGAAATTAGTACTCGGTGAAATAATGGAACAGCGAAAAGACATTGAATATATGGACATAGGTGATATGACAAAACTACTACAAGTTTAATTTCAAAGAAACCACAATTCGGTCAGGTTTATATTTTTGATCACGGAGAAGCGATGCTACATACAATTCGAAAGAGTTAAACAATCAGATGTATTAGAAATTCTACAGCCAAAAATGGATACAAATCCATACATCCAAAAGTATCGCACTTTACACAAAATGTATCTGAAAAACACAGACAAAGAAGTTTTCTTGGATTTCTATATGAATCTGAAAGATCACACTCGCATATATAATAAACCAACATGTGACGAATTGTCAGTGATAATAATTTTCGAAAGATGGAGATATCAAAGACAGAGTTGATATTCGTGTTTATCCAAAAACACAGCACGATTCGTCGCAAGTGGCAGATCCGGGAAATGACTAGCATGTAGGGCCCACACGGGGGTTGGCGAGCGAAGCGAAAAGGGGGCAGAGTATAGTATAAACTCTTAGTATCTCTTAATATAAACTATTAAAAAGAGTTTAGATTCAATCTCTGCTGCAAATTAACTTCAGAACAACTACTCCTGGCATCTCTGAATATTCACAAAAATAACACAGATGGCAATCCCAGTGGTAAAAAGAATCCTTTTTTTGATATCAAAACACACAGGGGAGAAACATTCACAGTGAAGACACAACAAAACAAAAGGGGGAA
Source organism: Polypterus bichir lapradei (assembly GCA_026402145.1). NCBI lineage: Eukaryota > Metazoa > Chordata > Cladistia > Polypteriformes > Polypteridae > Polypterus > Polypterus bichir. The sequence continues at coordinate 32,554,744 of JANRMT010061414.1, forward strand.
AAAACTGGCTGCCCCACTGGGTCTCTCTACAGGTACTTGTTCTGACTGCTTGCTCTGTGTGGTTTACCCACTATCCACCTTCACAAGTTTCACACAAGCATTACTCACTTACAGTCTGTCATCTCCCTCTACTTCTAAGTTCTGACCTAGTGGATCCTTTACCAACTTAAACTTCTGATCAGAAATGGCCTATGAATCTCATCTTATTAGCTAAGATACAAGAAGACGATCCAAGACCACCAGGTTAGACTGCCTTCTTGTGGCCACTATGATCTGGGGGTGGTAATCTGCCTGCTAGGCATTACCAATAAAAACAAAAGTCGACTTTCACGTAGTAAAAAGAAAAAGCACTTATCTGTTTTAATTGCTGGGGTACATTTCCACAAGGATTTTAACTTTGCCTTCAGCAGGTACTTGTAGTGTGACAGTGGCAATGGCCTGCTGGAGTACAATGCGCGTATCCCATCATAAAGGCAAGGTTCTCCCTAACCCCTGCCGTGGATAAAAGGAAAAGTGTGGATCTTTTTAATTTAGGTAAATTCATGTATACATGTGTTATTATGAGACGGATCCCCAAGAAAAAGTAATTTACTTTTGTAGAACGTATCAGCTTGTCAGAAGGGAACGCGTCGGGATGCACTCAAGCTCGTGCGTATGCAAGGCCGCTCTTCTAATTCATACCTGTCTTTCAGGGGCTTAGCGTAGCACCTGTGCAGAATGCACCTATGTCAGTCGCGATTGGAGTAAGGGAGCAGTGTGTCACAGAATTAGTTGGAGATTTTAAACCCAGGTATAAGAGGCACTTCCTGCTCTAAGGGGTGTCTTTAGACTCAGTGGTGTGGATAGTGTGGCTTTTCTCAAAGTATACCAAACATAACGGCTTGCGCTTTATTTGTAAATATTTCTTTGTATATAAATAGATATAGATACCTCCTAGTAGTAGCAGTAGTATTGGTAGTGAAGGTATTTTTATAATTTGGGTTTTGGTGCATTTTTTGCTTTCCTTGTATATACACTTTTTTTTTCTTCTTGTGAATATTTTTGGGACTCTTTGGACTTTGTTTTGGGTAGTTTCTTCCTGATTATTCTCTTTCTTTAGGAAGACTACAGTTTTGTGTATATACATCCTAGTCTTTATTTTTCATTTTGAGACTGGCAAATATTATTCACTATTTTTTTGGACATTTGTTTTTGTGCACCTGTAAATAAAACCCACCTTTGTTTTTGGAAAATAAAATTCTTTACATTTACATAGCACTTTTTTCTTCATCCCTCCACACAAGGAGAACCTGGGAAGTGAACCTGCAATCTCCTTACTGCAAAGCAGTAGCACTACCACTGTATCCCCCTTTTTGTGTCTCTGTCTCCATGTCTGATATCTCTCAAGTCTGATCCTGGTTGGTCCTGAACTTCAAGATGCCTACTGTGTAGTCTGGTGCCAACCTTGCCACTACACAGGCTGTGACACTGGTAAGGCAGCTGCTTAGGGCACTAGTAAGAAACCACCTGCCAGCCTGGAGAAGTTCTGCTGGCCTTCTGCCATTCCTCTGTGTTCTCACTCTCTCAGTTAAAAGGGTAACCATCCTTAGTGTATGCTGGGTGCCAGTCCTACAATGTTCTGCTGCAATCTTGCAGACTTTAAAATAAAAATGCCACCACTTTTTCAAATGTTCCATTCATCCACCAAAGTTTTACCACCAGCATGTTAAACACTGACTTTGATTGCAAGCACAGAAACAAGATAACTGCCAAAAAACCACAATTTCTATACAATTGTAGGTAACATCTTTCAAAATATCACTCATACGTCCAGCGACTGTGTTCAGGACAAAGCGGTTAAGAAAATAACTGACTGACTGTCTTTTTTGAATTAGCAATAAAAATAGACCAAAATGGTTTAAACCCAAACATTAAAAATGGCCAGGTTTGAATGCTGATAATTTAAACAATGTTCTGTGTATCTCTTATTTACATTTTCTCTCTGAAGTTCTGGAGCATGTTGCAGCCTCCCCATTTCCCAGTTGCTTACTGTAGTTTGTAATAAACTGATTAAACTCTTTCAGTCTGGTTTCATAGCAGAGCTGTACTTTGCTTCAGGTAAGTAATAATTTGCCCACAGCAGGTGACTCTGGGCAAACCAATATATACGCAAATTCTGTTAGATCTTAGTACAGCATTTTATAGTTTCAAGCATAATATTCTACTGTCCAGAATGGAGGACATCTCTGGCAATACTCTCCAGTAGTTTAAGTCTTATCAGTCTGGTAGGTAAGAGTTTGTTAGTCTTGAGAACAGCAGGTCCAGCTGAGTGCCAGTCACACAAGAAGACTCTGAAGGCTCTGCTGTTCTGTATTTACATGCTTCCCCTTGGCCATATCATTCATTGTTTTGGACTGGGTTATCATTTTATACATATCTGATCTTCTTCTTCTTCTTTTGGCTGCTCCCGTTAGGGGTTGTCACAGTGGATCATCTTGTTCCATATCTTCCTGTCCTCTCCATCTTGTTCTGTTACACCCATCACCTGCATGTCCTCTCTCACCACATCCATAAACCTCTTCTTAGGCCTTCCTCTTACCTGGCAGCTCTATCCTTGATATCCTTCTCCCAATATGCTCAGCATCTCTCCTCTGCACATGTCCAAACCAACACAATCTCGCCTCTCTGACTTTGTTTCCCAACTGTCCAACTTCAGCTGACCCTCTAATGTACTTATTTTTAATCCTATCCATCCTCATCGCATCCAATGCAAATAGCATCTTTAACTATGCCACCTCCAGCTCTGTCTCCTGCTTTCTGGTCAGTCTAACCCATATAACATAGCTGGTCATCCTGTAGACCTTCCCTTTCACTCTTGCTGATATCCGTCTGTCACAAATCACTCCTGACACTCTCTTCCACCCATTCCACCCTGTCTGCACTCTCTTTTTCACCTCTCTTCCACAATCCCCATTACTCTACACTTTTGATCCCAAGTATTTAAACTCATCCACCTTCACCAACTCTACTCCCTACATTCTCACCATTCCACTGACCTCCCTCTCATTTAAACACGTTTTCTGTCTTGTTCCTACTGACCTTCATTCATCTCCTCTCTAGAGTATATCTCCACCTCTCCAAGGACTTGTCAACCTGCTCCCTACTATCGCTACAAATTATAATGTTATCAGCAAACATCATAGTCCACGGGGACTTCTGTCTAATCTCGTCTGTCAACCTGTCCATCACCATTGCAAATAATAAAGGGCTCAGAGCCGATCCCTGATATAATCCCACCTCCACCTTGAATGCATCCGTCACTCCTACTGCAGACCTCATCACGGTCACACTTCCCTTGTACATATCCTGTACAACTCTTACATACTTCTCTGCCACTCCCGACTTCTTCATACAATAACCACAGCTCCTCTCAAGGCACCCTGTCATATGCTTTTTCCAGGTCCACAAAGACGCAATGCAACTCCTTCTATCTGATACTCAGATCTATTTCAGTGTTAAAAGTGAAAGTTCCTCAGACTTTTCTCAGCTCACAACTTGCCTTAGTAAAAAGAAACCTGAATGAAACATAACTCTTTTAAATTAAACTGCTACAAAACTGAAGTACCCCCAAAATGCCACTAAAGATCAGTTTAAGGAAATGAGCTCCTTTTCAATTAGCCTTGGTGATGATATCATCAGACCATCTTCTACTGCAAGGAACCATGCTGTCATTTTTGACTCCTACTTTTCTTATTCTACTCACATAAATTACATTAAGAAACCTTCTAACTTCTACCTCCATAACATATCCCATGTTCGCTCCTTTCTCTCTTTTTCTGATGCTGAAAAACTTGTCCCTGCTTTTATTACATCCCACATCGATTATTCTAACTCCCTACTAGCAGTTGCTCCTTCAAATCTTATATTACACCTGTAGTTAAGTCAAAACCCTGCTGCAAGAGTCCTTACACAAACCAGCAACAGCAAGCACATAACACCCCATCCTGCTTTGTCTTCATTGGCTCCCTGTCTTATAGGCTTGAATATAAAATTCTATTAATAACCTATAAAATTTCATTAATCTCTTCCATTACTATACTACTAAGTTCCACTGATTCTAGCAATCTCATTGTGCCCCAAACTAACCTTTGCTCTATGGTTGGCTGTGAGATAACGAGTCTGTGGCAGCTGCATTTTAAATAAATAGATAATGCACTCATATTTTTGGGTGGGGCGTAGGTAGTGTGGCGGAGTGGCACCAGAAGCAGATGTGGGGGGCAGGCATTCCTGCACCCACGTGAGCATGTGTGGGATTGACCTGTTCTTTCATTAACGCTGGAGCCATGATTGCCATACCTGCATCCCACAGGGTTTTAAAAGACAACTGAGGTGCAAAAAGGAAAAGACGAGAGACAAAAAGAGAGAACCATGAGTGAATGAAGTATCAGGTGCCCGAGCCAGCTTGAGAGACAAGAGGAAAAACGGTTGGTTGCCCCACAAAAGTGTGAATGATTGGCACTCTAGGGATGGATCGTTACTTACTAATTTACTGGAGGAGTGGGTATGATGGTAGTGGAGTCCTCCTTAAGGATTCAAAGGATGTCAGGAGAGCAAGAGGGAAGATGGGAGGACAGCTGACTCTAAGTGGTCCAGCAGATACCAACAGAAGCAGCTAAGACAGGGTTTGAATGTGAGGACCACAGCTGCTAGGGTCTCCACTGACTGAGCAATGCATTAGGTGAGCCGGAAAGACAGGAGAGGGAAAGAGTAAAGATCTGCTGACTGTGTTTTATTCTGGTTTTATTTTTGGATTATTTATTGAATTTTAACTTAGAGACTTTAACTTTGAGTTTATGTATTATTTATTTATTGTATTGGTGATGCTAAATTGTCCCTAGTGTGTGCTTGGTGTGTGTATGTATGTTTGTGTCCTGTGGTGGGCTGGTGCCCTGCCTGGGGTTTGTTCCTGCCTTGCGCCCTGTGTTGGCTGGGATTGGCTCCAGCAGACCCCCTGACCCTGTGTTAGGATATAGCGGGTTGGATAAAGGATGGATGGATGTATTGCAGATCTTTTGTACTGCACTTTGGACACTTTGTTTAGTTTTTCACACTTTGCATCAAGCCCTGGTTGACTGTGTGTCTCCTCAGTTGCCAGTTGCTTTTGGTGTTATTAATGGTTAAGAGTTCAGATGGCTCATTGGAAGCGACTTTGAAGTGGGGAGCCAACTCAGATTGTCACAGAGATAGAGCCTTCAGCTCAATAGTGCCCAGTCCTGGGAACGACCTCCTGAAATTATTGAGATCAATCAACTCTATTAATTCTTTTAAATAACAACTTCAAGCTCATTTGTTCAGGGTGACATTTAACTTACTGACTTTCTGACCCCTTTTTCAGTTTACTCTTCTTTCAGTTTACAGTTTTGCATTTGTATTAAAAATCTGAGGCTAAGGATCTGCGCTGGTATCCCGAAGGTTGCCAGTTCGAATCCCCATCACTGCCAAAAGAAATCCTACTCTGCTGGGCCCTTGAGCAAGGCCCTTAACCTTCAATTGCTCCAGAGGCGCCGTATAATGGCTGACCCTGCGCTCTGACCCCAAGGGGTTTGCGAAAACTAACAAATTCCTAATACAAGAAATTGTATAAGGCGAAATAAAGAACAAAAAAAAAAAATCATCAATGTTCAGGATTTTCTCACAGTATTGTATTTTTATCTCTTATTCGTATTCATAGCTTTGTGTTTCCTGTCTTTCCTGGCTTTGAGTAAGGGAAAGGAGCTATATAGATACAATTTATTATTATTATTATTATTATTAAACCTTGTGTTTCTCTCTTAATACAGTTATGAGTGATAAACTGTATACTGTCGATTTTCCACAGGAGCCAGCAGAGGGCAGCAAATGACCATCAGATCATCCCATCCCTGAAAATCACCCACAGAGCACAAAGCGTCCCCAGGCCTCATTCCTCTCCCTTTGAGCACTCTTGCATAATAAGTTAAAGCAAATCTGCCAAAGGAAAATGCCACATTTCATCTGATATTCCCATTTTATGCGTACCTTATTTTACAACTGTTTGATTGCCTGAAATGTTGGTGTTAATATTCTGCTCAGTTAGTGCATAAAAGCTCCAGCTGGTAAAGAGTCAAGATTCAAAGACCTTGGGGCTTTGACAGATGATGTGGGGTGAGACCATTACTGAGCAGGTGTTGAAGTGAACCTGGGCTCATTTAGGCTGAAATGTTGGGTCATCAGCATTAATAAATGTAATGGCAGCGTATGGCTAGAAATCACACAGAGATCTAAACTCATGTGATTTGAGGCTTTAAGTTATGATGGATGAAATGCTGTTCTAGCGGTTAATAAGGCTCAGATGATCAATGTGTGAGGGCACTGATGTGTCTAGTGGTTAGCCTAACAAAGGAAAAAGAAATTCAAATGGTCATTTATTACAGCATTGCTCTTCTGTGCAGAATCTGAATCCTAAGGATCCTAAAATCCTTTGTTTAGTCCTTCTTATTGATAAATGTTTATTTGTAAACATGTCCAGGAGAGCAGCTATTTAACCGAGAGACAATGGTGCAGATGGCTCCATATTTAAGTTAACTTTGTTGTGCTCTAAGAAAATGAGCATATTTCAACATCCAAATTAATTTAAGGTGTAATCTCTAAGCAGCTGCAGTAAATCGTATGGTGAAATTAAATAATCGGCCGGGGGCTCTCAGATAGATTCAGTGTCTGTAACAAATACACAATGAGAAAAACACATCATGCTAGGAATTAGAAGTAAGCTGGGTATCTTCATTGATATTAGCTCTTGCTTTATAGATTAAGTTAAATCACAATATCAACATTTCATACATATGCTTTCTGTTTCATAGTTTTTCCTTTCTCTTTTTAGAAAGAAATTCCCATGACATTAATTTAAATCTTATGTTTTTTAATCCTATTCAGCCGACTTAGTAATACTCGTTCCCTGCGGCACTGATTTGCTATGGTAAATGTGTTACACCACAGGGCTCTGGCAGTTTCACTGTGTAAAATTCCACCTGCAACTCTGGCTTGACTATTTATGCCTCATCAGCATAAAGAAAACTCCAAGACGTTTATACAATCCGGCCACTATTAGCACTTGACATTGCTTCACAGTACAAATAGTACGATTTTAATTGGCAAAATTACAACAAACCGACGGTCAGAGTGAGAGACAACATCTGTCTTGTTAATGCTACATGCTATCAAGTTGAATTCTGTACAGATGTGTTACTTATGGTGGAGTGAATAGAAAGTGACTAAGAGATGAATAAACCTTGGGAAGCCTATTAAAACTTGAGAGCAATTGCTGTAGATCCAAATCCAATGAATTAGCAGGCTTCGGGCAGTAGGGCTCCAAGAATCTGTGGCATGTCTTGGCAGAATATTAAACATCTTGCAGACATACTGGGTAAAAATACTCTAAACTCACCTGTTTGTGTTGGTCAATCCATTGCTGTAGTGAAATGTGTAACTTCAAAACAAGAATTTTATATTCTTCTAGGTGCCTACTATTAAGTTGGCAAGCCCTTTAAGGAATGTGAGAACAGAATGATCAAGTAATATAAAACATACATTTAATGGAATTAAAATATTCCTCTGTGGTGGGCTGGCGCACTGCCCGGGGTTTGTTTCCTGCCTTGTGCCCTGTGTTGGCTGGGATTGGCTCCAGCATACCCCCGTGACCCTGTAGTTAGGATATAGCGGGTTGGATAATGGATGGATGGATAAATGAATCCTAAATGGACTAATATTCTATCAAAGGTGAAAGGTATTGGCTGGGGATTTAGCCATCCCTCTCTTTTTGTCTGTTATCTTTCCTTGGCACCTCTTATCTGTCTCTGATTCTATGCAACACTAATTATCATGCAGTCACATGAAGGGAAATTAAAAGTGTGCTTTTATAATGGTGGTGTGACTACATCAAGAGTTGCATTGCTAACAATATTATGATGGTGCTCATGAAAATAGGTCAGAAAATGGAGACACCCATCAGAAAAATGTAACACAAAGCAGTATCGCAAGGATATTGCAAAGAAAATTGATAAAGAATAAGCAGCAAGGAAAATGACAAAAAAAAAAAAAACATACACAACCAGAACTTATACAAAATAAATTAGGACGATGTTTAATGCGTTCTTGACAAATGCATTCATAACTTCTTCTCATGTCCTACTCTGAAGTAGAACAAATTCTTATTCTAGTCAGAAATTAAGTGCAATTCCTATGAGTAATTCTGAGATGCTTGATAATATGGACCAAGATCATTGTAACAAGTTGACAGGTAAAATGCAATTACCACTTTATGACTTAGAAATTTCATAAGGCATTCGTATCAAGATATATTTGTTTAAACGCACAGTACAGTGAAGCAGTTCCAAATGGATTAACATAAAAGAAACCTAACATAACAGCAGTTTGGCAGGAAAACAGCTTGGAAGCAGAGCAGAGCAGGACATCAAGAACAGAAACAAAATAGAACAGAGTTAATAATTACTTATTTTTTTATAAATTGATCACCCAACAGAGATGCAATGTGCAAAGCTAACCAGCAGCTCTAGTCAGGATATGCTAGACTAAAGTAATGAGTCTTCATCTGGGATTTAAAAGCAGAGACTGAAGGGGCATGTCGTACATTAGCAGGCAGATTATTGTCCCTGTAACTAAAGTCTGGACCTCCCACTGTTTTTTATTAATATTTGGAATCTTTAATAGGCTGGCATATTGAGATCTTAATGTGTACTTCAGTTTGTATGTAACGATTAGTTCAGAAAAGTAAGCAGATTCTTGGCCTTTTAAGGGTTTTTATGTTAAAAGGAGGATTTTGAAATCAGCCATAAGCTTAACTGAAAGCCAGTGTAATGACATAAGAACAGAATTATGTTACTGTACTTTCGAATTCTTGTAATAATTCTTGCAGCAGTGTTTTGAATGAACTTAAATCAGAATAAAGAATGATTTGAAAAGCATATGTATAACATATCACAGTGTAATCAACCCTACTAGTAATAAATGAAAGGATTATATCAATCCCTTGCAATTCGCAGAGGTTAGGGTAGCAGGACCACCGTGAATGTGAAAATCAGCAAATAAATTTTGGGCCCATGGTTACCGTATATTCAAAATTTATTGCACTAAATAAGATGCAAAAAGTTGCAAAAAACACAAGATATAATAATCACTGTGCAATCAAATTACATGTGTGAGGCTGGTTGCTGAGACAAAGATATGTGGCATCCCCCACACAAAGTGCGCAGTTCAGTAATTCTTTAACAAACTGTAACTTTTTACAAATTTTAAATTATAATAAATTTGTGTGTATATTTACGGTAATAAGTGACAAAAAGAATTAATATTACAGATACAAAAGAAACCCAACAAAGCACTTAAGCAATAATGATAAACACTCACAACAAAGTCCAGTTTCACAGATGCAGATCGTGGTGTAACTGAAATTTTGTGGAAACTGAGAGCACTCCCCAGACAAAGACATTTTCCAAACCAGATGAAATGACACAAGTAAGCAGCCACAGGACAGAACATAAATCCAGAGAAAACTGTTATCTGATGGGCGTAATTATATTCCAATTATGCAGTGAAGCTTTGAAACAAAAAAACACCACTGACTGCAGTCCTGCCATCTTGATAAGGTTCACCTTTAAAACTAATGCTATCATCTTTAACCTAGCAGCCCTCGCAGCAACCACCAAAGCTGCCCAATGACACAGTACTCCAAGGTTTGCTGGGATCTGCAGTTCATTTAAGTAGAGGGGCTAAAGTATCGTCTGCAGTATTGCAGAAATGATCGCAAAACTCGCAATTCTATTTCCATTTAATTATTGATGACAGATGTGCGAATAGGAAGGTTTGTTAATCATAAACCTGTGAATTGCAAGGGCTAACCTGTAATTTGTTAGTTTCTTTTATATTTCGAAACCATGAAAAGCAGGTTTCAGATAGTGCTATTATGTGAGCTTTAAAAGACATACTGGTGTCAAAGACAACTATGTTGTGTGCTGATTTTAATTTAAACTAATTTTTAGACCAACTGAGTTAAAAAGTGACAGGATAACACAGATGGAAACAAAGAAACAACTTACCTTAATTTAGGAATAAAACACCTCTAAAAAAATAAGAAAGACTTTTTAGGAAAAAATGTTTGCCTTTGATGCATATCAGGTTACAGAATTCATTTTAGGGTTTTGTTTTAGATTTGGCTACTTGATTTATGCCTAAGCTTGCTTTGAGATTTACTTTCCATTTGACTATTTAGAACATCCTCTCTGAAAGGTCTTTATTTTCCGGTAATTTTAATACTCATATATAAAGAAACTAGCTATACCCTGTGGCTGCACCCACACAGTAATGAAACAGGACAAACTTTAAAAATCAATTGCCACTATATCTGATCATGTTCAGCTCTGACGGGAGAGCATTACCTGCATGGGGGGAAAAGCGCATGGCTGTGATATCTCTAGCAATCAACAGCTACCCTCTAAAACACATGGAGCTCCTATCTCTCTCTTAAAAATGTCAAACGTTACTCCTTAACAATATGTAGATGATAATGTCTGTTGAACAAACAGGTATCGCTAGCTAAGCAGAGGCAAGGTGCACTCCATCATGTGGTGAGACATAGACCAACTCGATCAGAGGTTGGTGAGGGAATGAGGAAGGCCCCACCCCCCTTGCTCTCAGCCCACAGCCACACTGTTGGATTTGCATAAATACATCAGTACTGCAAGCGAACTTTGGTATTTAGTGCGATGAGAGAAGTCTCAAAATCAACCGAAAACTTCAAGTAAATTATAGAAAACAACCAGATCTAAATCCTGTCACACACGTGCGCATGGGAAACAGCTGAAGGCCCTAAAGAATAGTAATTCTACGCTAGGCCAGGGAGCGGCTGAGTGTACTGGCTATCTCTCTCAGTCCCTTGCAGACCTTTCCTGGGAAATCCCACCTGTTGTTGGCCCCAAAGATGACATCACTTCTGGGCACTAGAAAGTCACTCCCAGTTCCTGCACCGACAACATCATTTCGTTTACAGGCTGTTAAAATGGCCATCTTGTCTCCATACAGGCAGTTCTGTTCTGTACTCTGACCTAAGCACTCTACAAAAGAAAAGCAACTTTCGCAGCCGAGAAAATAATATACAGGTGGCTGTCCCAACTCTTTATGATGTCTCCGACTCATTCTTATTACAGTGGCGTAGTCGGCAGGATGAGGTTTTCCCAGAAGAAAGGAACTGTGGATATACGAGGTGTGGCAGAAAAGTAATGAGACTGGCAACACTGCAAGTGATCTGGCAACGCTGCGCTGTTGTCCTTGATAGAGCACGTGTATCAGTACCCTCCCATAGCTCAGTGCGAGTTTCAACTCTTTCCGTTAACTACGTGATTTTTGTGACTGCTATTAGCGAAGTTGTGTTTTTGGTTGTGCGTCACGCAAAATGGAACAGCGGAATTTGGAGCAACGTTGTGCCATTAAATTTTGTGTTAAGCTTGGAGAATCGGCAAGTGTGACGTTTGAAAAGTTAAAACAGGCCTATGGGGAACATTCTTTATCCCAAGCTCAAGTTTTTTGCTGGCACAAATCATTTTTGGAAGGCAGAAAACACGTTGAAGATGAACACCGTTCAGGGAGGACTTCAACTTCGAAAACCAATGAAAACATCAAACGTGTGAACACTCTTGTGAGATCAGACCGTCGTTTAACATTAAGAATGTTGAGTGAACAATTAAATTTGAACAGATTTACCGTTCATCAAATTTTGACTGAACATTTGCACATGCGAAAGGTCTGTGCCAAAATGGTGCCGAAAAACCTCACAATTGAGCAGAAGGACAATCGAAAAAACTAGTGTCTTGATCTTCTTGACAGAATCGCTAATGAGCAAGATTTCTTTAGTCGTGTGATCACAGGTGATGAATCATGGATTTTTGAATACGATCCTGAGACCAAGAGGCAAAGTCAGGAGTGGCACACTGCAAACTCTCCTCAACCAAAGAAAGCTCGAATGAGCAAATCGAAGATCAAATCAATGCTGATTTGTTTTTTTGACAGAAAATTTGTTTAGAATTTGTTATTAGAGGAATTAGAATTTGTTCCTCCAGGACAAACTGTCAACCAAGTTTTTTATAAAGACGTCCTTGAAAGGCTCAAAAAAAGGGTCATTCGCGTGAGACCAGACATTGCAGATAAATGGATGCTCCATCATGACAACGCCCCATGTCACACTGCCCTCTCCATAACAGAATTTTTGACCTCAAAAGGCATTCCTGTGGTTCCCCAGCCCCCTTATTCACCTGACCTCAGTCCGTGTGACTTTTTCCTTTTTCCTAAACTGAAAAATGTCCTCAAAGGACGTCATTTCGGGACTTTAGAAAACATCCAAAAGAGTGTAACAGACATGCTGAAGACCATACCGGTTGAAGACTTCCAGCGCAGCTACCAACAGTGGGAACGTCTCCATCGGTGTGTAGCTGCCCAAGGGAACTACTTTGAAGGGGATAACATTGATGTTTGAAAAAATAAAAACTTTGGTAAATAAAAAATCAGTCTCATTACTTTTCTGCCACACCTCGTACTCAGGTTGAAGAGTACCGGGGCAGTGTTTCCGGGCCGGGGGCGTGCTCAGTGCTCCGGAGTGACGTGGTGCAGCCTTCAATCCCACCAAGGGAAAACGAACCCCTAGTCCTACACAAGGAGAATGTTCAGTAGTCCCACATTCCCAGGGGGAAAACGAAAAAGGCTTATTACAGTATGTTCTATCAGAGGAGAGGACTGAGCCGCCCATTGGGACCAAGGTCCCAGAGACATGTGGGCTATCCCCAGACCAGCAGGTAAAAGCCTTACAAACTTAGGAATATGATCCGGAGAGATCAACCCGGGAGCAAGCTTATGCTCTCTGGGAGCTAGTGGCTCAATGGCTGAAGCCATTTGAGTTAAACACCCTGCAGGAGACACCTCCTCCGCTCAGCCCCGCTCTTTCTTTGCACAGAGCGATAGCCTTAACTTCAGTTCCGAGTTGAATGCTAAAGAGAGACGGGAGCTCGAAACAGTGATCCTGTCAGTTCCGGAGGTAGTGAGTGAGAAACCCGGAAGGACCTCTCTGATTGCAAACGACATAGTGACAGAACGCCCATATCGTCTTCCCGAGGCAAAGAAGGCAGAGGTGGAGCTTGAGATCAAGCGCATGCTGGAACTAGGTGTGATTGAGGAAAGTTATAGTCCCTGGTCCAGTCCGATTGTCTTGGTCAGTAAGCCCGATGGGAGTTGGAGGTTTTGCAATGACTGAATCAAGTCTCCCAGTTTGACACCTATCCAATGCCTTGCATGTATGACCTCCTTGAGAGACTTGGACAAGTGAAGTTTTTGACCACACTTGACATGATGAAGGGTTACTGGCAGGTTACTTTAACGGAACCCGCGAAGGTTAAGACTGCGTTTAGCACCCTTAGCGGACACTGGCAGTATCGGGTCCTGCCATTCGGGTTACATGGGGCTCCGGCAACTTTCCAGCGTTCCGGCCTCATAACGTGTTTAGTGCTGCTTATTTGAATGACGTTGTCATCTATTCCAGCACATGGAAGGATCACGTGCGGCAGGTTGAAATAGTATTGCGGACACTGGGTGAAGCCGGGCTTCGAATTAATCCAAAGAAGTGTTTCTTTGGTTTAAAAGAAGCTAAATATTTAGGCTACCTGGTCGGTCAGGGTGCCATGAGGCCACAGTGCTCCAAAGTTAATGCAATATTAAACTGGCCCCGTCCGAAAACCAAGCGGCAAGTTCAGGGTTTCCTCAGTTTAGCCAGGTACTACCGCCGTTTTGTACCCCAGTTCTCCGAGAGGGCAGCCCCATTGACAGACTTAACAAAGAACAGGGCTCCCAGCTACGTGGTATCGACTGACAAGACTGCCGCTGCATTTTGTGACCTACAACAGGCCCTTATGTCAGCACCTATATTGAAAGCACCTAACTTTTCACTTCCTTTCATTCTGCAGACGGACGCTTCTTACACAGGCCTGTGGGCCGTGCTGAGCCAAAGCGTCAATGGTGTTGAACACCCCATCATGTACCTGAGCTGGAAACTGCTAGATTGGGAGACCAGGTATGCAGCAGTGGAACGGGAGGCTCTTGCGATAAAATGGGTGATTACACAGTTGAGGTACTTACCTCTTGGGCTGTGAATTTACTCTGGTGACGGACCATGCACCTCTCCAGTGGATGGCCTTCCACAAGGAGTCGAATCCATGTGTCACTAGGTGCTTTCTTGATCTCCAACCGTATACGCTTTCGCTTGTTCACCATAAGGGCTCTCTCCATGTCAATGCTGATGCTCTCTCTTGAGTCCATGACCTCTCGGACAGGTCCGCCCGACCCGATGGGTCTGGGCTAAGGTGGGGGGCCTTGTCACACATGTGCGCATGGGAAACAGCTGAAGGGCCTAAACAATAGTAATTCTACGCCAGGCCAGGGGGCGGCAGAGCGTACTGACTATCTCCTTTAGTTCCTTGCAGACCTTTCCCGGGAAATTCCACCTGTTGCTGGCCCCAAAGATGGTGTCACTTCTGGGCACGAGGATACCACTCCCAGATCCTGCACTGATGACGTCATTTCCTTTACGGACTGTTAAAACTGCCATCTTGTCTCCATACAGGCAGTTCTGTTCTGGACTCTGACCTAAGCACATCGTGCTACAAAAGAAAAGCAACTTTTGCAGCCGAGAAATTAATATACGGGTGGCAGCCCCAACTCTTTATGATGTCTCCGACTCATTCTTACTACAATCCATTAAATACTTCTCTCGTGAAAAGCGGACAGACATACAGAGAGAACGTGCTTGGACCACAAAATTTTTAAAACCGTTTCTTAGTGAGCACCTATGGGCCAAGGGTAACCTACACTCCAAATTTCAAGTCCCAAGTCCTCATGGTTCAGGAGATTTCGTGATGAGTGAGTCAGTGGTATTTGGCTTTTATATATACAGTAATCCCTCGCTATATTGCGCTTCGACTTTCGCGGCTTCACTCTATCGCAGATTTTATATGAAAGCATAACTAAATATATAACGCGGATTTTTCGCTGCTTCGCGGGTTCTGCGGACAATGTGTCTTTTTACTTCCTGTACATGCTTCCTCAGTTGGTTTGCCCAGTTGATTTCATACAAGGGACGCTATTGGCGGATGGCTGAGAAGCTAACTAATCAGAGCACGCAGTTAAGTTCTCCTGACTGAGAAGCTAACCAATCAGAGCACGCAGTTGAGTTCCTGCGTGCTGAATGCAGTGTTAACCAGGAAGTCTCGTCTCACTCATTCAGCATCAACGTGTTTCGCTGTGTAAAGAGTTGTGCTCTTTAGTGTTTATCTTTGTGCATAGTCAAGCCCTTTATTATGGCTCCAAAACAATCTGCTACTGCTTCAGGGGCCGTGCCCAAGCGCAAGAAGAAGATGTTAACGATTGCCGAAAAGGTAAACGTTTTGGATTTGTTGAAGGCTACGATTCTTTTTATTTAAAAAGTAGGAAAGGAATATAAGATCTATGGCTGCAGTGTCCTTTTAACCAGGGTGCAAAACGAGTTGTAAGTGGATATAATAAGGCAGTAGTCTGGATGGAATCTGCTTTAGGGATTTGGATTGAAGACTGCCAGAAGAAGAACAACGGCAGTGCTACACAATCACCTGAAGTGGCTCCTTTACAAGGGCTGTAACGCTCTCCTTTGTTGTGCAGTAAAATTAAACTCATTGTTATCGGACAAGTCATCGTGTCATTGTTGGTGAGTAACAATAATTAATTTTCTTCTTACAGTGCTTAGTACATGTACGTACGTTTAGTGTCACTGTACACACATTTACTGTATACTATTTTTCTTGCATTGTACGTATTTATTGCTGGTGGCCTGTCTATCGTAATGGCTGTAACATATGTGATATCGGAGACACTCAATATCTTTAAAATAATATTTAGGTTTTACTGTATATAAACAGTGTGTTTGTATACATAATTTCAATGAATCTTACCTAATATCTAAGAGAATACAAAGGGATTATGCTGTATAACTCTGCGGGGAATAATTATAAACAGTGTGGGAGAGTTTATAAGGGCTTAAAATATATAAAAATAACCATACAAACATATGGTTTCTACTTCGCGGATTTTCACCTATCGCGGGGGGGTCTGGAACGCAACCCCCGCGATCGAGGAGGGATTACTGTATAGATATATGGAATTACGTAATTTTAAATGACTATCCTTCATGTTGTACCTTCTCAACTGTTACTATTTAGTGTTACTCTACTGTAGTGTCAGTTAGTGCTTTGATCGTTATGCTTTCACAAAGTTTTGCCTGCTTTTGGAATCCTTTATTGTCTTGTGCTTTATGGGAACGTTTTCCTGATTTATTTTGGTCATTGCCTGTTTTTTGAAATGTATTTGGAAATCTGATATGCTCATATTTTATTGTAGGGGAAAGAAAACCCAATTAAATGTGAAAATCAGTTTTGCCATAAATGTTACAGTTAACACTAATCCATAATGAAAGTATCTCAAGAAGGCAAAATACTTCTGATTAACTATTTCAAACCAAGATGCACTTTTGAGATAGTGACAAGAACATGTGCTAGAACTACACCGGTTTAAGAAATAGACAATTAGTTATGCTGTAGATTTGCAAGTGTTTGTCATGGAAACTTCCCTATCATCCCTAATAATAAGACTAAATACAAGGAGAAGCTAACAGACTGCCTGTGATAAGCCCACCAATAAGGAAGAAAAGTAAACTACAAAACTGAAGAACAACAATTTAAAACACTAACTACAATTTTTAAGAATGAATACATCAAGGATGTAACAAAAATAAAAAAAAACGGAAAACAAAAAAAAAATATCAGACTTTTAAAACACAAAGAGAAATGCAGCAGTGGTACTGAGAAGAAAACCAGGAAGGATTTACGGCACAAAAGCTGATGCAGCCAAAGATCATGTGGAACAGCAGGATATTCTTACCCTTGAGGTCTTTTGAGGCTGCAATTAAACCAGAATTAAACGAACAGGTAAAATGAAAGGCCTGAAGGTAACACAACACATGATATTATCAAACCCACACAGTCAATTTCAGTTTTGTTTAGAAATGCAATGCAGGGACCAACTCTGGATGGGGTTGAAGTCTATGGCGGGACCCACTTCTGAACTTACCCAACATAGGGTCAAATTAGAATCACCAATAATCTAATGTTGTTCTTGTATTTTTACATTTTTTATCCAAACAGTATTTTTTAAAACAGTAGGACACAAAAGCACTGAATATGACCTTACTGGAGTAGTGTTGAAAATGTTGAAAGGAGCAGCAGATCTTGGAGTTGAATGGCCAACAGACCTATATAAAAGGATTGTGCATAAATGGGGGAATAATGACAACTGAAAAAGAATTGCTCTTGGTCCACCATACAATGCAAAGAGTGATCCGTTGGGAGTGTGGGTCATAAGAATCAAGGAAGCTTTTGGAACGGGCAATGAAGGCGGTTGAAATAGTGCTAGAGAAAAGAATCAGGAGAAAGGTAAGAAGATGCACTTTTGATTTTGTGCCTGGGAAGAGAATAAAAGATGGAATCGTTGATGTGAGGTAAATGCAGGAAAAGCATCAGACAAAGGGAAAGAGAATGAACTGTGCACTTGTAGATCTGAAGAAAGTATTTGACAGTGTGCTAGAAGAGATGATGAGAATGAGAATGTTACCTGTGGACAAATGGTTGGTGTCTGAAGTGCTGTAAATGTACGAGGAAACACAAAAGGTGGTCAAGACAGCACATAGGGAAAATGCAGGTTATGCAGGGAGGTTGAGATGAACCAGGGGATCTGTTGCTTTTTGTGATAGTGATGGAGATGGTGATCACAGAAGTGTGGAACTCTTGGATGATTATGATCTCCTGTTGAAGGTAAAAATGAAGTGGAATTTAAGAAGATACAGAAATGGAAAATTAAAGACTGAAAGGTAAATGCACAAAATACAAAGGTGATATTTGGAGATAAAAGGGTCAGACATGTGGAAGTGGTGGGTGCATGGATATAACGTGCATGGTAGAGATGTTGGTAGAAACTGAGTTCAATGCGCAGATTGTTGGAAGTGGGTGCATAAAAGATGTAGCGGTGTTTAGGCTAGTCTGTATGTGGGGAGTACAACCTTGTTTTGTAAATAGTATATTTACAAAAGCATGGCCAATGAAAGCAGAACACGAGGCAAACCTGCAAAATACTGGACATTGACTATGATCAAGTGGAGATGTATAATGTCACAGAGTGAGAGGAAGATGAATGTTGAGTTAAGAATAAAATGTGGAGATATTAGGTGTGGTGCAGAGGAGAATATGACCAAGGTAGTTTTGGCAGGTGGCATGAAAGACAGAGGACAATTGGATGAAGAGATGCAGATGGGTAAAGCTGAGAAGGAGACCCAAGAAGACATGGTTGGAGTTAGTGTCAAAAGGCAAAAGATGATTAACTGAAAAAGTGCACCAAGTTGGAGGTGGAGGCAATAATCCCCAAAGGGAACTAAAGTACATAGTGCCAGATGATGTGAAAAGAATAGGTCGCACCCCAAAGGATACCATGAAGAGCACAGGAAAATATTTAGGGAGCAATCCACTTACTTAGATAATCTCAAGTCACCAGTTGGGGATGTTGAAGGGAAACTGAAGTCCCTGGAGAAATACTCCAGAGAGCCACAGGAAGAATGTGCAAACTCTATATAGACTGACAGGAGGTGCAATATTAAAATGCAGTCTGGTGCATACAGTTACATATGGTAACCAATCTGCCAATATGTCACTCCAAACCAGTAGAAAAATATTGAAAAACCGTATTGTGTCAAAGGAAGCAGATTAGTGAGAGCAGTACATACACAACTGTAAGGTGCTGAAAAAAACACTTAGAAGTGATAAATTGTTTTTTTTTTTTTTATGGACAATGTTGTCTGCTCTTTTCTTCTATTATTCAATTTCTTCTTCATTACTCAATGGACGACAAAAAAGTAGAGAAAGAGAAATCGGGAGAAGAAACATAATCAGCTTAGTTCATAACAAGAAGACTTATTAATCAACACCAAATCATTATCCTAATACATTGTCAATAAACAATCTCGGATAACTTTGAAGCCCATGATAAATCATTTCAAAAGTGCAGCACACATCTCCTCAATAGATAGGGAAATGTTTCTAATAAAACAGGTGCTGTGAACTAACTTACTGCTTCATCTCCTATCTTTCCTGTCTTTAGAAAAAATCTAAAAACATGTTAAATGTTATGATTGGATACAAGACACCGGAAATTTCTGGACCTCAAGGTACTCTGTGACGATGCGGGTTCTGCTCCAAGCTGCCGTCTCCAGTTTGCTAGCTCTTGAACCCGACACCGGCGATGAGCTGTACAGTGAGACACAACGAAGCAAGGGGATGGTGCAAAAAGGTGCAAAAGTGCTTTTATTAAAAACAAACCAAAAACAGTGTCCAAATAAATAGTGCAGTCAAGTGATCATTAAATAAATAATCTATACTAATAAAAGGCAAAGCCCTCACTCACTCACTCACTCACTCATCACTAATTCTCCAACTTCCCGTGTAGGTAGAAGGCTGAAATTTGGCAGGCTCATTCCTGACAGCTTACTTACAAAAGTTAGGCAGGTTTCATTTCGAAATTCTATGTGTAATGGTCATAACTGGAACCTACTTATGTACATATATACCGGCCATAGCCTGCAGCTCGCTCGCCGTGTGAGGCGGAGTTACGTCCCTCATCGTCACGCTTCCCACGTAGTTGAGTGCCTGCCCATATAAGGCCGTCCGTCAGCGGCAATCCAATAGAAACACTCTGCCGTGAAATATTCACGGGTGAAGGACTGTGCTTATGCAGACGAAGATGAAATGGTCAGGGTGGTGTTTGGCACTAACTCGGCGAAACTGCGAGAGAAACTTTTAAGTGCCAGGTCTTAGCTAACATTAAATAAAGCACGGTGTAAAAAGTCAATGTCCAGCTAAAGGAAGACAGTGTAAAAAAAACCCGTGCATGCAGCGTGTCACGTCTCAGATAAAGAGGAAGACGGGCTGTTTATTGATGCAGTAAGAAACGAATCGATGAATGAAACCTGTTATCTTTACAACTGTTGACAAAGGAATGTAACTTGAACACAACACATCCTCCAAATACGAACCTGATTGAAAGAAATAATGATAATCAAATCCTTGATGACAGCAACACTCATAACAGTCACAAAACAATTACATTGACAATCATGTTATGTTATTTTTAAAATGTTCCCTTTTTCATAATTTCTTTAACACAGTACTTCTCCGCTGTGAAGCGCAGGTATTTTGCTATATATATATATATACCCCGATCTACATACTGTCAAATAAACGAACCACACGCCGTGGCGCAACGCAAGAGGCGAATATATAAAGTCAAAGCCTGATTATATAAAGTCAGCGTCGGAATATATAAAGTCACTTCCGAATATATAAAGTCAAAGCCTGATTATATAAAGTCAACGTCAGAATATATAAATTCATTCCTGAATATATAAAGTCAAAACTTGAATATATAAAGTCAGCGTCAGAATATATAAAGTCATTCCTGAATATACTGTATAAATTTAAAGTCAGATTATATTGATATTGATTGAAACAACTCAGGCACATTTTTAGTAAACTCAATGAGTTCCTAATACAACGTAATGAAATAAGTTAACAAAAACATCTTCAGAAAAATATAAAAAAAAAAAAAACACTGTTCAGTGAATTCATTTAAAATGATGTATGTGCCCGGCATTTTGAACACTATATTTATTTATTCTTTTTGTATGGGCGCATTTTTGGACGAACCTCACAAGCCCCATCGACTCTGAGTGGCTTCTGTCGAAGTTTACCTTTCACTAGCACGAGTGAAATGACAAGCACAGAAATTTTATATATTCCAATGCTGACTTTTTATATTCAAAAATGACTTCATATATTCCGACGCTGATTTTATATAATCAGGCTTTGACGTTATATATAATCGGGAATGATTTTATATATTCTGACGCTTACTTTATATATTCAAATTTTGACTTTATATATTCAGGAGTAACTTTATATATTCCGACGCTGATTTTATATATTAAGGAGTGACTTTATATATTCCGACGCTGACTTTATATAATAAGGTTTTGGTGTTATATAGTCAGAACATGTATATATATATATATATATATATATATATATATATATATATATATATACAGAGATCCCTTGCTATATCGTGCTTTGACTTTCGCGGCTTCACTCCATCGCGGATTTTAAATGTAAGCATATCTAAATATATATCACGGATTTTTCACTGGTTCGCGGATTTTTGCGGACAATTGGTCTTTTAATTTATGGTACATGCTTCCTCAGTTTGTTTGCCCAGTTGATTTCATACAAGGGACACTATTGGCGGATGGCTGAGAAGCTACCCAAACAGAGCACGTATTACATATTAAATAAAACTCCTCAATGATATACGATATGCTTCCCGTGCGGCGCTTCGCAAAATTAAAAGCTCTAGCAGCACGTATTGATTTTTGATTGTTTACTTTCTCTGTCTCTCTCACTCTCTGACATTCTCTGCTCCTGACGAGGGGGTGTGAGCAGAGGAGCTGTTTGCACAGAGGCTGTTTGCTTAGAAGATACGGACGCTCCTGTAAAAAATGCTGAAAGACTACCTTCACATTGATCCCTTCATTGCGGCTGCTTTATTGTGGAGCTTCACATACATAAAAGCCCAAGAGCCCTATTGATTTTTGATTGTTTACTTTACTCTCTCTCTCTGACATTCTCTGCTCCTGACGGCACTCCTTTGAAGAGGAAGATATGTTTGCATTCTTTTAATTTTGAGACGGAACTGTCATCTGTCTTGTCATGGAGCACAGTTTAAACTTTTGACTAAAGGGTGTTATTTCATGTCTAGAGGGCTCTAATAATGTTAAAAAAACGTATTTAGAAGGTCATAAACAGGTTTTCAATGCTCTAACTGTGAAAATATTAGATTTATAAATAAAGAATCCTACTTCGTGGAAATTCATTTATCTGTCTGGAGCGGATTAACCACGATAAACAAGGGTTTACTGTATAACTGTGCGGAGAATATTTATAAACAGTGCGGGAGAGTTTCTAAGGGCTTAAAATACATAAAAATAACCATACAAACATATGGTTTCTACTTTGCGGATTTTCACCTATCGCTGGGGGTTCTGGAACGCAACTCCCACGATCGAGGAGGGATTACTGTATGTTTATACAGTGGTGTGAAAAACTATTTGCCCCCTTCCTGATTTCTTATTCTTTTGCATGTTTGTCACACAAAATGTTTCTGATCATCAAACACATGTAACCATTAGTCAAATATAACACAAGTAAACACAAAATGCAGTTTTCAAATGATGGTTTTTATTATTTAGGGAGAAAAAAAATCCAAACCTACATGGCCCTGTGTGAAAAAGTAATTGCCCCCTGAACCTAATAACTGGTTGGGCCACCCTTAGCAGCAATAACTGCAATCAAGCATTTGCGATAACTTGCAATGAGTCTTTTACAGCGCTCTGGAGGAATTTTGGCCCACTCATCTTTGCAGAATTGTTGTAATTCAGCTTTATTTGAGGGTTTTCTAGCATGAACCGCCTTTTTAAGGTCATGCCATAGCATCTCAATTGGATTCAGGTCAGGACTTTGACTAGGTCACTCCAAAGTCTTCATTTTGTTTTTCTTCAGCCATTCAGAGGTGGATTTGCTGGTGTGTTTTGGGTCATTGTCCTGTTGCATCACCCAAGATCGCTTCAGCTTGAGTTGACGAACAGATGGCCGGACATTCTCCTTCAGGATTTTTTGGTAGACAGTAGAATTCATGGTTCCATCTATCACAGCAAGCCTTCCAGGTCCTGAAGCAGCAAAACAACCCCAGACCATCACACTACCACCACCATATTTTACTGTTGGTATGATGTTCTTTTTCTGAAATGCTGTGTTCCTTTGACGCCAGATGTAACGGGACATTTGCCTTCCAAAAAGTTCAACTTTTGTCTCATCAGTCCACAAGGTATTTTCCCAAAAGTCTTGGCAAATATTGAGATGTTTCTTAGCAAAATTGAGACGAGCCCTAATGTTCTTTTTGCTTAACAGTGGTTTGCGTCTTGGAAATCTGCCATGCAGGCCGTTTTTGCCCAGTCTCTTTCTTAT
>JANRMT010061414.1:32582998-32676171 GCA_026402145.1 Polypterus bichir lapradei
AGCAACACTCATAACAGTGACAAAACAATTACATTGACAATCATGTTACGTTATTTTTAAAATGTTTCCTTTTCTTTTTCATAACTTCTTTAACACATTACTTCTCCGCTGCGAAGCGCGGGTATTTTGCTAGTCCATTATAAAGGTAAAAATCCCCAAAGGTTAAATCAAGGCTAAAACAGCAGCAGACATTGGGGCTACACCAGCCAGACACAGCTCCTTCCCAGCCTCATCAACTCTCCTAAGGTTTACTCAGCCAATGAGCCGCCACGGTCCTCTCTCTATCGACCCCTGTCTTAGCTGCCTCCACCGGCATCTGCTAGACCACTCACAGTCGGTTGTCATCCTTCTCGCACATGTAGTCGTCCCTCATATCCCTAGCGCGGACTCCTCCTCAATCATACCCATTCCTCCACATTGTCAGTGGACACGATCCGTCCCTTTAGCGCCGATCACTCGCTCTATCTGGGACCCTCGACTGCACTGACCTTCCTTTGACTTAGTTGGCTGGCTCGTCCACTCTCTTGCACTACCCCAGGTCTGCTCTCTCACTCTCCAATCTTTTACCGTTCTCCTCTCTTTCCACCTTGCGCTTCTCCTATTTATGATGGGGATGTGGCTCAGGTGTGGTGATTAGCAGCTCCTGGCTTCAATCACGGATGCGCCCAGGAACTGCTCTACCACCCCCCCTCTTTTGGCCGCGAGTGAAGCAATTCATTTAAAAAAAAAAAACTGCCCTTTTTTTCTGAGCTGTGGACCCGCTATACCACATACTCATGCTAAATAAAAGCCTTTGGAGATGCTCAATTATATTATTGTTTATGCTCACCAAGGGAGCCTTCTTGCCAGGCTTCTCTGGAATAATGTCAAGTTTTCTCTTTTGCATGAACTGCAGTTTTTCCATCTCCCATACTCTGGTTTGGGTCTAAAATAAAATGTGAGATTGCAAGATTACAAAAAGGGTCCTTGTTTCTTTTAAGCACTATGGAAACCAGCATAGCAGCAATACATTCTCAAACCCTCATAATACAAATTCAGAGTGACGGAGAGCCATGGTCTATCATGCCAGCACTAAGCACAAGACAATAAACAACCCTGGACAGGGCGCCAGTCCATTGTACAGCAGTCATATGATATAACTGAATTCTGTTACTCAGTATAATTGCAGTTCCCTTTCTTCTACTGGACACTCCTAAGGAGGTCACGCTAGACTACAGCTTATTATTTGGTTGGGGTCAATTGAAATCTCAATTTCCATGACATAAGGTCTCTGATAATTCTGATATGTCAAGGTATAAGTTTAGAATTTCTTGTAACACATTTCACAGCTTCTGAGGCTGCAATAGTCTAAACACATTCCTAATTCTCCTCCCACAGTCACTCAGTCTTCAACAAGCCAAAATGATTATCTTTTATATCTCTATCACCTCTTTTACGGAACGCTTCTATGATTACTTTGCGGTTAGTGGTTGTGCTGGTGGAGTCTACTTGGAATGATGGGATTCCATAACCACTGCAACATGTTTTACAGATCTCTTCCCCAGGTATATTGGACACTGGCTCTGTGTAACAGCACACCATAATTTCATCTGTTGCATATGGTTCAAGGCAAAAAAAAAATCCTGGACAGGACACCTGTTGATCAAAAGGCAAACACACAAACACACATACACATACACTCCCACACCAAACACACACTAGGGCCAATTTTGTATTCCAAATTCACCTAACCTACATGTTTTTGGACAGTGGGAGGAAACGAAGCACCAGAAATCCATGCAGACATGGGGAGAACTTGCAATCTCCTCACAGAGAGTGTTGAAGTGAAATTACCGGAAAAGATGCACCCAAAGGTCTTCACCTGAAATGAAGGCTCTAGGAGTCAGTGGATAGGCAAACAGAGTAATTAGCTTTATTGCAATAAAACAATAACACAGACTCAACCCAATTCAGCCAAATCAAGTTGAGCCCCAAACAGTTAAAAAATTACAGTTTATATTATCATTTCTTATCACTCTGACCTCCCTCAAAACAGCTCATTCGCTGTCCATTCTGACTCCTTTTTCTGTAGCTGGCCTGTCACATTCTTTCATAATAGCCACTATTATTTTTAGCTTTTGTTATTGGTCTCTACTTTTCTGCTTTGCTTATTTTCTAGTTGGCCTTGAGCTTAGAGACGTTCCCCCTTTTTCCACCCTTGGGCTGTTTTATCTTATCACTTCCCTTCCTTGGTCTTCGAGCTAGTTTATATTGGTGGCTAGTGCTAAGCTTTAATTAAAAAAGAAATATGGCATGTGCCTTTATTTAACCATTCATTTAGCAGGCCTGACTTGCATTAATATTTGCACTAAAGTTAATGCTTATATATTTTTCTATATTTATTTATGCTAATACATGAATATACTAATTTTATTTTCCATAAGAGGACCTGGAATGCAAACCACTGTGACGCACTTATTTAATATAGTATTCATCCATCCATCCATTATCCAACCCGCTATATCCTAACTAAAGGGTCATGGGGCACCAACCCACCACAGTTTAATATAGTAATTCAGGTTAATTATAATTTAGACTTGGATGAATACTGTTAATGTATTAGAACTTTAGAATAAAGTCTTAAAATGTATGTTCAAGATGGCATTGCACAGGACAACATACTGTATAATGTTCTAGCATTTTTTTTAGAGATTTTAACTATTGCATCATTTTTAGATGTAAAATAAGGTTAACGTTAACAGAGTGCATACAGTGGATTCAGAGAGTATTTAGACCACTTCACTTTCTGCACACTTTATTGTGTTGCAGATTTAATTTAAAAATGTACATTTGCCATTATTGCTCAATAATCTACACTCAGCAACCCATAATGACAACCCAAAAACATTTTTTCACAAAAGTTTGCAAATTTTATAAATATCAAAAATAAAATTTCTCACTCCTATCTGTATTCAGATATTTTCAGAATGTATTACAAAATTTATGAAAATCATGAACTTAAATCTCTAATTCCTATAAAGCCCAATTGGAAGCAATTACAACTTTGAGTCATCTTGGGTAAGTTTTTACAAGCTTTGCACACCCAGGATCGGGTAGTTTATCCCACTTGTGCTGTCAGCTAATCTGTATGTTATCCATTAATTTAGTTTTTTAATCATAAGTTTGTTCATCTATGCATCATTTTTCAAAATCCGCTTTTTTGAATACAGGTCAATGGGAAGCTGAAACCCATACCAGCAAAAGGCCATAAGACTCAGCTACAAGCAGAATCTTCACAGATTTGCCATTCAGCCTTTGAAATGTGGGAAGAAAACTACATTACCATAACCTCTATGATTCATTAACTTGTGGTATGTAAACCTCCTTTTGCTCCTCCTGCTTAGCCACTGGAGTTACTTCATCTGAGTGCCTGTTTACCTATCAGTTAATGTCCCCTGATGTGGCCACCTTACTGTTGCAGGCCTCCTTCTGTAAGTTGTGCATGCCAGCTATCTAAACTGATATTATGCACCTCATATTCACCCCATAGTACCTGAGGAATCTGCGCTACCTTAGGCTTGCTACCAAGCTGTAAATTTTAGAGTCAATTTCATAAAAGTTCATATAATTCAGTAAAAGAATGCGCACATGTTTTTGCTAATTGATACTGCATATGCGAGAATTTTAAAGGTATGACATTGACAAACATGCCCAATTCAAAAGAAGCAGAAACACGTTCTTGGTGTGCCTAGCTTGATATATGTCTATGTATTTAAATTCTATTGAGCAAGTTAGTCAGTGTGAAGGGAGGCAATCAAATAGTTCTGATGAAATTTGATGTACAGGATGCCATTCTTTCATTTTTAGATTAAGTCATTTACCATTTAGATCAGCCAAAGACTGCCACCAGAATTGTATTTATGAATTTTCATCTGCCATTCAGAAGCTGTTGCTGTTAGATGGCTCTTTAAATTAAAAAATAATGGAAGCATGGTTTTGTGGATTAAATAATTTTTATGTGGTGACCACAAAAGGCCAGCATTACAGATTTTCTACCCAAACAGTTGAAGCTAAATGCTGGAGTTCCCAAAGTGTGTGTCTCTATCCTCACTGCTTTTTTTTTCAATTTATATAAATAAGATTATCTGTGACGACGACCAGTTAATGCTAATAAAATATGCGGATGATATGGCACCGCTTATACTTTTGACTGACACTTCTAAAACCAAATGCATATTTTCAGTATATTAATCGTCTTATATGCTGGTGTGACTGTAGTTTTTTAGACCTTAATTTAAAGAAAACAAAATGAAATGTGTTTTCAAAGTAGAAATTATTTAGACAAAACTTGGTTTGAGCCAATTGTCATGTAAGGACAAGAAGGGAAACAAATCAAGGTTTAAACAGCTATTTTAGAAACAAACCTTGCATTTAAAGAAATTTTTCATTATACATTTCCAAAGGTATATTTTCAAATTTATTGCCATGTAAAGACATCACAATTAAATTCTCACTTGTAATTCTAGTAGCAGCATTCTATTTTTGTTTAAAAATTTTCAGTAATATTATTACCAATAGGGTAATGATGAAAGTATTATTCATCTTAACATTCATTTTAATTTGCCACAATTGTATTCTCCTAATGTTTTTGAAGTGTACTCATTAAAGTTATAAGCTAATGAGTCAAATACAAGTGCTGTTTAACAGATAATACTATTTTTCCCTTTTAATCTGCCCATAACCTAATTGTACTTAAAGGCACCGTTTATGGAAGGGCACTGAGTCAATTGCACTCTTAAAAATACTGGTTCTTTAATGGGAATTAATGTTTCTTTACTGGGTTGTGTGGTTCCTTCTTTAAGTTTTGCTTGAGGAAAGCACCATGTCAGGAAGTTGGTTCTTTGTGGTTTATAAAACTACCTGATATGTAGGAAAAAAACGTAAACGTTTAATGTCTGGTACCTAGCAGGACATTACAGAGTAAAATATTGGACTTAGCCTGTGTCATTGCATGCAGCAAGAGTGCTTTAAAAATCATATAACGTAATGGTATTTCACAAATCTGTCACTATCCATTCAAGGTTATTTACTTTATGGAGCTGTTTATATGTATAAATAAACAAAGGTTCTTTCTGGAATCTTCATATGGATGGGTGTTTGGGGAACAGAAATGGTTCTCCTATGACATCATTTTCACACTTTTTTTTAAGAGTGTGGTTGCCAGACCTAAATTTGGGGCTATTTACCCCAATCCGGGAGTTAAGCTAGAGAAAAAACACAGTGCTAAAACTGAGTTGAAAAGTCTCTACCAGATTCTTTTGAGTCGGTACTTTGCTTCTTCTTCTTTCGACTGCTTCTGTTAGGGGTTGCCACAGCGGATCATCTTCTTCCATATCTTTCTGTCCTCTGCATCTTGTTCTGTCACACCCATCACCTGCATGCCCTCTCTCACCACATCCATAACCCTTCACTTAGGCCTTCCTCTTTTCCTCTTCCCTGGAAGCTCTATCCTTAGCATCCTTCTCCCAATATACCCAACATCTCTCCTCTGCACATGTCCAAACCAACGCAATCTCACCTCTCTGACTTTGTTTCCCAACCGTCCAACTTGAGCTGACCCTCTAATGTACTCTTTTCTAATCCTATCCATCCTCGTCACACCCAATGCAAATCTTAGCATCTTTAACTCTGCTACCTCCAGCTCTGTCTCCTGCTTTCTGGTCAATGCCATTGTCTCCAACCCATATAACATAGCTGGTCTCACTACTGTCCTGTAGACCTTCCCTTTCATTCTTGCTGATACCCGTCTGTCACAAATAACTCCTGCCACTCTTCTCCACCCCTTCCACCCTGCCTGCACTCTCTTTTTCACCTCTTTTCCATAATCCCCATTACTCTGTACTGTTGATCCCAAGTATTTAAACTCATCTCATCAACTCTACTCCTTGCATCCTCACCATTTCACTGACCTCCCTCTCATTTACACAGATGTATTCTGTTTTGTTCCTACTGACCTTCATTCCTTTCCTCTCCAGAGCATATCTCCACCTCTCCAGGGTCTCCTCAACCTGCTCCCTACTATTACTACAGATCATAATGTCATCAGCAAACATCACAGTCCACAGGGACTCCTGTCTAATCTTGTCTGTCAACCTGTCCATCACCATTGCAAATAAGAAAGGGCTCAGAGCTGATCCCTGATGTAATCCCACCTCCACCTTGAACGCATCCGTCACTCCTACCGCAAACCTCACCACTGTCACATTTCCCTCGTACATATCCTGTACAACTCTTACACACTTCTCTGCCAATACTTTGTACAAAGTACGAAGTCAATACTTTGCTACAGGCTACTTATAAAGACAGAGCTGTACTTGACCTGCCAGCCAAAGCAGAAGCCTGCAGTGACTGTGACAGAAAAATAATAATCTTACAAAAGCAGTCCTATAAGCCATAAATATATATATTGCAAGGCATAGTGAGGAGGAAAGACTAAGCAACATTATATACATTATCAGTATAGCCTGACAATGGGCACATTTATTTAGCAATGACTAATTGCAACTCAGTATTTTGGAAAGCCTAATGCCCCTTGTTATACTTACACATTTAACTGACCCTTCGAAATGTCTCCTAAAATACAAAAAAAAAAACCAAAGTAATATCAGGATTTCTACCCTCCTGTTATAAAGGACAGTTAAACTGGGAGTTACTAAAGGTGTTTAGCCTTTTAGTTAACAATTTGGGTTTGACATACTACAGCATCTAAAATAGCTAAAGTAAGCCCTGATTTGATGGCCCCTTCTCTGATAATTCCCTTTATCTGATCAGCATTTCGACAGTGTATTGCCAGTGGTACAATGGCGATTGCAAACAGCAGCGGTGACAAGGGGCATCCTTGTCTGGTACCATGTTCTAGTTTAAAGTAGTCTGAACAAATGTTGTTGATACAAATTGAAGCTTCTGGATTGGTATACAGTAGTTTAATCCATGCACAAATGTTCAGGTCAAACCCAAATTTCTCTAATGTAGTAAAAAGGTATTTCCATTCAACCATGTCAAATGCTTTTTCTGCATCCAATGATAATAATATTTCTGGGGTGTTTGACTTAGTTGGTGAGTATATTACATTAAACAGGCATCGAAGATTTGAAGATAAGTGATATAAAATGATAAATCCAGTTTGATCTTGTGATATTACTGAAGGGATCACTTTTTCCATCCATCCAGCTATGATTTTTGAGAGTATTTTAACGTCATTATTCAAAAGTGAAATTGGTCTGTATGATACACATTGTAATAAGTCCTTATTTTGTTTAGGAAAAATGGTGATTAATGGTTGGCGAAAAGTTTGAGGAAGAGTTTGATTGTCTCTGGCTTCTGTAAATGTTGCTAATAGGAGGGGAGCTAGCTGAGCGGAGAATTTCTTATAAAATTTGCAGGGTAGCCATCAAGTCGCCTTGAAGTGACTTTATAGCATCTAGTAATTCTGATAACGCCAAAGGTTTATCGAGTTCCTCCGCACTAAAAGTGTCTATTTGTGGTATCTGTAATGTATCCAGAAATGCATTAGATTGTGTGTCGTCTTCTTTAAACTCAGTAGAATATAAGGATTTATAGTAGTCTGTAAATGTATGCATTATATTTTTGTGGTCGATGATTTTGTCTCCGTTCGTATTGGTGATTACTGGGATTGCGTTGCGGACTTCTTGCTTGTGAATTTGTTGAGCTAAAAGCTTATTAGCATTCTCTCCGTGTTCATAGTAATGATGTCTGGATTTATAAATTAGTTGTTCAGTTTCTTTAGTTGTCAAAAGGTTTAGTTCTGAATGCAGCGCCTGCCTTTTCCTATGTAGAGCCTCGCTTGGAAGCCTGGCATGTTCTTCATCTTATTCTAGTAATTTCGCTTTTTAGCTCTGCTACTTTCTTGGTTTCTAATTTATTTCTGTGGGAAAGATATGAGATATCTGTCCTCTTAAGAAGGCCTTAAGAGTATTCCTGCAGAAATCTCTGAGGATGTTTTTGTCTCTAGGAAGAAACTGATTTGTTTTGATATAAATCCTGTACAATTCTCGTCTGCTAATAGAAGTGGGTTGAGACGCTATCTGCGAGGTGAGTGTGTGGGGCATAGTGACTTTAGTTCCAAGATCAGAGATGCATGGTCAGAAATAACAATAGCATCGTATTTGCAAGATTTAATCATAGGGAGGAAATTATTATCTATAAAGAAATAATCAATTCTTGAGTAGCAATGATGTACTGGTGAGTAGAAAGAATATGTTCTTGAGTTTGTGTTTAAAAACCTCCAGGGGTCTGATAAGTTGTGACCCATTATAAACTTTGTAATTATCTTTGCAGTGTTAGATGTCGTCCCCCCTGTGATAGAAGTCCTATCTAAGAGTGGATTTAAAACACAATTAAAGTCCCCAGCCATTATAATTTTATGAGTGTTCACATTGGGAATGGATGCAAATAAATTTTGTATAAATTCCTTATCATCGACATTAGGTGCATAAGCATTTATCCAAATCATTTTACAGTTAGATAAGTTACCCATGACCATCACATATCTCCCTTCAGGATCCAATACTACATCTGATGCTACAAATGAAACTGTTCTATGTATGAGAATTCCCACACCTCTAGTTTTCTTTGTAAAGCTAGAATGGAACATTTGGCCAGTCCAGTCCTTTTGCAGCTGGAACTAATCCTTGCTCAGTAAGTGGGTCTCCTGTAAAAATACTATTTTAGCATTTAAATTTGTTAGGTGAGAGAATACTTTCTTTCTCTTTAATTCGTGATTCAGGCCTTTAACATTCCAGCTCACAAAGTTAACTGTCCCATCATGGATACATTGATTCTGAATTTTTGATGTCATTTTATGGTCTTAACTGGAAGTGAGACAGCTTTATCCTTAATTTCCTATTTCCCCAAGAGTTATTGTCATGCAGCCTATTGTTACGTTGGTAGCTACAATTATAAAGATTAAAAGAATAAATTAGATATAGATATAGCTTGCTCTCTTTCCCTCCCCCCCTTAACCCCCCACCCTCCCATTTTGCCTCCCCACGTGAGGCTGGACCCCACTTCACGCAGTCCCGGTCCTCTGACATACCCAGAGACAGAGCACGTCCAAAGCAAAACAAGCCCCCACGCAGCGGCGTTTTAGGATTAAAAAATAGAGATATCTATTGCCAATATAGTCTAAATACTATATGCCTAAAATATAATCATTAACAAACTATGAACTTAAAATATATATAATCTTCAGCAATCTTAATGTATTAAGTTAATAAACCTGGGGAATGGTGTTAGAAAGTGGTCCAGAATAAGCATAGTAAGTCTTAATGCAATAATAACAATAACAATAAACCAAGGGTATGATGTTAAACAGTCTCCTTTAGGGTAGAGAAAAAATAAATAAATAAGATAAAAAAAAAGAATTAAGCACAAACATCTATAACCGTAATTAAAACATAAACAGATAGTGTCCGAGTAGTAAAGAGGATATATAATTATAAAAACCCGTATCTTAACAAATAGATCAGACAGTAGGTTATTTATCTTTGCCATGTCATGACAGGTTATGACTCACTATTGTGTTTCAGAATAGTGTCGGGATCAGCTTTCTTAATTCGTTTTCTGCTTCTTCCTTGCTGGCGAAGACATAGAATTGACCGTGCAATTCCACATTCAGTTTGGCAGGATACAAGAGGCTGTATTTGATATTGGCTTACCGTAACCGCTGTTTAATGTTGTAGAAGGCTGCGTGTTTAGTAGCTGTTGCTGGAGAGAAATGAGGGAAGATATGAATGTGGTTATTTTCATATATAATCTCTTGCTTGTGTCTGAGGAGTGCCATCACCTCTAGCTTAAAAAATAATCTCTCGAAGTGAATAATAAAAGATCTAGGTCTAACGGTATTTGATCTGCGTACGCGATAAGCCGCTGCTATCTCAGAATCTGCTTTAAAGTCCTCTCCAATTATTTTAGAAAATTGTTCAGCTGCGAATTTCACTGCATTTGGTACTTTCTCGATTCTTAGGTAGACCTTCGATTCTAATGTTATTCCTTCTGCTTCCATCTTCCAAAGCAGCAAGTCTGTCTCCAAGTGTTGTTGCTTTTTCTTCAGCACTGGCAGCTAGATTTTCGGCTGTTTCAATCCGAGTCATGAATGTCTCCTTGATATCCTCCAGTTGATCAGCAAATGTGCTCAGTTTAGACAAGGTTTCCTGAATGTGCTCTTCAATTTTACCCAGCATATCTTTAAAGACTGCCTCAAAGCGAATACATAAGCGTTTCTCCAAGTCTTTATTATCCTGCTGCCGCTCCTGTCACAGCTTCTCATTTAGCTTCTCATTTGCATTTTCCCTTGCCTTCTCATTTGCCTTCTTGCTTTTCCTTATATCTTTCTTTATCTCTTGCTTGAACTCTGCTTGACCTTGAGCTTGAGATTGCATGAGCTCAGCGATCATCACCTTCAGTTCAGACAGATCATTTCTGCTTTCGTGCACTGTAGGTGAGGCGGTGGGCTCTATTACAGCCGGTGTTCCCGGCTCGTGTGGAGTAGATGAAAGCATGGACTGCAAGGCCTTTTCCAGTTTCAGATGATCTTCTCCAATCAGTGAGCTATCGTGACCTGCGTCACTCGCACTTGTACATTCGCTCCCCATTTCGCTCTCAGCTGGAGATGATGTAGCAGACCATGGTCCCAAGGAGTCTGGGCTTTCACCCATCTTATCCAGGTCAGTCTCTGAAAGGCCGTAACTTGAGCTTGAGCTTGAACTTGGACTTGCCGATCTGAGCTTGGATGTAGCTTTAGTTTTCGTTTCTTTCGGAACCCCTTTCTTGTTGGCCATGTTTATATATGCTTGCATATACTGTAGTAGTGCCCTCAGGTTGGATAAATACAGGAAATCACAGGATAATAAGAAGATAATATGAAAAATAACACCGCTGCTAGCGGAGCTCCGCTTCAGATGTCCATTTCTCGCAACAGATGAGACCAAATCCCTCCCTCCCTTCCTGACTAAATTTAACAGCTTTATATGTAACCTAGCTATAAAATATGATCACCTAGCATAGATGGGTGAATTTAATATTGACAAAGACCTGGAAACAGACATCTTTCTCAAATGTTTCACACACTTGCTAAACTCAGTATGGTTATGGTTTGGATAACTAAAAGTAAAAGTCATATATATATAGTAGGTTCCAAATTAGAAAGACAGGCATCTTGGTTGGGATAAAGAAGGTATTAATACTCAGCCAAGAGGCCATAACGGACAAACTGGGCAAACAGGCTCACCAGGACCATTTACTCCCCCTTACGACAGGTGGCAGTGTTCCTCAAGGCCGGACAACATTAAGACACCCGCAGGGTGGCATGGGAGTTGCAGTCTGGAAACACAACTGTTTCATCTTTGGATGCTACCAGACTGCACTGTCAGGGGGAGAACTATCCTGGCTTCCACACAACCTGGAAATGCTCCAGACGACCTGGAAGCAGTTCTAGGGTCTACTTTAAAAGAGAACCCACTGCCTCACTTAAATGGAGTCGTGAAGCAATGACTGTGAATGGTATATTTTGCTGGTATTTTTATGAAGAAAGCTTTTTGCCAAATAAAAATTCTGTATTTGAACCTGGAATTGTTTTGGGTATTGCTGTATCTGTGGTATTGGGCTCAATGGTGCCCCCTTGTGGTTTCAATATATATTAATGGATACATACTAGTTAGTTTCCTCTTATATTGATGAGCTTCAAAGTACTTTGCTTTGCTGTGCATTTAAACAAATCTGTGTCTCTATGAGTACTAATTCTGCATTTAGCAATTTGTAAAATTTATAATTGCATTTAATCTAAGAATTTGTCACAGTGGTCTGCATCTGTGCTCAGTGAAGAGTGCCGAAGAAAAATGAATTGAATTAAAATGCATTAGACATACACTAGACCTATTACTTGTGCTGAAATTCAAAATGAAAGTATAATTTCACTAAAAATAAAAATAAAAGTAATTACGATTAGTTCCTGCTCTCACTAATACAATCACCATTTAAAGCAGGAATAGTACAATAACTGCAAATTGAAACTCTACAACACAGGTCACTAATAGGTGGACTGCGGTCCAGGTCCGGACCCAGACTCTGTTCTGTCCGAAACCCAGACCTGTATCAGACATATCATTGAGTTTTATTTAATTTTGGTGGAGATTACATTCTTACCAGCGACTCTTTTCTGACTGTTTCTACACCGCTACTCAGTGAAAGGGACCTCCTACGTGTCTCTGATTGGCCAGTACTTGTTGCCTTCGTGGGTTCGAGTTGGTTGGGTTTAAGCATGAAGATTGAGATTGGTCATGGTGAAGGCAAGAATGTCAGCCAATCACAGGCAGAGTAGGGCAGGCCTTAACTGAGTAAAGGCGCAGAAAACCTGCATTCCGCGTGAAAACAGCTGGCGCTCTTATGGCGGCGGCACTAACAGGGAGAGAAAAATATAAAGGAGTGAGAAGACAAAAGAGAAAAGTGGCAAAATTACGAGTCAATGTGCCATGGCTTTTTCTAAATGGCGGAAGCTTGATACTGAAAACCGGGCTTTTAATCTGAGGTGTTTATGTTCATATTTCCCGTAAGAAGCTCAAAACCTCTGTGTCTCATCTGCTCTGAGACGGTGGCAGTGGTTAAAAGGGGGTATGTGAAACGTCACTATGAAACTAAGCACAAAATTACATCTGAGAAAAGTTACCCACTAAATTTGCCAGTTAGGCTACAGAAAATAAGTGATCTTAAAGCCAACTACGATTGACGATTTTAACATATTCATTTACTGGCCAACAACTCGCTTGTCCCCTTTAGAGTTGCATGGATTTTGGGATGTCACAAAAAACATTCAGTTATAACAATGTTCATACATGCATGAGGATGGCACTGACACCGTTTAAAGCCCCAATTTAAAATCCTGGCAGACAAGCAAGAGCTGACTTCTCTCACTGAACAAGAGAAAGTAGGGAGTAGGATATGAGGGAAAGAAAGAGGGGACGATACGTTCAGTTATTTAAAGAAGTTCAGATTTACTGTGAAACTGGTTAAGCCTGTTCAGTTGTGCACATATTAAGAACTCATATTTTATTTTTATATGAGGCCAAGTCTTTTTAATGTTGAAGTGTTAAAACTTATTATTATTATGATGAAAGTACTTATTATTTATAATTCTCAGTTGAATGTCAAATTTACTTGCTTTTACTTTTGTTATTTATGATTTTTTATTTATTATTGTATGGAGCACTCCAGAGTTGCACTGAAAATAAATATTGTTGAAATGACGTTGAATTCTAGCTTTCTTTGTTTGAATTCATTGTAAATCAAAAACGCAACTTAAACATGATGATGCTGCGGACCTGTACATGAGGGAATTTTCTCTATCTGAACCCCCTTAAATCATAATTGACTGCTCCTGCAAGAGCTCAACCTTAATTCTGTATGATATAATTAAAATGGGTCTCTGAAGATGGCCTTAGATACAGTAGCCCCATTCAAAACAAAGGCGATTAGAACACAGAAAACCACACCACAGTTTAATGAGAACTCTCCAACTCATAAATTAGAATCTAAAAAATTTGAGTATAGATAAAAAACAACACTCATGCACTTTTTAGAACAGCAGTTAATTTATATATCAGAAATATATTCTTGCCTTGGAAAATTATTGCACTCATTAACGGCACAGATTCTAAGAACTTCTTCAATGATAAAATCAATAATGCAAAATTCCAGATTTCAAAATCATCTTGCAAATTTTGTATCGAAGTGTCATTGTAATGAATGCTTCAAAATGTTAACTTTATACCAGAACACAAAATCATAACCATCATTTTTAAAATGAAATTTTCTACTTCTTCTTCTTAATACCAATTCCAACAAAATTAATGAAAGGATCAATCACTGGTCTGGCAGCGTTCATTCTTAGACTTATTGACCCACACAGTTCCTGATGAACTGAAAGTATCGGTTGTCAGACTATTATTAAAAAAATCAAAGATAGATCCAAATATGCCTAATAATTAGACCCATTTCAAATTTAAATTTTCTTTCTAAAGTGTGTAAAAATATTAGCTACACAGCTTCATTCTCACTTTACTCATTACAATTGAAAAGCTTCATTCTGGCTTTCACACTGGTCACACCACAGAAACTGCGTTAACTTGCCGTGTCAATGACATTTATCAATTTTCTGATGAAGGGCACACTACAATTATCATTGTGGTAGATTTAAACTTTGCCTTTGACACCACTGATCACTTGATTCTGTTAGACAATCTTATACATTACATTGAGCTCTCAGGCACTGTCCTTGAGTGGTTTAGTTCCTATTTAAGAACTTGATTTTGATATGTACAGAAATGTTCTTAATCATTTAGTTCCAAAGTTACACATGTGTGTCTTTCAGGGCTCAGTACAGGAAACCTTACTGTCTTCATTTTATATGCTGCCTTCATATGCATTTTTACTTCTCCTCGCTGGGAGATGATACTCAGCTATATATTTCGTTCGGACGAAATGATGTTTCTGTAGTGACCTTAAATAATTGTGTCAATGAGTAAAAAGACTGGATACGCAATACCAACTTTGAAAACAGCAAAAAATTCAGTGGTACTAATAAGTGGAAATAGATGGGAACAAGGACTTTTGTCTTTTCAATTCAGTAGGTCTATCCATTAGATTTGCTGAATCAATATGCAATTTAGATTTTACCTTTCACATTACATACTTTAAACACCAAATAAAACATGCTTATTCATGTTAATAATAGGGAAAATAATGTTTTATAAATATGTAGGGTACAGAGAAGTTAATTCAGCTATTTGTTTTTACAACTGACAGAAAAGCAGATAATAGTAAGGTATGGTACTGAAATAAAAACAATAGTTATAGCATTCTAACAAGCAATGTAATTTTCACATAAAAAATCAATTGTTATTTTTGGATTGTTAATTTTGTAATAATTTGTTTGACATTTTTATGGTTGTTGCAATGTTGTTTTTCTAAATGTCACCTGTTGCAAATCACATAGCTTGGACCTTACACAGTGCGCTTATTGATATTTTTGAACCTCTGCTTCATTTTATGACCATGATTTTTGGCTACTGTATTGGGACTTGCCCCCAGCTTGTTTATCTCCAACTTACTTTTATTTGCATCAAAACCAATAGTAACAAACATAAATGATACAAAGAATAATACAATCTTGGTGGGTCAAAT
Organism: Polypterus bichir lapradei; assembly: GCA_026402145.1. NCBI lineage: Eukaryota > Metazoa > Chordata > Cladistia > Polypteriformes > Polypteridae > Polypterus > Polypterus bichir. Next base: position 32,598,233 of record JANRMT010061414.1, read on the forward strand.
TATATTTCCTTTTAATGAGAAAATGAAAAGAAAAAGATTTCTTGACAGAGATAGAACTCCTTGTAAAGTGTCCTGCAGCTAAGCAGCAGTAGATAGAAGGGTCCACGAAAGTGTACATTTTAGATTTTACAAAGTAGCAGCTACAGGAGAGACTTCTTGCAAATGTCGGCTTTTCTACCAAGCTCCAACTGAGCTAATCTCTTTGCAAAAGTGTCAGGAGTACACCATTTGAAATGAAAGAAAGGTCTTTTCTTTCACAAATATATATTTTTATTTTGTTGTTTGTTAAATTATTTTAAGTGTGCATTTATACTTATTTTTTACAATTGTCATTTTTTGTTACAATGTATCATTTTTTTCTTATTACAGTATTTGAGAAATTAGAAGAAGGAGAAGTGTAACTTAGTGCCATGGGTTTTAGCCAAGTTATAGATTGCAGGCGTGCACTGGAAACTCCAGTGGTGACCCAGGTAAAGCCATTCTGGATTCAAACAAACCTCTGAAAGGCACACATATATGTAAATATAGCAGTCGTATTGTGATTGATGGTATAAAGCTGGTAACATCACCCCAGTACTGCAGCATTTACTGTATACAGGGAGGTCCAGATCTAATTATGCAATTATGAAAAGGCAAACACATCGCACCCGCTGTTCGACTGACAACCGTCTCCCCGCCATTTTGAAATGCAGGGCAGGTGCTGCCATCTATCGGCAACAAAAATATTTTTTTGTGAATGCTCTTTGTAATAAACTTAATAAGTAATAGCGTAATGAAAATTGCATAATTAGATCTGGACCACCCTATAGAATTCTAGGTTATGGTGGAATGTGTGATGGATAAGATTCTTATTTGTGAGAGAGATTGTTGCTAGTAGTTGTATAGCATTTCATGGCTTGACTAATTGACCAGCCACAAGGCAGTTTGGTATAATTAAGCTTGGTAGGTCATTTTTAACATTTTTATCTAAATGCTTTTCAGCATTTAAGAAATAAGTTTGGTCTCGAGAAAAGTGAAGCCAAAATTAAGGTAGGTGTTTTTGTTGTTCCTGAAATCCGTGAACTGATGCTTGACAATAAGTTCAAAAGATAACTGAAGCCCACTGAATCAGCACCCTCATTTGTGCAGGTTGTCCAGAATTTTCTTGGCAGTCACAGAGCAGAGAATTGCGCTGAGCTTGTGGAGAACCTGCTGAAAGTGTATCAGTTTATGGGAGCCAGAATGTCACGGAAGATGCCCTTTTTACATTCTCATCTCGATTTTTTCCACCAAATCTGGAGGATGTCAGCGATGAGTATAGGGAAAGATTTCATCAAGATATAAAGTTGATGGAAAACAGATATCGGGGAAAATTTAATCTGAGCATGATGGGAGACTACTGTTCGTTCTTGCAAAGAGAGACAGATGTGCAGTATAAGCGCAAAAATGAGTGCCTCCAACATTTTTGGGCACGCTGACCTCACTTTTATATTGAGGTAAATTGATGTAAATATGCTTTAACGTGTCTCTGGTATTGTCTTCTTGTTTGTTTTCAGAATAAACACATCAAACTATTTTGGTGGGACATAGTTCAAACTCCAGATATCGTGTTGACATATTATATTGATATTCAAAGGTGTCAAAACGTCAATGATGTGTATTTCAAAAACCTGACGTGCTAGCTTAATTCCGATTTCATATATGAAATCAGTATAAAAAAACTTAATAAAGAGCTGCTCTGAAGTTCCCAGTAGCAAACAAAAAATATTTTTTTATAGACCACTAAGGTTAAAGAGCCTTTCATATATACATCCTCTGTGTTTCAAGACCAGTCCAACCTGTCATAAATAACATTTAACAATTTTACATTTAATATTAATAACATTTTTATATTAACATTGCTGGGTAGTGGGTTCATATAGTGTGCTGCCTCATCACACAGTTGGATATGCAATAATAATTCAGCTTTGTGTACCAGCCCTTTTATGTGGTCTAATGTCTCTGTTTTCTTGTTATGCGTGCTTTATATTAATTTCGTCAATTCTGATGTCTTACTTTATCAGAGTTTACTGGTTTACTTGTTTAGTCATTTAAAAAAAAAATCAAATGGTATTTGAGGTTCAAGTAATAGTAACACATAAAAGCTGATTCTTTAGAGTCTGGCACTAAACTCTGTTAAGTGCATATGTAAGTTAAGTGTAATTTTGGTATCGAACAGTTCGGAACAAAAAAAAAAATATTTATGACTGCAGTGAAAAAATGCATTGAGCATTTATTTGAAAGTTAACATATTGACAAACTTTAAAAACTAATCTCAATAATTTAAATTAACAATCATACCTTACTAGCTGAGCAGCCAGTCTGTCAAACTGTCCATCACCATTGCAAATAAGAAAGGGCTCAGAGTCGATCCCTGATGTAATCCCACCTCAAACTTGAATGCATCTGTCACTCCTACCGCAGACCTCACCACTGTCACACTTCCCTCGTTCATATCCTGTACAACTCTTACGTACTTCTCTGCCACTCCTGACTTCCTCTTACAATATCAAGGCTCCTCTCGAGGCACCCTGTCATATGCTTTCTCCAGGTCCACAAAGATGCAATGCAACTCCTTCTGGCCTTCTCTAAACTTCTCCATCAACATCCTCAGAGCAAACATCGCATCTGTGGTACTCTTTCTTGGCATGAAACCATACTGCAGCTCACTAATCATCACCTCACTTCTTAACCTAGTTTCCACTACTTTTTCCCATAACTTCATGCTGTGGCTCATCAATTTTATTCCCCTGTAGTTACTGCACATCCCCCTTATTCTTAAATATCGGCTCTAGTACACTTCTTCTCCACTTCTCAGGCATCCTCTCACTTTCCAAGATTCCATTAAACAATCTGGTTAAAAACTCCACTGCCATCTCTCCTAAACACCTCCATGCTTCCATAGGTATGTCATCTGGACCAACAGCCTTTCCATTTTTCATCCTCTTCATAGCTGTCCTTACTTCCTCTTTGCTAATCCGTTGCACTTCCTGATTCACTATCTCCACATCATCCAACCTCTTCTCTCTGTCGTTCTCTTCATTCATCAGCCTCTCAAAGTACTCTTTCCATCTGCTCAACACACTCTCCTCGCTTGTAAGTATGTTTCCATCTTTATCCTTTATTACCCTAACCTGCTGCACATCTTTCCCAGCTCGGTCCCTCTGTCTAGCCAATTGGTACAGGTCCTTTTCTCTCTCCTTAGTGTCCAACCTTTCATACAACTCATCATACACCTTTTCTTTAGCCTTCACCACCTCTCTCTTCACCTTGTGCCTTATCTCTTTGTACTCTTTTCTACTTTCTGCATCTCTCTGACTGTCCCACTTCTTCTTTGCTATCCTCTTCCTCTGTATACTCTCCTGTATTTCTTCATTCCACCACCAGGCTTCCTTTTCCTCCTTCATTTTTCCAGATGTCATGCAAAGTACCCTTCTTGCTGTCACCCTTACTACATCTGCTGTAGTTTTCCAGCTGTCTGGTAATTCTTCACTGCCACCCAGCACCTGTCTCACCTCCTCCCTAAACTCAACCTTGCAGTCTTCCTTTTTCAACTTCCACCGTTTGATCCTTGGCTCTACCCTCACTCTCTTCCTCTTCTTGATCCCCAACATCATCCTACAGACCACCATCCTATGCTGCTTAACTACACTTTCCCCTGCCACCACTTTGCAGTCTTCAATCTCCTTCAGATCAACTCTTCTGCATAGGATGTAATCTACCTGTGTGCATCTTCCTCCATTCTTGTATGTAACCCTTTGTTCCTCCCTCTTCTTAAAATATGTATTCACCACAGCCATGTCCATCCTTTTGGAAAAATCCACTATCCTCTGACCTTGACACAATACCTGCCCATCACCTCCTCGTCTCCACTATTCCCTTTACCAACATGCCCATTGAAATCTGCTCCAATCACCACTTTCTGTCCCTTGGGTACACTGTTCATTACTTCATCCAACTCACTCCAAAAATCTTCTTTCCCACCCATTGCACACCCAACTTGCGGGGTATATGCACTAACAACATTCATCATCACACCTCCAATTTCCAGCTTCATAATCATTACTCTGCCTGACACTCTTTTCACCTCCAAAACACTCTTGACATACTGTTCCTTCAGAATAACTCCTAACCCATTTCTCCTCACATCCACACCATGATAGAACAATTTGCATCCACCTCCAATCCACCTGGCCTTACTCCCCTTCCATTTAGTCTCTTGCACACACAATATATCAACCTTCCTTCTCTCTATCATATCGGCTAACTCTGTCCCCTTTTCAGTCATACTGCCAACATTCAAATTTCCTATCCTCACTTCCACTCTCTTTACTTTCCTCCTCTCCTCCTGCCTATGGACACGTCTTGCCCGTCTTCTTCTCCTTCTTCTTCGGCCAACAGTAGCCCAATTTCCACCAGCATTCTGTTGGCTAACAGTACTGGTGGTGGCCATTGTTAATGCTTGATGGATATTCCTGGTATAAAGAATATTAGTCTCACTGGATAAAATCTAGAATAGTCATCAAATTATAAATATTCTGGACCATACATTACAGTAAATTATTCATTTCTACGTGGTAAACAATTGTGAGCTGCAGTACGGGGAAAAATTATTTCAGAGGGGACAGGTGTATAACAAATGACTGTACGGCACTACATTATACTTGAATTCCAAAATAGAGTGTTCCACGTACTCCTGGTTACATCTCAACTCATTCCATAAGCTTGAACACTTTCACATGAATCTTGCCAAATAATTAAAACAGAATGCTAAGAACGACAATTGTAAAATGTTGACTGAGTGAAAAGAGCCACCCAACCATTAGAGAGTTGCAGGGGTAGCTGAACCTTCTCCAGACCCAAACCCACACTCATTCTTGAATTTTCTGACAATCACAAGTGAAAACATGTCCACTATTTATTTTCATGAGATTTAACAGGGAATGTGGTCCAATTAATCCCTTTACACTAAGTCTAAGACTGTAAATACAGGTTGGTCGACTTGGGTCAGATTCTTTGAAACTATTTTAAGGTCTAAAAACTTTCACAGAGTATCTTTTTAGGGTCATGAAGATGCACAATGGTTGTTTAGTTTTATGAATGATGTTTAGGCAAAATCCTTATTTATTTTGGAATGTTTTTCAGAAAATTGTTACAGATAATACCGTACAATTTTTTCATTCTTTACAAAGGAGGTACACACAAAACAGGCAACAATTTGAAAACCTACTGTGATTGTCCACCTAATAATGATGATATGGAGAATGAAACAAACAAAAGTATGTCTTTAGTCCAGTATAACTTGAATTCCACTGTTTTGGATTACATCCATTCTCCCTCTCACTGCCCTTGACCTTTTTTGAGTGTTACGATTCATAAAGCAGAGTAACACCAAGATCTCCTGTCTCATGAACATTTATGTACTTTACTCAGCCGTTCTCACACATTTTAAGTAGTTTGGGCCCTAAATTTACTATAGGCAGATTCGTTCTTAATGTCAACATTTGTGAGTATATATAGTCTCCAACTAAATATATTAGTTTTCTTAATGTTCAGGTGTAAGCATCATTGAATAGCCCATTGTTGCCAATTGTATTGTCATAACTCATCCTTTTACTCATTATATTGAGCTGAAATATTATAACCAAACGTGCAAAGTACACCATAAAAAGTCTGTAAATAAAGCTCAGCTGCAAATAATACAATCAAAATGTGACAAACAATGAAGAAATAGGGTTATCTGCAGATAAATGATAGAAACCAAATTCCTTGCTGCTCTAACATTACTACTCAGAATATTATAGCTGAAAAAGTGCATTGTTATTGTCACAATTTATTATTATTCAATTAAGTCAGAAACGGCAGCTTTCCACATCAAAGGAAGATTATTTTCATGAAGTTCTGAGGAAATCCTTAGTTTCTTTATAGAGGAATCTGAAGAACATGTGCATTGTGTACTGCACAGAAAATATTTTAGAAGGCATAAAATGCTACTTTTGCTAAAATCACATACAATTAATAATAGCTTTGAGTAAGAAAGGTGCAGAATTAAATTTATAATATTAAACAGAATACAAGTTTCTATGGATGAAAAAAGGATAAAAATACATCCAAAGGAAATCTTCTCTTTTCCTATTGAATTGCTTTCAGACTTACGCAAATCCAGAGATGCAAGAATAATTTCATATATCTATAATAGATATGTGTGCATAGCAAAGCTTTATAGCCTAATACAATGACCTATTTTTAACAAATATCACACGTCGATGCACTCTTATGTCATTAGGCCTACAAGGAAATTTAAGTACTTCTATTTTATTAAGACTTTAAATCTCTTGCCCACATTCTGGCAGCTATCAGTTCATTTGGCTTTGTTAGTTATATTTTCCTAAAAAAAAAAGACCACAATCTTTGCCCTATATGTTGGGTAATTTTCTTTCTGTATTCTTTCCCTGAATGTACAGAAATTGAATATCATATTCTTAGAAGAAGGATAAGTATTAGACCAAATTCTGTAGAAAGTTACAATACTGGGCATACTAGTCATACATTGTAATAAAGAAGATTCAATTAAAAGGAATCCTGTGGAGCGCATTGTCTTTATCTAAATATGGTAATCTGCTCTTGAACCATGAAAAGCACACTGGCAGGGACATGAAGAAGTCTTTCACCCCTGAGTTAAAATGACTGTTGAAAACCCTGTGTGAGGTGTGAGGTACATTATCTGGTTTCCTTTGGTTACATTTTCCCCGGAGATTCCTTTCTGCAATTCTATTGCATACTGGAATGGAAAGAAACAGAAATATATAATAAAGAATAAAATGTGTTTATGTGGATAATTGTGATGTACAATAAAACACTATTAACAACTTTAGTGTTTATAACAGTTTAATGATGAGCACCGCTTTTTAAGATAAAATGCTACACTATTGCTTTTTTATTCCTAATTTTAAAAGATATTGTTCAGTGAGAAGAAACAGTGTAACTAAAGGTTGTATAGCCTCACTGGAGCACGTTCACACTCTATAAAGTATTGGATTTACATTAAAATGCCCAATGGGTATGACAAAGTTGTCACCTTGACCTCTTTTGATTTTTTGTGACAATTACAGGGTGTCTGAATGAAGTGCTGTTCTCCCACAGAGACTTCAATTTAAATGCGCATAAATTTATCCAGATGCACTCCAAACATTTATAAGTTCAATGTGAGCTATCTGAGCACTGTGAAAATCCTATTTGGCTTTTATTGCATGGAATTTGTGTCTCAGGCAGGCACAAATAAAATGGATAGACTTGACCTTGGTTTTTTTTTTTTTTTTTTTTTGCATTTTTCACATTATATACTGCGATGTTATACAGTTACAAAGTTTATACAGTTATCTTTGGTTCCATTTTTCATTGCAGAAACTGTGACAATAAATAGCAAAAATAATTAATTTTCCCCCTGGGGTATATGTATCAGAGCTACAGATCTCTGTAAGGAGTCAGATCATTTTTAATTATCAGCAACACACATATTGATATTTAAGCTCGTTAAATGAAAAAGTAATTTTGTGTAAGCAACCAAGTTGACTAAACTAGACTGAATGATTTGAAGCAAGTGTTCAAAATTAGCTGATGTATCTCTTGCTATATTTTCTTTATACTTATTGAACTCCATCTTTAATAACTTCACAATGCCTACTTATAGCATTTTCAGTAGAAGTTTAAAAATGATAATGATAAGAACTGAAAAATATATTTCAAATATACTGTACCAATCACATTATTACTATTATTATTTGGTTGAAAAATGTAACTTACAGTATGTAATCAAATGAAAACAATTTTTTGTTTTTTAGATTCTTACATAAAGTGTTATGCAAATGAGCACTGAGCAACAAATTCTTACCATGTGAACAAGTGAACTCTTCCAAAATTAAAAATTCAGGACTTTAATCAAATGCATGCTTTTCTTAACATGAATTTCAGCAGGAATATGGAAAAACAAACCAAGTAATTAGCATCCAGATTCTGGTTTTAAATCTGGTAAAATTCAAATTCTGAAAAGATGAACTTACATACAGTTAATAATAGTAAGTTGATTTGGTGTGGCATTCTATACATGTTTTTTTTATTTACATCAATTAAACATGTTGATATGTGCATAAGGGTGCCTTACTGTACAATAGATTTTGTCCTGAATTGCTGTGCTGCGTTTTCGGGAGGACCACAGCCCAGACTCACTCCACCTGTTTTTCTAAATCCAGCTTTCCTCATTTGAATGTGATCAGCCACAACAATAGTGTTAGAAATGGGCCGGGAGATGTGTGTTTTGAGAAACTGGCACAAAAACAGTTATCTGTTATACCAAAGTATTACTATCAAAACCAAAGTAAAGAGGTCTTAACCTAAAGTGAGATCATAACAAGAATGGAGTGGGGTCATTACCAAATCTATGAGAATATTACCAGAACCAAAGCACTAAGACTACCAACTGAATCAAACTTTTGGAAAGCTATGACTGAACTGAACTGAAATTAGAAACACTGTGAGCTCAAGACTAACTTTCTTTAAAGTTTAAATCTGTGAACTCTCACATAGAGCCGACGCATTGCGCTGAGTTTTACAGCAGAGAAGTTGTGAGGTGACATTCCTTAGCAATGGTGCAGTTCTGTCCTAGCAACCTCACCAGCAAAACGCTGAGACTCCAAAATGGCTGTGTGATATACTTACAAGTAACTGACCAAAATTTTAATGTTATTCTGAAACATGTTCCTTAAAAAATAAAGCTTTAGGCATGTTCAACACAGATATACCTATGACAAAAACATTTGTTCAGGAAGATGTCCAAGGTTTACCAGTTCTTACCATAACAGATGTGATTCCACGCTTAGCTGGGTCCTGCCCAATTCTGTTGGGACAGGCTCTGGCTCCACACAACTCAGCAATGGAAAAAACAGATTCGCAAAATGGATGGAAGAATTTAATTTAATACCATTTCTTATATTTAGCCAAGTTTTCATTATACAGTAAAATCATTTTATACAGTTTGTTGTGAAACTGAAGAATGCCCTCCTACTGTCTTTCTACATCTGGAATAATGTAAAGTGTGTGGGATAACTTGGAGAAGTAGTGGATGATATACAAATAACACGGGAATGTGGTTGAGCAGACAGTGTAGCGATGGTTGGAACAAAATGTAGAAGCCAAGTTGTAGCTATACTTAAAAGTGGATCCGTTAAATTGAAATAACACCGTTCTAACAGCAGTGCAGTTGATCACACTTTCTTCAAATACCACATAAACCAGGGTTAGGCTACGGCCTGAATTTAGGGAATTTATAGTACTAAGGTGTTGTACCGTGTTAGCCATTATGAATGTAGAGAAAAGTCAAGCAAAATGACACCTTTTATTGGCTAACTAAAAAGATTACAATATGCAAGCTTTCGAGAGGGTTATATTCAACATACAGCCAACAGAGTGGCTTTTGTTTTTATTATCAGGATTGGCCTAAATGAATTCAATGATTTTAAACATTTACTACAACAACAACAACATTTATTTATATAGCACATTTTCATACAAAAAAATGTAGCTCAAAGTGCTTTACATAATGAAGAATAGAAAAATAAGAGACACAGTAAGAAAATAAAATAAGTCAACATTAATTAACATAGAATAAGTGTAAGGTCCAATGGCCAGGGGGGACAGAAAAAACAAAAAAAAAACTCCAGACGGCCGGAGAAAAAAAATAAAATCTGCAGGGATTCCAGGCCATGAGACCGCCCAGTCCCCTCTAAAGCACACAATGAAAGAGAAAATAATGTAAACTCACTCTTGAGAGAAATAAACAACTATTTTTGAACAAGGCAGGAAAGAATCAGCATGATCAAATAAAAAATCCGATTTCAATGTATTTTTTTTTTTCATCAGGAAAAATGTGATTTGTGAATGTGCGAGGTCAAATATGAAAAAGTATAAGGAAAATGAGACTGCAGATTTATTTAGGACTGTGGCGCAAGACAACAGCAACTGTTTGTAAAAGTAAAATGTCCATTCCAGCACTTCCAGTGCCAGTAAGTACTTAACATCATACCAGGGCCAGTTAGAAGGAATCATGGCAAAGTTATAGACAGACAACCAAGACTAGGCATGTAAAAAGAAAAAGTTTAAGGAATTCTGATCTTTTTATACAGTATGAATGTTGTTACTGGAACAGTAACTTATTAGAATATCTGACAAAGAAAAAATAAATAATATTTGAGTTAATCATTTTGAAGTCCTACCTCAATTTTAAGATAAGTCCACTAAATCAGAAACATATCTGAAAAGGGACAACACTGGATAACTTGGAATTGCAGTGCTTAATTTGCAATTGAGACTTTTCTGTGATGAAGTAGTGATGGCAGATGCCATGAGATTGCTATATGTGTTATTGGTTTTTGTTAATAAAACACTTGTGGTATTCACAGCAGTGCAGTTAGAGTTGCTTTACCTACAGTACACTATATACTGTACTAAACTGCTAAGAGGTGTAACTTCAGTGCTGCGTTTTTCTACTTACACTCAATCAAAGTTCAAGATACTATCCATCCATCCATCCATTTTCTAACCCGCTGAATCCGAACACAGGGTCACGGGGGTCTGCTGGAGCCAGTCCCAGCCAACACAGGGCACAAGGCAGGAACCAATCCCGGGCAGGGTGCCAACCCACCGCAGGACACACACAAACACACCAAGCACACACCAGGGCCAATTTAGAATCACCAATCCACCTAACCTGCATGTCTTTGGACTGTGGGAGGAAACCGGAGCGCCCGGAGGAAACCCACGCAGACACGGAGAGAACATGCAAACTCCACACAGGGAGGACCAAGGAAGCGAACCTGGGTCTCCTAACTGCGAGGCAGCAGCGCCACCGTGCTGCCTTTTCAAGATACTATGTTATTTGAAACCAAGCAGAAATGCATTAGAATTTAAACCATTGTCATAAAATAAGACAACTCTAGTCGTATAAAGTTTTGGGGAATTGCCCCAAATAATGTCCGATGGGCAGGTCAAATAATTTTAAACAAAAAGAGTTCAAAATAAACAAACTGATCAGGGATGGAGGGTTATTTACATACAACAAAAAATGGCTACAGGAAATGAAAGAGCAGGATATGATGTCATCACGTTGGAACCGGAAGTGACGTCATCTACGGAAAGACAGGAGTGGAAGTGGAAAAATGGCCACTTTGAGTGCTGGAATGGGTACGTGGTGTTTATTTTTCTTCTTTGTGGCTGAGAAGAGAGAGAGAGAGAAGTGTTAGTACCTTTTAGTAACACTTCGTCCCGCAATCTTTTGCTTACCTTAGGGCTTGCTGACTGCCTCCAAATCGTGCATGTGTGACACCGTGTTAATATCCATCCATCCATTATCCAACCCGCTATATCCTAACAGAGGCTAACGGGGTTCAGTTGGAGCCAATCCCAGCAAACACAGGACGCAAGGCAGGAACAAATCCTGGGCAGGGCGCCAGCCCACCACAGGGCATACACATACACCCACACACCAAGCACACACTATGGACAAGTTAGGATCGGCAATGCACATAACCTGTATGTCTTTGGATTGTGAGAAGAACCCAGAGCACCCGGAGGAAAACCACGCAAGGAGGACCCAGGAAGTGAGCCCGGGTCCTCTAACTGCAAGGCGGCAGTGCTACCCACTGTGCTACCGCCGCCGTTTAATATTTTTAAGTTAATTAATAAAATAAAAATATGCTTCTAACAGTACCCTTTTGATATCCATGCACCACTAACTAGTGGTTGTGAAGAATACAATATGTAAATAACTGAATTGCAACGAAAACTATTTGGGTAGCAGGGTTGGTACCAGAACAAATTTAGAAGGGGAGCACTGGATTTTCACAGAATGGCCCAATACATACAAATAAAGCCTACAGTGTTTTTAATTCACATCAAATATGTCAGTTAGTGTTTACTCAACAGATGAGAGCAGACAGAACTTTGTCCTGCATAACGTAATGCCAAAGGTGCACACTAAAAACAGGTTAAATGTGGACTGAACCAACCAAACACATACGAGGTGGCACCAATAAGCACACAGGCTCAAGCCAGCGTCTAGCACTGAATATGCAACTCTGTGCACTGGGAGATTAACTGATCGACAAGTCGCTGCTTTCAGTTTTTGCATGGTGTAGTTGTACAAACACAAAACATAACATATTTTTGCCAAAATAAAGAATACTGACAACATAAAAAAGGCAGTTTTGAGAAGTATATGGTTTTCCTATGGTAATCAGATCACATAGTGATAACCATAAGCATTGACATTCCTTAACGCACAAGTCATCTGCAGTTTTAACAGTGATAGACAGCACTTGTGGATGCAGGTGTTTTATCATTTTGCTTCACTGGGGATAAAGCTCATCAACTTTGTTTTGTTGTTTAACAGCACTTGATACTTCATGGGGTACTCCCCTGTCTCCAAAAAAGCATTGCTGATTGTGTATCATTTCCTCACAGCACTTGATGCTCCATGGGAGTTCCCCCTGACCACCCCTGGATTGTCAGCTGTGTGTTATGGCTTCATGGCAGTCTAAGCTTCAAGGGGTGCTTCTCCTGATCCCATCTCACTCTGAAAGAATAAGTCCATTTTGAATCTGCACATATGTTATTTACATCCATTTTTTGGCGTGAGAATATTTTAATGCTCAAATACAAGTAAAGTTTTATAAAGGAAACCCCTGTTGTGTAATTTCTTATATGTGGTGCTAAACATTTCAGTTTGTAGAGCATTTCGATTTTTGTAGTTTCTGAACAGGGATTCTCAGCCTGTATTAACTGTTGCAGGCAATGATTTGGACACAATGGGCATATGTCATCACAACACACAAACTTAAGGTTAATCATTTTAAATGTAATTTAAATAAATGTAAGGCATTATATGTGGGAAGTAGAAATGCTTGAATGTTTGAATACACAGTGGGAGGTCTGAAACGTGAATGTAACCCTTATGAGAGGGACCTGGGTGTCATAGTGAAGTGATCACTATCTACATTCAGATAGTGTACAGAAGCGATAAAGAAAGCCAATAGGATGTTAGGTTATGTAGCACGATATGTGGAGTACATCAAGGGAGGTTATGCTTAAGTTACAAATCGCACTAGTGAGGCTTAACCTGGAGTACTGTGTTCAGTATGGTTTCCATATTACAAAAGGAGAGATTGCAGCACTAGAGAAAGTCCAGAGAAGAGTGACTAAGCTGATTCAAGGACTGCAGGACATGAGTTATGATGAAAGATTAAAGAAGTTCAATCTAAAGGAGATTAAAAGGTGACACAACTGAAGTGTCTAAAATTATGGAAGGAAATAGTAGAACAGTGGATCCAGGCTGTTATTTTAAAATGAGTTAAACCTGCCAGTTTGAAAAGATAATTTTTGAGGACAGTTTTAAAATGTGATATTAAATCGAGCTGACGAATATGAGAGGGAAGAGAATTCCAGAGTTGAGGAGCACTATGAGAGGATGCTCGAGCTCCCATAGAACAGAGTTTGATGTGTGGTACAGAAAGTCGAGCTGCAGATGAGGATTGAAGGAGCAAGAGGGAGTGTAAGTCTATAGGAGATCACTGAGGTAGGGGGGAGCAAGGTTGTGGACAGCACAAACAATTCAATTTTAAAAAAGAGACATAAAATCATGGTTCAGCTTTTGTATACAATCAGCACTGTTATAGCTCAGGGTGTGCTTAACTACAGTTGGTCCAAAATGCAATGGCCCATCTTGTATTCTACCAGCCAAAATGGGTGCATGTCACTCTTCTCTGCAGGTCATTACATTGGGTTCTTGTAGCAGCACACATTAAGGATGCTTGTCTACAGAGTAATCAGTGGGTCACAGCACCCATGGATATGGAGGCACTAGTGAGGTGTGATGCTCCTTCTCACCAACTCAGGCCTGCCAGTGAACAGTGCCTGGCATTTGGTGATGCCATCTCTATGTGCTATCAAATCTCAGTCCAGACTCTTTATATATCTATAGTAACTCCTAGTTGGTGGATAGAGCTGCCCACATATATCTGAAGTACTGATTCCCTCAGTGTGTTTAAGAAATTTAACCTGAAAATTGCTGTAGAGGAGTTGTACAATGGCTGGCCCTACACTCTGACCCCAAAAGGTTATGCGAAAAGACAATTTCCCCTTGGGGAAAAAAAAAATATTCAAATCCCTAGTGTTCTGTGAATATGTGTTAAATTGTTAATGAATGTTTTTGCTCTGTGTATGTCTGCCATATTGTTAATTGATCATTTTTTGGTATACTAGCTTTATAGCTCTTCATTTGTGGTGATCAACTTAAGTGTAGGCAAATAAACTGCTACACATGTTCAGAACAATTCCTAGAATGATGTTACTCAATTATGTTGACCTTCTTTGTAAGTCGCATTGGATAAAGGTATCTACTGAGCAAACAAATGTAAGTGTAAAGGTAAATATAAAATAAGTCTAACTATGTTAACCTTTAGCCCAAATGAATGAAAATATTAGCATATGTAATTTGCATTGATTATTGCCTAGTTTTATTGGTTACAGTATAATACAGAATAGTGTGGGCTATAATGTAGAACGTAGTAAACATACAATTAATTCAACATTACAACATACCATGTCTGCTTTGGAGGAAGTCTGAGTGAAGTATAAGGAATCAAACGATTCTACTCTGTATTATCTACTTTTAAGCTGCTTGAACATGGGTAGTATCTAAACCTTGATGTTTGAAGTCAGATATTTCTTCATGGTTGATGGGAAAAGCTCGACAGCAAGAGTATTTGTCACTGCAGACAGAGCTGACCCACTGACATTCTTTCTCCCTCTCAGACCTATACCTTGACACAAGCAGACTTGCATTAACAGACTTTACTGTCTATACCATCTTATTCTGGTGTCACAAACAGGTGGTTAGGGGGCAGCCAAAGGGTCCAAAAGACAGCAAAAGTACAAAGCTTAGAGGCCTGGAAACAAGTTCTAATTCTAAAGCCTTTCTCCTTTTCCCACAGACTAACAGAAGAATAACCTTAATTTTCCATTCCATTCCGAAGAAAACAAATTCCCTACTTGGTTTCCGTCCTCCACCGATGACGTCACTTCCATCCATCACCGATGACGTCACTTCCATCCATCATCGATGACGTCACTTCCATCCATCCTTGATGACATCACTTCCGCTTCATTTTTCCAGTCTTCATGTCATATCCACCAGCCTTGTAATCCTGGTTGTGCAACTGACATTCAATATCAATCTTTTTTGACTTCTCCACGGCAGGAGATTATACGGGGAAGCTTCCCCAAAACTTTAGGCTCATTTTGTCTGGTTATTTCATAACACTGGACATTTCTTTATCGTGCTCAATGTGACTTTTGTTTTTTTTAAAGGTCCAAGTGTGAACACAGCATAATGGCAAGGACAATGCTGACATGCAGTCTCAATCAACGTATAGCGCTTTTCTGTCTGCAACATTAGTGTGACACAAAAACTCATTCATTGTGCTTGTATAACTGTTCTTAGGTTTTTCTCTGCACTTTGAATAGCTACTGTTTATGTAAAACGATGTGTACGAAAATACTGGACAAATGCCATCCGTAATTATTTCAATACAGTACGCAGCCTTTTACGTTCCAATACAGGATGATCTTGTATTATAAGGGTTGGGTAGCAACCCTAATGGTTTGTGGAGACGAAGTTCACTATCAAGAAACCACACAGGAACTTATACTTATAAATGTTGCTTCATTAACAATGTGTGAAGCACAGTCAAATTAACTGAATTAAATTAATGTATTTAGGAGTTGTATTAAAAAATGTAATTGCTGAAATTTTTAATGCATTAATCACGCACATTAACAGTGACTAATCAGCAACTGTACACAAGTAGCATTGTTCCCTAAAGAGTGATGTTATTTTAAAATTTCTCCATGAGAGTGTTGCCTCACATCAAAATAAGCAAATCCAGTGCTATGAGTATTTCATGAAGAATTTTTCTCATGAACATGGAGTTTTAAATTATTTTAATGTTTTCAAGATTTGTATAATATTTGTGGGCAACAGGGCAAATTTCAGCTGATGACAGTGGTGCCAAGGAAAATGACCTGAAATGGGCAAGGAAACTCAAGCTGAAATAATTCTGTTACTTTTCCATTTCAGTTTTTGCAAGTTAAAGGTAAACAGCTAGAAATTGTGGCATGCTTACATATAACCTAACATGTAGCACAATAACAAGCTCTTCTTCATTTGAAAACATAAGAATTCAGTTTGTGTAATGAAACTGATTTAACTAAGAAAGGAAAAGAACAGAGATTTAAACAGATGGAAATTATGTTCTCTGATTTGGCTCAATAAACACATCTTCAAAACTGTCCTGTTCATTTTTGTATAACTTTTTACTGATACTACTGTAAGGTTGTTGTGTTTCTTCTTCCAGTGCATAACTTGTATGTGTTGTTGGGATATCATAAGACAGAGCTGATGACCTTCAATTTCCAGTAAGTTAAGCTGAAATTCTTTTTAATGTGATGTCACAATGATAAAGTCAGGTGTAAAATGTTGAGCATATTGGCTTGTTCCTTTCTCTACTCATGTTTCACATAATCAACACTATATGGTGTCTGTGAGGTTTTATACAATTGAAGACTTACATATAGGCAATGATCAGCATGAAATTGAAAGAAAATCTACAAGTCTACTTTGAATAAAATAGTTTTTACTTTTCATTAGCTATTTCAATATTTGTTATAAGTTCATTTGTAATTTATCAAATGAGTTCCTAACTGACATAACCAGTACCAAACACTTTCCTTTGATAAATTTCGGGTCACCTTCTTGAATGTATTTTTGATGTTGTGGTTTGAAAATCGACCCAAGGCATTGTGAGACTGTTGTGGCAAGAAACTTTTGCTGGGTACACAGTAATTATAGAAAATGATAAAGGAAACCACAAATATCAAAACTGTATGTTGGTTATTAGTAAAACAAACAGAGATTGACTGCAAAAAGATGCAGAATAAATTTAACAAGGAAAACATAGCACAAAACATCCTGCTGCCTCTCTAATCCTAAAAATGAAAGGTTGTGCCCATCTGTAGTAGTTTGGAAGTTTGACCACCCTCCAAATCACACCATCACACATCTTTCTCAACCCCTGCCACAGCCATGTCTCTTTCAGCCTACATTTCTTGGCCACCTTGTCTTCACTGTCTTAACTCAGTTAGCCCTCTTTACTTTGCAATAACTTTAAACTCCCTTCCAATATAATTGCTGAAGATGACACTGAATAACTTTCAGGACTGGGGTAGGCCCATTTTAGCAGCAGAGGAGACACCATGCTGTAATTCCCCCAGTGGCCCCTGGTGCCCCCGAGCTACACAGTATGCAGACTTAAAGGAGAAGATGTCTCACACAGACTTTGTGCTGTCTATCTTGAAATTCTCTCAGTCAGGGATTGTGTGTTGTCATAAGCTGGAGGTTAAGAATTGGCCTCCTACTAGTTCTGGTACTTAAGTGGGTTAGGCTTAGGGTTTGGGTGGGTTAGAAATTGTACATGATCAACCCTTCTGATGTGAGACTACTTTCAGGATAATAGGAGCTATGCTGGCCTTTCAAAAACCATCCTTGAACCCACCTCCACCATAAGTATATGGTGAGACCTTCACATCCCATAATGAATTTTCTGCTTTCCGCTGTTTCTTTTAAATCTTCCCATGGTAGCATTCTCTCTTTCTTTGGGTCTGGTTCTCTGGCAGCTCTTCTCAAGTTTTGGCAATGCTTCAAAGCAGCTGTGCACAACATGACCTTGGACTGCTTATAGCAGTAATGTTTTTTATTAGCTTTTTCTGCTGGCAGTTGCCTATTACTGAATCATATTTTGTAACATATCATAACAGCATTCACAGTGTATGGGTGGGAAGGTTGAGCAGAGCCTAATGGCCATAGACAGGGCAAAGGTACGACTCGCCCAAAGACATGCACGTTAGCTTATTAGGGTGACTCTACATTGTCCCTTTGTAAATGTGGCTGTGTCCATGAATGGGCCATTGATAGATCGGTGCCCTATTTACAGTTGGTTCCCGTCTTGTGCCCATTGCTGCTGGGATAGGGTCTAGGCTACTGTCACCCTGAACTGAATTCAAGTAATTTGAGAATGTAATGTTGTTTTAGAATTCTGGAAATGTTGACAAAATGCTGAATGATTCAGTATGTTCATTGAACAACAGTTGGATGTATAATGAGTTATTTATGCTTTGCTGCTAGTGTAATATGTTACAGGGGATACAAAGCTCTCTTGTGACTGGGCTGATTGTCAGAGCAGCTTTGTTGTCCTTAGTATGGACCAATTTACTGCTACCAGTGTATAAAGTGATGGAGTAGGAATCAGCCTAGTCGGTGCTACTCTCCGCATTCCTGAGCAGTTGGAGAAAGACTGCAGAAAATTAAATAGATGTATTTATTTATTTTTGGCCAGTCTCTGTTCCTATTTACCATAGTCCAATTTAAATAGAAGACCCATAGTTCATCACGATGCACACAATCATAAATAAAAAAACCCAGTGTATTTTCTATTTTAGTTTAATAACTGTTTTCTGGAACCACTTTATCTTTCATAAAGCTGCACCTATTTCCCCAGCACTGACATTTTTTTTCTCTGGAAAGCCGCAGTCCTGTTTTTATTTGGATTGACTGTCAGGTCCCATTTGTCAGGTCGTTTGAAGATCAGGCCCACCGAGTGCTACAGCAGTTCTTCTTCTGTTGGCAGCATCAGCTAGTTCATTGACATGGAGCACAAAGATAACTTCTGTATCAAGGAAGACTGAACCTCAGGGTTGCAGACATCTCCAGAGTAGCGGCCGACCCATTCATTGGCACATGTTAGGATGGAGGCTGAAGCCGCCTCTCTCTCTCTCTGTCTCTTTCAAGTGTCGGCAAATTTAATTTCTGTATTATTTATAAAACTGCTGAATATTAATTTGTTCCAAAATGACTATAAAAATGTAAATGTTCTCTTTGGGTATTCCTCATTTTACTGAGTCAGAAGGCATTTGTAATGCCTTAATTCTCTATTGAAATACAAATTGTATTGCATGTGCATTTACTTTAAGTGTGTGTGTGTATTTATTGTTATTGTTAGGCAGTGATTATCACTGCTTTCTTCCTCTGTGGATCACATAATGATTGACTCATTGTGCTGGGACTCAATGAAAGATTTGCTGATGTAACAAACAAATACCCTGAATGCCATTATGCATTCAGATTACTTTACTGATCTGAGGTCATAAGTAGCAAATAAGTCACAGCAGTACAATAGAGATAGATATGATCCATAAGGGTCTTACGTAATAAAATTACAGCGCCTAAAATCAAACTGGTATCCCTGGGGGACAGAAGCCGTTGGAAAAATATAAAAAGTACTAGAAATATTCCGGTCCTACCAAGGTTAAGGCTTTAACCCCAGTAGTTTGCAAGTAGAAGTCGGTTGCCACGTTACATGTGCTCGATGCTTGGCTTTCATTCTTTTTGTTTCTATCATGCAATTCGCTTATGCAATTTGCCTCACACACAGCAGATATTGCTGCTGTTCTTTTTCCTTCTGCCATGTTACTGTCTCAGACAGTTTTCCTATTCGGTTTTCCATAGAAAAGACCCCAATAACTTTGCAGTGGTTGCCACCACTCACATTTTTTTGCTTCAGCAACACTTATCATGTCATAAACTCTTGATTAAGACCAAGATCAAGGTTCTAGCCCCAGTAGTACACAAGCAATCATGTGACAGACAGACACAACCCTTACTATTTAAGATATATAGAAAGAAATGGCTGAAGTAATAGAGGAAAATGACCAAATTTCTTTTCTGTGTAAGACTTTTTTGAAATGCTTCCAAACACTGAACAGAAGTGCTCAGGAAATTTAACTGGCTTGCAGAATTTTTTCAAATAAATACACTTATGAAGACCCCATGTGCTTATCGTTGACTTCTTTGCATATGCTGACTGGGGCCCACAAGTCATATGGGATGGCCCCATATCATCCATGAAGATGCCTGTATTAAGTAACATCCTGAAGAAGGAGAGCAATGAATCTGTCCATTAAAACAAGGAAAGGTAGACATCAGTTTTTGTCCTTTTCTGAATTATTGTGAATCACTGAAGCTAATCCTGGCTGATCCCTGCCATCTTTTTGATTTTCTGGCAGATGCTTTGCAAGCAGGGTTACTTTCCCAGTAATGGTTGATCTCTTTCGTCTGTGCTTGATGGAGTACATGGCTGGGTAGACTTTTAGTTGGAGCACTTTTCTCTACTCAATGCTTTTGTTTGTACAATGAGATCTCACTGTATCTATCATCATAAAGTTTGGTTGGGCATGGAGCTGTGGGACTCTTTGCATTGATAGCTTCCCATCTTTGCATTCATGATGCTAGGAAACTGCATCATTTTACTGTACATGTCCTGGATAATGAAGATTTTCAAATTCCTTGCACTCATTTCCGTTGGGATGATTGGAAGGGATGGCAAGGGAGTTTTTTTGTTGTTCATTTATTATAATAAATGGTTAGGTTAGGAAGCAGATGGGAAGGCTTCACGTTCTTGGTGCATTTTATTGAAGCTGTTATGTTCCTAGCTTCATTATACAGGTAGGTGAAAAGCTGGAATGTTTTCAGCTGATACTAAAGTTTGGTTTGATTTTGAGTCCAGTCCTTTGTATGTTAATATTGTGTGCTGCACTATTACATTTTGGTCATACTTTAATCTGTGCCTTAACTCTAACAATGTTATGGAAGCTTTATATAGACCACTACCCAACTCCCACAATTGCCCATCCTTATCTGCCTTAGTACTTCACAGACTGTATTTACTTAGTGGACAATTCAGACCCTTCTGCAACAGGATGTTCATGTAATTGTCATCCTCATTATTCAACAACATTTATTTATATAGCACATTTTCATACAAATGATGTAGCTCAAAGTGCTTTACAGGATGAAGAAAAAGAAAAAAGACAAAATATATTAAAAAATAAAATTAGGGAACATTAATTAACATGGAATAACAGCAAGGTCCCATGGCCAGGGAGGACAAGAAAAACAAAAAAAAAAACTCCAGACGGCTGGCAAAAAAAAAAAAAAAATCTGCAGGGGTTCCAAGGCCACAAGACCACCCAGCCCCTCTAGGCGTTCTACCTAACATAAATGTCCTCACAATCAGTCCTCATGGTATTCAGGGTTCACATGGAAGAACTTGATGATAACTGTCATGTGGACTTCTGGCCTTTAATCCATCAGTGTAGGGATATCACGATGCTTTGATCAACTGGTGGTGGTGCAGAGCGCCACCACAGAAAACCAGAAAAAGAACAGCAGAGACAGTAGGTTGTTAGTACGGATTATGGAGCCACCAGGAATGATATTGATAATTAAATGAATATACAGAATATCAGGATTAAACTATAATGAAGCCATGAGAAAGCCATGTTAAAATAATGTGTTTTTAGCAGTTTTCTAAAGTGCTCCACTGTATTAGTCTGGCGAATTCCTATTGGCAAGCTATTCCAGATTTTAGGTGCATAACAGCAGAAGGCCGCCTCACCACTTCTTTTAAGTTTAGCTCTTGAAATTCTAAGCAGAAACTCATTTGAAGATCCAAGGTTACGATTTGGAGTGTAAGGTATTCTAAAATATAGGATGAAGCAAGATTATTTAAGGCTTTGTAAACCAAAAGCAGTATTTTAAAGTCAATTCTAAATGACACAGGTAGCCAATGTAATGGCATCAAAACTGAAGAGATGTGCTCGGATTTTCTTTTCCTAGTTAAGATTCTAGCAGCTGCATTCTGCACTCGTTGCAATCAATTGATGTCTTTTTTGGATAGTCCTGAGAGGAGTGCGTTACAGTAATCTATTCGACTAAAAACAAAGCGTGAAGTAATTTCTCAGCATCTTGCAAAGTTATAAGAGGTCTAGCTTTTGCAATTTTTCTTAAGTGAAAAAATGCTGTCCAAGTAATCTGATTAATATGTGATTTAAAATTCATGTCAGAGTCAATAGTTACCCCTTAAGTTTTTACCTCCATCTTGACTTTTAATCCTAATGGATCAAGTTTATTTCTAATACCCTCATTATATCCATTTTTGCCAATCACTAAAATCTCTGTTTTTTCCTTATTTAGTTTAAGAAAATTACTACTCATCCATTGTGTCAGTGAATCAAGAGAGTCAGAGTCATCAGGCGCTATTGATAAATACAGTTGTGTATCATCAGCATAGCTGTGGTAGCACATGTTATGTCCCGAGATAATCTGACCTCATGGAAGCATGTAAATCGAAAAGAGCAGCGGACCCAGGATAGAGCCTTGTGGAACATCATATAGTACAGTGTCCATTTTAGGACATCCTCCTCCCTCCGAGAAAACTCCATCATTCCTACTACCTCCGACAAAATATTCCTCCTCCCTGCGAGGAATCCCCCGTCACCCCTCCTCCCTCCCCCCTCCCTTTATTTTTACTTCCTTGACTTGTGGAGGGTGTATCCTGTAGCAAAGCCGTAACTTTTTTCATGAAAGCCCCTTTCACTCAATAAGCCTTAAAAAACAGGTGTAAAGATATTGACAACAAGCTATGTAAACCCACCAAGACATGGAATCGTTTAAATCAAGGCGCTGCGCTACCTTCTTCCAGATCGGCCTTAAGGTGTTCGTATTTTTCCAAAGCAGTTCTGGTCTCCATCGGCATCTGTAGCTGAGTCAAAAAACATTATCCCATACTATTAGCTAACGATTAACACATTTCTATATGTATTATAATCATACAATACAACTGTTAATATGTTGCGCTTATTTATCTGGTGTACCAAAATTTTCGTGCGTTTAATGGCAGAAATCCGACGTGGTTTGTGCCTTTCAGAATGAAAAAAGTTTGCGTTTAACTTTTTAATAAAAGGTGAGCTTTTAAGCCTGAGAAATCACCCCATAAATGCACACGTTTTAATGCACACGTGTTAATATGTATTAAAAGACACTCAACAATTAACGTAATTCACCTTCGTTCCACCGTTTGAGTTGTGCTGTAAATTCTTACAGTAAATATAATTGACAAATAATTCGGCGAACGAACTTGTGAAGAAGGTGGAGCTGGAGTATTACGTCACTTCATTAACGAAAATGCCGTGATGGGGGGGCGGGGGTGGTGTGGGGGTTGACGGAGAGCTGAAGGGGGATGACGGAGATAGGAGGGTGGATGACGGAAAATGGACATCGGAGAACTGAGAGCGGACGGTGGTGGAAGGAGGGAGGAGAGGGGAGGGAGGAGGGAGGAGGGGTGACGGGGGATTCCTCGCAGGGAGGAGGAATATTTTGTCGGAGGTAGTAGGAATGATGGAGTTTTCTCGGAGGGAGGAGGATGTCCTAAAATGGACACTGTAATATAGAATATCATGTGTCTTTGAGTTATAATTACCACAACTAATAAAGAATATTCTACCTGCCAGGTAGGACTCAAACCAATTTAAGGCACTGCCAGACAGGCCCACCCATTGACTAAGGTGATTTCTAAGAATATTGTGATCAATGGTATCAAATGCAGCACTCAGATCTAAGAGAATGAGAGCAGATTCATGACCTCTGTCTGCATTTACCCACAAGTCATTTACTACTTTAAGTTTCTGTACTGTCATTTGTTCTGAAACCCAACTGAAACTTATCAAGAATAGCATGTTTATTGAGGAGGTCATTAAGCTGCATAATGACTGCCTTCTCTCGAATTTTACTTAAGAAAGACAGGTTAGAAATAGGTCTAACATTTTCAAAAGCAGAGGAGTCGAGATTATTTATCTTGAGCAGGGATTTAACTACAGCAGTCTTAAGACAATCTGGAAAGACCCCCGTATCTAATGACGAGTTTACTATGTCAAGAATACTATCAATTAGCACGCCAGATACTTTTTTGAAAAAACTTGTTGGTACTGGGTCAAGGACAAAGGTGGAGAGTCTCAGTTAAGAAATTATTTTATATACTGTATATCAGATAGATCTATCCTGGTGAAGGAATTTAATTTGTTTAAAATGGAGTATTGGGGTTTAAGAGGATCAATATTGAGGAGTGGGTAGCTTCCCGGGTCCTCCCTGCATGGAGTTTACATGTTCTCCCCGTGTCTGCGTGGGTTTCCTCCAGGTGCTCCGGTTTCCTCCCACAGTCCAAAGACATGCAGGTTAGGTGCATTGGCAATCCTAAATTGTCCCTAGTGTGTGCTTGGTGTGTGGGTGTGTGCCCTGCGGTGGGCTGGCGCCCTGCCCTGGGGTTTGTTTCCTGCCTTGCGTCCTGTGTTGGCTGGGATTGGCTCCAGCAGACCCCCGTGACCTTGTAGTTAGGATGTAGCTGGATGAATATTGGGGAGAAGTACTATATTATTTCTAATATCATTACATTTGTGATTAAAAATATAGCAAAAGCCTCACAAGTTTCACTAGAAGTCTTTTGGAGGCATTTCATTGAGTGGCCTGGGTTTAGCAGACAATCAATTGTAGAGAATTGCTGTCATACATACTTCTTGTTTTGATATCACTATTACAGAGTAACTGATATTCAGACAGCTAAACTGCTGCCTTTATTAATTTAGCTACTTGTAGATGGATTGACACAAATCTCAGATGTGAAGCTACAAAGTAAAGAAACAACTGGTACTCAGTACATAACTCAAAGGCTTCTGACATACTGTATTAGAAATAAACCATGGGGTTTGCAAACACATCTGAGTGGCAAGTGAACAGTAGCATGCAAATAACAAAATACTTGGTAACTGGTTTTAAACTATAAGTAGCAATACATAATGATAACGTTTTACATATCGTGAACAGTAGGTGACACCACCAAGCTCCAGACACACATGACCCAACATAACTCCTAGTGCAAATGTAAGGATTTTTAATCCAGACAGCTCAGTACAATTACAATTACAGCCAATATGCTGCCTTTTTAGTTCTCTCTCCTTATCTTCTCTTCTCCAAGATCGTCACCCACTGCCTCCCGACTCTGAGTCGTCAATGTGGTGCAGCAGGATCCTTTTTATGCTGAACTCGGGAACACTTCTGGTGAAGTGACGTGGACAATTGGAGGCACTTCCAGGGTGTAAGAAAGCCAGAGAAATTCTCGCCCAGTAGTACTCTCCATTATCTGCCAGAGACCCCCACAGGGCT
Organism: Polypterus bichir lapradei; assembly: GCA_026402145.1. NCBI lineage: Eukaryota > Metazoa > Chordata > Cladistia > Polypteriformes > Polypteridae > Polypterus > Polypterus bichir. The sequence goes on from JANRMT010061414.1 coordinate 32,623,467, forward strand.
GCACTTCTGGACTCCAACTCCCATGCAGCCCTGCAGGTGTTCAAACTGGGACCCTATATGAGGGATGCTGCCACCTATTATGTGGGGGGATGAACTGCTCCCTGCCATCCTCTTTTACTAATTCCTGTAGCCTTCGGGCATCCCATTCAGGGCGGGAATCTTAGTCCATCCTTCCATTATGGTATCCCAGCCAGATAAAGGATCCATTTCCGTCCTGGACGGGACACCCATCCATCCTTTACAGCATCTACAATATATAAACTTACTGACATTGCTACCAAAGGCTTAAATAGGCAGGGTGAACCTGGGTGCTTCAAGATGGGATGTGGTTGCTGCAGATGCACTAATTTACATAAAGAATGCCCCACTGTAAGGCAGGTCAAGAAGGACAAACATAGCAATGCATGCATATTTAGAACATTAAACACAACAGTATCAGACAATAGAAAAAATTATTAATATTTGAAAAAACCATCTTGCCCATCTTTTGCCAACATGACACATTCATTACATATGACTGTTAAACTATAAGGTCTTACTATAGCTAATTTATATAACCTAGTTATATAAACAACAAGAAGCACCATAACTGACTCTTAGAAAAACTACAGAATTAATTTGAAGTCTGACAGTGAGGACTATCCTGTGTGTGTGTGTGTGTGTGGGTGTGTGCTAGGGGGTTTTATCCAAGATTTTTCTGGAGATGAAATTTAAACTCACAAACCACAAGCACATCGTGTAATTTTTGATCACAGTGAAAATTGCTATGGTAAATTAGGGGCTTTATTTTTATTTAATATGCCATGCAGAATTTTGATCCATCATGTTTGAGCTTTTTTTTACTGGGGTATCTCCTAGAAAGCTTCTGACTCTTAGACTCTGCAGAGATTAATCTTTTACATCTATACTTATACTGAAGCTTATGACTCGCATTTCAAATAATAACCACAAAGGAAGTTAATAGTGAATTTAGCGATTTTTTATTTTCTGAGTCCATAATTATTGCTTCTAAATATGTTTGATTTTCTGTCTAGTTTATATAAGGCCATATTGTAAGCTGAAGTGCTTTATTATTGTGAACTGCACTATTGTTGAGTGAAATGGGACTATGGTGCAATTAATTCTTGAGCATTAGTTACAGTACCTATTTGTGAACATCAGAGGTCTATGAATAGGAAAGGGAAGGGAAACCTTCCATAATATGTTTATCAAGTTCATTTAGAAAGAAATTTGAAGCCAGTGGTTTTAAGCCTGGAAAATCCTGAGTGTGTATTTGAAAACCTTTAATGATGTTTAAGTGTCTTCTGCAAACAAGAACCTTATGGTGCTGTGATTGCAAACCTAGACATACATTTATTTTTTGTGATCCCAAAGAAAAGTGCAAAGCTATGACCTTAGACTGGTGGAGAACTTGGATTTCCTGTGCTTCTGCATGTTCTTCAACCACACCAGTGCAAAATTATTTTGCACTAATTAAATCAACTAGAAACTTTTTCCAGCAATTGTAAGATTCTGTGCAGCTCCTGTATCTGTGTTTGATTTGTGCTCAGTCCTACCAAAGAAATCATGTTGCTTTAAAGAAATTTTGAGGTTATTCTAAAATAAAACACCAAGTCAAAGGCTTTTATGTGAAATTATTGCTTAATATTAGCTAGGTAAAATAAAAAAAAATGTTATAAATGACTAAATTGGGCTTTAGCAATAAAAGTAAATAACTAAATAGAACTACAAACAATGGCCAGTGTTTAATGCTATAATTAAGGTGGAGAATTCTTCCCCAAGCAGTTATAATACTTTTTACTCGGTCATGTCCAGTGGAATACCTCTCTTGCTTTTTTTATGTGTATAACTCACACACCAACACACAAGGAGTTGAGAATAGGTGAAATGAAAAAATCAGTTACAAATAAGATAAATGCTTTTTCAAGTGGGCTCTACTTACTGCATATAACCTATGAACAAATACCTGTCAGGCAAGTCTTTACAGATACAAGGGGTCCACAGACATGGCAATATTCAGAGGAAAGGCCCAGAGGAACTGAGCGAATTAGAAAGAGAGCCAGCGTGGCCAAAGGGCAGGTGCCAAGGAATGAAGGATGTGGGTGGTAGACTATCATGTAGGATGCAGAGTAAGTGAAATGAGCAAGGCCATCACTGTTGGACAGAAATAGCAATACTCAGGGAGAATGCTGAGTTGATTCCTCAGAATTAAAAAAGAACATAAAATTCTTGAAATGCAAATGAGCAAGAAACTATTCAAAGTGAGAAATTGATTCAAAGGATCAGTTGAGTCTAGAGTCAAGGTGGTAGTAAGGCTACATAACACGTCAAGCGGGTTGGCTTTCTGGACTGGTCGTCACCGTATCTAAGGAATATCTCTTCAGGCGCTTTTGTGGATGACCTGGACCCCGCCTGGTAAGGATTCCAGCTGACTTTTGCTGTCGTCATGTTGCTATCACAACTAAGCAGGGAAAGGATGTTTTGGTGGGAAACATTTCTTTTTAAGGGGAATGGTAGATTGAGAAGGAGGAAAAAATAAAAGCAGAAGGCAAGGAGTGCGGCTATCTACGCTTAAAAGAATACTTCATGATCAGACTTCACCCAGGGGCGTCTGCTATTTGTGGGTGGCTACCCTAAAGTTGAAACAGTGTGGCGAATCCCCAAGTTAGGCCATTGGTTGAGGTTCTCCAGGTGCTCCCATTTGGAGAGTCGGACTCGTGTCTGAGCTTTTTGGGATAGCCATCCGGGAAGCTCTTTTCGCCTGAGGACTGTTTTTTTTCCACTTCATCATACAGTAAGAACTGTACTGCAGGATTCTTCACCGTGTCATGGACTACGTTAAATCTTTCATTTTTTTGAGATCTTTTTTCTTTATGTCTGTTTCAAACCGGGGATTAAGATTTAGCCGCTGGAGGTATGGAGGCTGGGGAGGGCATCTGGGGGAAAGGGATCACAAATGAGCACTCAGTCACCGGGCATGTAAATGTTTCAATTGGATTATAATATACTTAACCAGTCCAACTTCCTTCTGATTTTTGCCAAATATTGGGGGGGGGGAGTATAGGGGAAAAGAAAGGCTATTGTATCCTTCAAATATTGTCCACTTCCCTCTCGGATGGTGAAGTGTAGTAATCGCGTCCCTTATCGGGCGATTGTTACAAGGTGGAAGCTCAGAGGTGGAAGGAAAAGCTCATGGTCATATAAGAGAGAGGCAGAGAGAGAAAGGTGAGAAGAAGAATGTTTTGGTGCTACTCTGAAGAAGGTTACCAGACTGTGGTTCAAGCCTTTGTAGGTATGCCAAAGATAGCTTATCTTTTCCTTGGAGACATTGTATCCTCCACATGTTAATCCTCACCTGATGTGTGTTGTGTTATTTTATAATAATACAAATCTTTTGACATCTTTTGTTACTGCTGCATTATTTTGTGTGTGGAGAAATACCATAAGTACATTCTCTCCTCTTATAAAATACATACTTTGTGTTCTCAAAATAAATATTCACTTACTTCCATTTCCATAATTGCTTTCCTACCATGCTTAATACCTTACTGTCTGCTCTTCTTTTTGTCTAAAGCCTGCTGGCTTATTGCACCATCTAAATAGATTAATAATAAAGACACAATTCAAATCCAGACTCCATTGTAATTGGACTTCCTGATCTTGTTCAGTTATCAGGAATTGCTACCTTGCTCCCAACCCTCAGTAATTATTAAATATCTGATATTATACCACTGCTCCATACTGTAGTTGCAGTGCCTCAAATGTTTGGAATCTCAACATTATAGAGACTACTCACCAATTATACAGTACATTGACAGGAGCAAGGGAAAGGGGTGTCTGGAGTGAATTTTTCATCCTTGTAGTCAAGATGTCTAATAAACTGTGTTACAATATATATATATTGTGAGAGGTCAGCCCAGACACAACCAGACGGACACTGGCAGTTCTAAAACACACGTTTATTTATGACAAGGTCCTCAAACACAAGTCCCACACACACACAGTGCTCCAGCACCATGCACCCTTGCATTCCTGGGCCTCTCAATGGTCCTCCTTGGGCCGCCTTTCCTCCTCACTCCCGAGCGTTGCCTTCTTCCACTCGACTCCGTCTCTCTGACTGTTGGAAGGCGTCCCTTTTTATTATCACCCGGATGTGCTCCTGGTGCTCGCTGATGTTCTTCCGGCGGCATTTTCCTGGTGTGGCGGAAGTGCCGCATGAGCACCCGGAAGCACTCCGGGCATCCCTGGAAGGTACTTCCTCCACCTTCCCAGGTGTGGCAGAAGTGCAGATCTCCCGGGCTCTATGAGGCTTGGGGTGCCCCCTGGTGATAGCCACGAGCCCCAATGGGTTTGAGCCGCCACACTCTGTCCCCGTGGTCCCTTCACTATCCAGGGTGGTTTCCCCTTTGTGGCCCGGGGGACGTATATATTGCCTCCCAGTCCTTCCAGGCGTCCCAGCTGGGTGTGACCCCCAGCCTCCTGCCACAATATATATATACTTCGCATCTCTGCCGCTCACGTTATGAAGGGTGGGGGCTGAACGCATGCTAAGGAGATGCGGTCGGATCAACTGCTGGCTTGCTGCTACGTGTTCTGCTTGTCACACTGCGCATCAATCATTTAAAAGTCTGTACAGCAGCTGTCCTTTTGTCTCACTACCTTGTCTTGTGGGACGTTAAAAGTGTCTCTTGCAGGACGTTAAAGTGTCTCAGAGAAAATCACATATTGTCTCCTTCCAAGCCTTCCAAGATTTTTTTTTTATAATGGGATATATATATATATATGGGTGCTGGGACATCAAGGAGGTGACAGGGAGAAATGGATTGCAAAAAGGTATGGCAGGAGGTGACCCTTGGAAAACCCACCTGCGAAATGAATGCATGCTGGTAGTATAAAACAGCGGGGCAATATACAATGTAAATGAGCAGGTAGCTGGATTTAGGCCTAAGCTGAACAAACATCTTAGGGCCTCACAGTCTGAATGGGTTTGTCACAATTTCAAAATTATTTCATTTGTTATAGTTTTAAATATATATTTTTCAAGTTTTAATGGAGCAATCCTTACCTCATACCCACACAGGTTTTTATGGATCTTGGTGGGGTTCTTGTCAAGTTCAGGTGTTATGGAGCTTTATTCTCTTTTAAGACTTGCCTCCAAAGGATACCATAGCTTAGGGTCATGTCATGTGTATTTAGGGATAATACCACCAAGGATAATGGGCCCTCTGATCATACAGAAGTTATGCGAAGATAGGTAAATACTTGGGATAATATCCCTGTACAATCAGGTGGCAACACTGGACATGCTAGGAGTAGTGCCTGGCTGTTTAAGCAGAAAAGCAGAAATGATTTAGAAAGCTCTGGGTAGAAAGCCACAGGACTCTCTGGAGTGCTCCTAACAAGTCAGCAGGTGATATGGTAATAAGGATGGAGAAGCAGTCAGAGCTTAGAGTGAGAGGAAAAAAGAAGGAGAAAAGAGTACACCATTAAGTGCTTGTAAAGCACTTTCATGAGTGGGCAAGTGGTCAAGCCACCATACTAGACAGACAAGGGTACAAGTGGGCAAGTGGTCAAATCACAATACTAGACAGACACAGATACAAGCCTGTTATTAAGGCTCCACAGTTTTTCCACTCACAAGTTTTAAGTTTTTTTGGCCTCCTTGGTGTTGGGGATGATATGAGAACATCCCTCACTTACACTCTATATTTACAGTAATGTGTGTGTGTGTTTGTGTGTCTGAATCCTTAGGGCTCTAAATTGCCTTTTGTATTGTGAACATCCTTTGGATGGTTGGCCATGCTGTGACACTGGGCATTGCCTAGGGAATTGATGAGTGTGAATTAGGTTGATTCCTCGCCATCCACACTAGATGGCAAGTAAGGAATTGAAGAGCAGGGTAATCAAATTCTACACTAATAATTGGACCTTTGCTCTAAAGGGAAACACTTTTCAAACAAGAAGGGAATACATGACATTTGAGCACAACAAAGCGATAAGATACAAGAGATAATGAAATGCCAGTTTGTCCATTCATTTTTTTTTCCTTTCTTTGAAAACTAACCTCTTCTGCACAGAAAGTGTTGCATATCAGCTGAGTCAGACCTAAGGTTTCAAGTTAAAATCCCACTGTGTCTCAGTTTGTGACTCAGAGTAAATTGCCTAACTAGCCAGGATTCTAAATATAAAAAAATATATTTTTGTTAGTTTATATGTAAGGTGCTTTGGGATGGTGCCTGGAAAAATGTCATTAATCTTCATGAACAAGATGTGACAAGAGAACCACAACAGTGGAGATGAGTTTTCTAATGGTTGTAAATCTGGGAACCCTTAGGAAAGATGATGATTTTAAGCTATTTGGACAACTCTTGAACTGAGACTCTAATATGAAATAGGCATAGGCAGTACAAAGAGGATGGTAGGTCACAGTACTGGAGAGGAAGCCCATTGTGAATTAGTGAACTGATGAACAGGAGAGTTAATTCTTTGTCTGCTGTGGACAAGTAGGCAGACAGTTCTGGTGATATAGTTAGAGAAATCCTGTAGGAGATACGGGCTGGTCTGGTGATTCCATTTCAGTATTTTAGTTCTGTACAGAGACTGTAGCTGGTTGTTGCTCTGTTACTGCACTCAAGACATGGCTTGTATTCTGGGTTGTATTAAAATGAAAACTAAATGATCACACTGGAGTCGCATTGCTGTCTGAAAGCTCTTTGTATTCTCTAAGGTAGCCAAATATGCCTGACTGAGATGATAACAAAAAATATAATTAAAATCAGCCAGCCTTGTATCATTCTCACCACTCTCCTCAGCTGAACTTAGCAAAACTCTAATGCTTTACTTTATTAAACTGAAATATATTTTCAGTTTGGTCTTATGCTAGGGAAGAAAACAACTGATGGAGTATTTGCATTGAGACAGCTCATAGAGAAATATCAAGGAAACCAGAAAGGATTGCATATGGTGTTTATTGATTTGGAGACGACTAATAACAGAGTGACACATCAGGAGGTCCGGAGGTGTATGAGGGAGAAAGGAGTAATAGAGTAATATGTAACGATTGTCCAAGATATGTAGAGTGAGGACTCAGGTTAAAAGCTGTGTTGGGGTAAAAAACAAGATCCCAGTTAGAAGAGGTCTGCACCAGGGGTATTCTTTAAGTCAGTATCTGTTTTGTCTAAACCAATATATGAGGTTTAATGATGATCAGGATTCAGACATTAGCCTGCATGGAGAGCTATTGAAAAGAGTGGAAAAATTAAAATATCTAGGAATAGTGTTAGTCTGAGATTGAAAACTATATGCAGAGATAACCCATTGAGTGCAGTGTGGATAGAACAATTGGAAAAAGGTATCAGGAGTGTTGTGTGATCAACGAATTAAGGCAAAGGTTAATGGTAAGGTTTTTAAGACAGTGGTAAGACCAGCAATGTTGTATGGAGCTGAGACATGGGTAGTAAATGAATCATACAAGAAAATGTTACATGGGGCAGAATTAAGAATGTTGAAATAGATGTATGGAGTTACCAAAAAGAACATAATAAGAAATGAGACAATCAGAGGTACAACAAAAGTGGAAGAGATACCAAAGAAAGTACAGAAATGTACAGTAGATTGAAGTGGCATGGACACTGAAGAGAGACAATGAATATGTGGGATAAGAGTGATGGAAACTGAGATACAGAGGAAGAGAAAGCAGGGGAGGCCAAAGAGGAGTGTAAGGATAAAGTAAAAGAAGATCTGAAGGAAAAGGTCTTGACTAGCGAGGAGGTGCAGGACCGGGCTGTATGGAGAAGGTTGATCAGGCACATCGACTCCACACAGAAGTGGGAAAAGATAAAGCGGAAGAAGAACAATTAAACCAAAGTATATGAAAATACTACATTATACATATTACTGTACATGCAAATTACAAAACCACTATTATAATAAACATAATAGTAAACAACACAAGAGCCTACCTAAATAAAATGATAACAAAACAAGTTAATCTAAAGCAGTTAGCCCCTTGTTACTCACAACCACTGCACACACAAAATATAGAAAAGAAAGGAAGGATGAGTTACAACAGAAAGGCTCAATATACATATTTAAAGGAAAACATCATCTTATTCATTTAGTATAACATTTTTCAAAGCTGTTTCCTAAAACAGTATCAGATCAGTTAAGAAAAATATGTAACTGCACAGGGACAAGAGCTTATGATTAATGTACTTCTCTTCAGCCAAACTTAACACAGCTGTGAAGAAGGCATGCCGATATCACAGATAATGTCACAGCTGTTAGAAAGGTTGGCAATAATAAAAAAAACAAATAAAGAATAAAAATAACTTTATTATAAGGTAAATTAACATAGATAAACAAAAGTGGAATTTTCGATGTATATAACAATAGCAAATAAAATCATGTCACACTTGCCAGTGCTAACCCAATGGATTCTTGCTCATTATATTGCTCTTTTAGTTGGTTCGCTATTCCTAGAAGGACTAGATAGCAATCATGTGACACTGCCAGCTTCACCCTTTTTATAGGCTGGCACTGAAGCTGCTCATTTGGAGAATGAATGCCAGCTCATTCTGCTGCTGACTCAACCCTGAAGTCATCCTTAGCAGATGCAAGAGGCAGCACCATTGCAGTATTATGTATTACATGTCACGGGACAATAGAATTTGTACGTAGATGTACCATTTTATAAATACAATATTTAAAAATGGAGAATGAAAAAGGAATAAATAATATTCACATTTACCTTTTTAACATATACTGCACAAATATTTCATTAATGAAAGAAGTATATTTTTTCAGGATTATATTGCTCCTTCAATGTGATCTTAATGTTGCAGGTTATTAAATCTGTAACCCAAGAAAAATATCAGAAATGCAAAGCAGCCAGCTGAACCTTTATTAATTTGAAGCAAACATTAATTTTAATCAACTGAAAAAGAATGAAAGGAAGGTCCTATGTAAAATTAAACCGAACAAAAACAGATGGAGCTGGTAGTAACATATTGTGTAGAGTAGACCTAACATCCTTCATTTTACAGAATACCAAAAGATGTATGGCCAATATTTTGTAGAGCGTGAGCAATTCCCATAGAATCTGAGGGCTGTATCCTCATCTTCATGCATTTAGCTCCACATCTCATTGTTTGCATTTTGAAAAATATATATATCCTCTGTGCTATTTCCTTAAGTTTATACCCAAAGGCTGTGCGATGGATGGCCCTGTGTAAAGGAAGCAGAAGTATACGTGCACAGGGCTCAGCCTCCACTCAGAGTGCTAGATAGCAGCCCACAGGGCTCCATGGGAGTTGAGTTTGGCTCAGCCTTGTTGGGTTCCATGGGGTCTCCAGGGGGAGCTGCAGAGCCCTACTTTGGTGGGCTTTCACCACACCTGGGAGTGATTCTGGACCTTACTAGCAAGCCACCTGGAGAACTCCAAGGTGCAGCATGAAAGGAGCCACCTGCCTTCATTTGGGGAACCAGAGTCAGGAGGAAGAGGGTGAAGCTTGGAGGAGGAGTGGAAGTGAAAATAATGAGACAAACAGAAAGAAGGCAAAGAAAGTGCTGTTTTATTGTGCTGTGCTTATTGTTATACTGTCCTGTGAAGGTGGGAATGATTGGAAAGAGTTTCTTACCGAGTTTCTTACCGCAAAATAAAATGTGTGTTGTGCTTGAGTTTGTGCATGGCATCTGTCTGTATTGGGTTTGGGGAGCGGGTACACCCCCTAGTGGCCACAGCTGGAATTCATCTATAATTCAAGCAGTAAACCAAAAGCTATGTATGAAGACTATCTACTGCAGGGGTCGCCAAACCATGGCCCACTGGCAGAATACGGCCCTAGACAGTCACTTTTATGGGAATTTAAACAATAACTGCAATGTGTGTGGTCCAGCCCGCTGAACATTAAATTCCCAAACATAGGCATGCGTTAACCAAAGTAAATGCAATCTGGGGACCTGGAGCCACCACAGAAACATTTTAAAAAATATCCATATAACCTCCCTCTATTGTTTCACCTTAGCTCATTTAGTGAATCCCAAACTAGGTGTGTTAAACAATGGCCAAGAAAAGAGAAATTGATTCCAAGTGCAAGATATTCAATCAAAAGTAGACCAATGACTATTTTATTGTTCCGTGCGAGGAAAAAGCCATTTGTCTCATATGTCGAGTCTACAGCTGTCTTCAAAGAATACAACTTGTGTTGACACTGTATCTCAACATAAAGAAAAATACAATTGTCTGACGGGAAACGTGAGGGCAGAAATAATCTTGAAATTAAAAAATGAATTTACAATTCAACAGAATGCATTTTTAAAACATAAAAAGATAAGTACTTTGTCAGTTCATGCCAGTTTTCAAGTATCCAAGCTAATAGCTACCAGTGATAGATCCTTTACTGACTTGCTGACATATGCCCAGAGAAGGCAGACTTATTCAGTCTTTCTGCAATAACAATTACAAATAGGGTAGAAGAAATAGGTGATAATTTGCTTATGCATTTACAAAGAAAATCCAAAGACTTATGTTGTTTTTCACTGGTACTTGGTGAAAGCAATGATGTTTACAACAGGGGTTCTTAAACTCGGTCCTGGGGGACCCCCTGTGGCTGCAGGTTTTTGTTCCAACCAGATTCCTAATCAGTGACAACACCTGATAGCACTGATCTCTTTTAATTAGCTGGTTTTATTTATATTTTATTCTACATTCAGAAAAGCACAGCAGCATGATTTTTACATTTATAAGAAACATTTCTTATAAATATTTCTGTTTTTGCTATGAATTTAAATGCTTAACTCTCACCCTTTCTCTGTGCAGTTTGCTCCCTTCATTGAATCTTAATAATGACAATTAAAAACAAGCAGAGCAGAAACCCAAGCAAACAACACTCGATCGTGAAAGGCTGCAACTAATTTTGCGTCAGCCCCACGAAGTAATAAATAACAAATTGATTAAACAATTAGAACACCTAGAATGACAATCAAGATGAAAAAACTGTTAAAAAGAAACAAATACATATAACTGCTTAGTACATTTTACTACTTTTGTTTTTTTACCAAACTTAGTTTTCTAATTTGTATATTTTTCCCCAAAACAGGAAATCTGGGAAACAACAGTTCACTTAATTAGCACAGGAGTCCAATCAAAAACAGAGGCTGGTTGGAACAAAAACCTGCAGCCACAGTGGTCCCCCAGGACCGAGTTTAAGAACCCCTGGTTTACAATATGGCACAGCTTTTGACTTTCATGTGAGGAACTGCTGAGCAATTCAGAATTACAGAAGAGCTTGCTGCACTCAAGAGCATCTTTGGCATGACAACGGGGAGGACACGAAAGTCCACTAAATTGTTGATAATTTGGGGCTCATTTGGTCTAATTTAACCATAACTGATGGGGCCCTAGGGCGGCACGGTGGCGCAGCGGTAGTGCTGCTGCCTCGCAGTAAGGAGGCATGAGTTCGCTTCCCTGGTCCTCCCTGCGTGGAGTTTGCATGTTCTCCTTGTTTCTGCGTGGATTTTCTCCGGGTGCTCCGGTTTCCTCCTACAGTCCAAAGACATGCAGGTTAGGTGCATTGGCAATCCTAAATTGTCCCTAGTGTGTGCTTGGTGTGTGGGTGTGTGTGCCCCCTGTAGTGGGCTGGCGCCCTGCCTGAGATTTGTTCCTGCCTTGTGCCCTGTGTTGGCTGGGATTGGCTCCAGCAGAACCCTGTGACCTTGTAGTTAGGATATAGCGGGTTGGATAATGGATGGATGGATAGATGATGAGGCCCTGAGCATGGTGGGTTCTGCGAGAGCAGTGGTTGCACGGAGGTGAATTGGCTAAGCCAGGGACAAGTTTTGAAATGTTTCTACAACTCGCTCCCGGAAATCGACATATTTCTGAAGTCGAAAAGCAAAGTAGTTCAAGAGCACTGTTATCAAGTTGGAAATGGTACCTTGCTTTTTTAACAGAGTGTCACACACATGTGAGTAGGGGGCAGCCAACGGGCCCGATGGAGCATGAAAGAACAAAAGGTCTGGGTTTAGAACAAAGTACTAATGCCTTTCTCCCTTCTTCAGCAGAAAAAACGAAGACTAAAGAGCACACCTTTCGGTGATCCATCAGGGTAACATCCGTTCCGGCTTCCATAGATGACTCCACTTCCTGGTCCCTTCCAACTGATGTTACTTCTGCCCCAACTTAATGAGTTGACTCCCAGTCCATTACCGATGACCTCATTTCCAGCTTCTAATTATGCTGTCAACTCCGTCCCTCAACATCAACGTCATTCCCATTTACTCTGCTTACTTCACTTCCTGCCATGTATCCATAAAAATGTCTACTTTATTCATTTTTGACCATGATCTCAGTCTCAATAGACTATTCAGATCATCAGACATTATAAGAGGAATACCCCCAACCCTTAATCTGTCTGTTTATTTTGTTACAAGAGTTACTAATTGGTCTCAACATGCAATTTCAAAGGAAAGGGAAACCCATCAGTTGCATGCATTCACATGTAAAAGCATTTGAAGCAAAACTGAGCCTCCTTCTTAAACAAGTAAGAGAGGAAAACTTGCAAAACTGTGACAGTCTGAACAACACATTCAAGTCAAGCAGCCTAATTCATTTCTGCTCTTCTCTCCCACCTGAGACTAAAACTAATCATAAAACACATGCACTGAAAGTGACAACCATTTTTTGAAGCATCTACATCAGTGAGCAGACCTTTTCCAGCTTAAAACACATCAAATCTCAGACCCAGATTCACTGATGCACACCTGCATCCCCTATTACGACTGGCAGTGCCGAACATGGAACCTGACGTAGACTTCCTTGTCAGCCAAAAACAGACTCATAGTTCACATTGATTTAGTTAAGTACTAAGATTAAGTACGGTTGAGGTTACAGGCTATATTGTAATTTCATTACATTTCAAAGATCTTGCTTAATTTCATGAAAAACAAATCAAATATTCCTAGATTTATGGCATTATTCCCATATATTGTGTATTTCACACCACTCTGGCCTCATCATAGCGTAAAGAACAGGAAGGTGGCCCCTTAATTAAAAAGTCTCAGGACCCCTGATCTACTCACTGTAGAGAATCCACATAACTTCGCCAAACACTCTGGCTGTCGATCCATTTCTGCATCAAACTCTTGCCCGCTTCAAATAATTACACACTGCAGTACTGCTGATTTGCTTACACAGGTCTAATTAAAACTAATATATTTATGCATTTGTTAATGTTCTTATATCTTATGCATGGATTATAAAAGTAATTGGCTGTGCCACTGGAAAATTTCAGTGTGTAAATAACGCAAAGCCTTGCTCCAGATTTTTTGACAGACATGCAGATTTTATCATTTTATGCTGGCAGGTGTTAATGCTCCTGTGTAGGTTTTAATTAGCAAACACATTTCTGATTTTACAGTGAAAACAGCACGCTTTGGACATAAGCATATAGGTGGTCTTTCCACAAGAAAAAGAATGTTAATGCATTTTCATTACCTAAAACAAGCAGCACAATGAGTTCCATTCAGAAGGTTTTATGACTTCCCTCATAATTTCCTGAACACCTCTGAGCTGTTTAAAGCTTTTTTGTATATTCTAAAACAAAGTTAATTACTTGTGACATCTTAATCAGGTGACAAGCAGAGACTCTTTTAAAGCAAATGACTGCTGGAACGTAAAGCGGCCGCCACAAGAAAGTGCCCACAGATGAAACACAAAACCTTTTTTAACAATTCCGAATAAGAAAAGTACTTGGTCGTTTTTTTATTCAAGTATTTTTGTTTTACTCACTGTTTTATAATACCTCTTTGTTTTATAAATTATACTAAGTTTACCTCAATTATATTTATATCACATTATTATGTACAGTATATTTTATTTTTAAGTGCATCTAATCAGGTCAATCAGGCCACCTTTAGGGCAGTTACAATTTTGGAGTTGTGCATTGTATTTTAAATATAGCCATAAAATAACTAATTTACTGGAGCTTTAAACAGCAGTGACCAATGGATAAACACTAATAAACAGTAGTGCTCCATCGGCTTGTTCACCTAATTAAATAAGGAACTTTGTTAAAGTTAGGAATTAAAACAAGTTTCGGAGAAAACCCACATTAAAGGAGTTGTGCTTAAAATAACTTAACTGGTCCAGAAGGAAGTACTAAATAAACAACCTGCAGGCCCTTTAACAGGCAATGTATTTTATGAAAGCATTTTAAAATAAGTGTGATGTGGCCAAATCCATATATCTATTACTTATCAAACTTTATCTCAGTCAGAGGCATGGAGGCTGGTAGCATGAGGAACAAAGAAAGCAACCCTGGACAAGATGTCCATCACACACACACACACGCACACTCAACAAGGCATCACTTGCACATACAGACACCACCCACCCTGTAAAAAGTGTTCATCACATTTACACACTCCTCCAACCCAGGACAAGATGTCCATCACACGTAAACATACCCTTAAAACATAAACAAGGTGCTCTTCACACATACAGCCATTTCCCACCTTCAACAATGTGTCCACAGATACACACACCTGAACTCTCTCACTCTGGGCAAATTCAGAAATGCCAATCCATCTAACCAGCACAATTTTTATTTTTGACAGGAAAACCAAAGTGTCCTTTAGAAAAACAAGTGCAGACACATTTTGAACATGCACACACCATACAGACAATGCCTGTTATGGGATTTGAAGCAAGGACTCCAGAGGCATTCAGTTGTCTTGGCATTTTTGAAACACTCATCCCACTTCAGTATCATGAACAGAGCCAACTTGCCAACTGCCGAAATGCATTTTCCTTTAATTTGTAAAATGTATACACTTGAATCAAACTTCATATGTCATGTTTGAGTATGAGAAATGAAGCATTGAAAATTATTCTTTTTCAACAAACATTTAAAGTGTTAACATAATAATAATCAATTTCTAACATTTCACTATTGAATGGCTTGCTTCAATCAAGCTTTAAGAAATAAATAAATCTTAAGGTCTTGCACAATAAAGTCCAAATGACTTGGGCTTGTGATTTCAGAATTTCATGAATACTGCTTTGAGTCTGTTTTGATTAGTAAAAGAGTTTTAATTAGTACAGATGATAAGTATTTATCAGTATGCCAATCAGCAATGAGGCCAGGTTAGGGAGAGAGAGTCATCAGTGTTTTTTGAGGTACTTTGGTGGTGAAGTGGACAAGCCCAACACCAGGCAGACGGGACTAATACCTGTTTAGTTAGGACATTGTGTATAGTTCCTATTTTGTGTTCTCCTTTATTCATCCCTGCTTAGTGTTTGATTATTTAACTCACCTACTTTTGTGTACCTTATTGTCCTTGGTGTTTTTCTGGGTAAACGGCTGATATGAGAGCATCTCCATATTATGACAATATATAAATATCTGTAGGAGACGTGCTGCCAGAAAACCAGCTTTCAGGTACAAGATCTCCTACATAACCAAGATGTTGCTAAGATTTCCTAGTTACAGAAGGAAGCTGAAACAAAAATATGTGCACAGAGTCATTTTGAGAGTCACTTGCAATGTGCAATCAGCAAGGGATTAACCTGAGAACATCTTGTATTAGTACATATTTGGCAAAACAAGGCTGTTTATTGAGTTTAGTGCCATTGTAGTCGGCATCATGGAACCAGTGAAAGGGAACAAAGCAGCATACTTTGTCAGCATACTTTGTCAGCAGATCTAACCTACTTAGTAGGTCATTAATTTTATAAAATGAATACCTAAATGCATCATAAAGACGGATACATATATGAAATGCCCATATATTAAAATATCTAAATTGGAAGTATTACAAAAGATTTAAATCATATAATATAAAAATGTTGTCACACACGTGCGAGTAGGAGGACACTAAAGGGTCTGAGTAATTGTAATAAAATTATCCGACCAGGGGGCGGCAGAGTGCGCTGACTGTCTTCCTCAGTTCCCTACAGACCTTTCCCGGGAAATCCTGCAAGGTTCCGGCGCCTCGGATTACGTAACTTCCGAAGCCGGCCCCTTTGCTGATGTGACTTCCGAAGCCGGCCCCTTTGCTGACATCACTTCTGAAGCCGGCCCCTTTGCTGACATCACTCCCGAGGCCGGCCCCTTTGCTGACGTCACTTCTGGTTCCGGCCCTTCTGATGACATCAGTTCCTATATGGGCCTTTAAAGCCTCCATCTTGGGCAGATATAGTCAGTTCTGTTTTGATATGCACATTGTGCTGTTTATTTAAAACCCTTTTGCAGCTGGGAAAAAACAATATACGGCTGGCTGCCCCAAACCTTTATGATGTCTTGGACTCTTGATTGTTACAATGTATACACTTGAATCAAACTTCATATGTCACTTTTTGAGTATGAGAAATGCAACATTGGAAATTATGCATGGGTGTCGGAGGATCACATTTCAGGTTTATCAGAAGTAAGGAAAATCACCCCAGAGCAAGAGGAGCCACAATCGCTAACATTGTCATCTTTGTCACCCACAGCAGTGAGAAGATGCTCACTGAGGACAACTGATTATTCCTTTTCCTTTTCTATTCTATATAAGAGCGGACACCCCAGAGAAAGGCTTCTCTTTTTGGACCTGAACTGCCAGCAGAATGGAGCTGTCGATGAAGACCTACTCTATTAAGTTAATACCTTTGAAAGAATGTCAGGAAGACTACTTTTTGTTTCTGTTTAAATTGCCTTTAGTGACATTGAGCTTTCCTTTGTTTGTTATTATTTGTGCTAGGATTAAAAGGGGTAACCTGGTTGTCACCCCAACATTTGCCTTGAAGTCCACGAGTGTCCTTCCACCCATCCACAGTATGTCTTTAGTGTCTGTCCTGATGTGGACTGAAGTACAGATCAGTAATGAATTAATCATACTTATCTTAGTGCCTAAAAAAACAATATGCAATGTATAGAATTTTACATTAATGAATTTCAATTGTTCTGATGCTCAGTGAAAAAATAAGGATTGCCTTATACCAGTGGTTGCAAACTATTTCTATGCCTCACACCACTAGAAAATGTTTGATTTATGTTCACACCCCCTACAGAAGTAATATAACATGAAGAAGTCAATTTTCTCATTTTTTATGTAAATACAATTAATCTGTTCCAGACTGTACGAACTGTATATAAATATATATTTTGTTTAGTTTTTAAGCACAAATATAGTTAATTATACCACAGAATGCACAGCGTAATAGTAAACTAATGTAAAAACATTGAATAACACTGAGAAAACCTTAAACAACAGAGAAAACTAACACTGCAATAGTTGACGCTATAGTGCTAGGAACCGCTCGCTAAAAACATTATTTTTTAATGAGTTTTAAGCACAGGGAAATAAATGAACATTTGAAAAATCCGTAATATAATTAACCACCAAGAAAAGTAACATTGCCACAATGCACACTATGAAACGATCGCTGTAAACAGATCTGAAAATAAAAACAAGCCTTTTCTACGTTATGCGTCCAGCCCTCCCTCTCTCTCTCGCTCGCTCTCTCTTTCCCGAGCCTGAAGCGCCTGTGTGTGCCTCTCTCTAGCGCGCGCCTGTGTGTGTGTGTGCCTCTCTCTAGCGCGCGCCTGTGTGTGTGTGTGCCTCTTTCTCACACGTGTGTGTGTGCCTCTCTCTCACGCGCCTGTGTGTGTGTTTCTTGCTCTCTCTCTCTTGTTTACTGCACAGAAAATGCATAGGGAGAGATTGAACAAACCATGTATAAACCAAAAGGGAAACTGGCTTGTTCGTATACCGAGTGTGTGGTCGTGAACTGAGGCAAAAATTTGGCGATTTTTTTGGTCGTAAACCGATATGTACGTGTACCAAGATGTTCGTGAACCGAGGTTCCACTATATATATATATATATATATATATATACAGGTATATATATATATAATATAAATTGATTGAGCAATTTACCTCTACAAATCTCAATAATCTTGTAAATGTGTACCTAAAGAAGTTTAGACACTGAATTGATGATCTAGGGGTTGGAGTATCCCGCAAAGCATCAAGCATCTCAAGGAAATGAAGCATGATCAATGATCTATTGGTTTGTAGGAATTGCAGATCACAGTGGAGCAACGGGCGCCAGCACACCGCTAAGTGAAGAAACACAGACAATGAAATTTGTCCCCTGCTAACACCTGCATTACAGTTCAAAAAGAGATGCAACACTCAATTAAAATTGCTGTACTACTGCTTGGACCACCAGCAGGAGAGATGGGCTGAATGTAAGCAGCAGTTGTTGCATCCAATTCAGTCCCTCTTGTCTCAACCAGCAAAAATGTCAATCAAACCTCAAAATCAGTAACATTTCACAATCAGGGCTTGCAAAGAAATCAATACTAGACCATGTCTTTCTCTACGAATAATTCTCTACAGAAGTTCCACATTCCATAAACTTAAAAAAAGGTTATTCGCCTTTATGAACAATCCACCAGCAGTGAAGAACCCACTAGAACCTGCATTTCTGTGGTTCATTCATAGGTGACAATTAACCCAGCCACAGGGGATGCACAAACCAGTGTGTTTCTTCGTGCCGGTCCCAAACCCAGATAAATGGGGAGGGTTACGTCAGGAAGGGCATCCGGTGTAAAATTGTGCCAAATCAATATACGGACAACAATACAAATTTCCATACCAGATCGGTCGAGCCCTGGGTTAACAAAGACTGCCACCAGTACTGTTAGCCAACAGTAATTGGGCTACTGTTGGCCGAAGAAGAAGGAGAAGAAGAGGGGGGAGACTCGTCCAGAGGCAGGAGGGGAGGAGGAAGGTAAACAGAGTGGAAGTGAGGGTAGGAACTTTGAATGTTGGCAGTAAGACTGGTAAGGGGAGAGAGTTAGCAGATATGATGTAGAGAAGGAAGATTGATATATTGTGCGTGCAAGAGACTAAATGGAAGGGGAGTAAGGCCAGGTGGATCGGAAGTGGATTCAAATTGTTCTATCATGATGTGGATGAGAGGAAGAATGGGGTAGGAGTTATTCTGAAGGAACAGTATGTCAAGAGTGTCAGGCAGAGTAATGATTATGAAACTGGAAATTGGAGGTGTGATGATGAATGTTGTTATTGCATATACCCCGCAAGTTGGGTGTACAATGGATGAGTAAGAAGATTTTTGGAGTGAGTTGGATGAAGTGATGAACAATATACCCAAGGGACAGAAAGTGATGATTGGAGTGGATTCCAATAGACATGTTGGTGGAGGGAACAGAGAAGATGAGGAGGTGATGGTTATGTATGGTGTCAAGGAGAGGAATGGAGAATGTCAAAGGATAGTGGATTTTGCCAAAAGGATGGACATGGCTGAGGTGAATACGTATTTTAAGAAGTGGAAGGAACATAGGGTTACACACAAGAGTGGAGGAAGATGAACACAGATAGATTACACCATGTGCAGAAGAGTCAATCTGAAGGGGATTGAAGACTGCAAAGTGGTGGCAGGGAAAAGTGTAGCTAAGCAGCATAGGATGGTGGTCTGTAGGATGATGTTGGAGATCAAGAAGATAAAAAGAGTGAGGGCAGAGCCAAGGATCAAATGGTGGAAGTTGAAAAAGGAAGACTGCAAGGTTGAGTTTAGGAAGAAGGTGAGACAGGCACTGGGTGGTAGTGAAGAGTTACCAGACAGTTGGGCAACTACAGCTGATGTAGTAAGGGTGACAGCAAGAAGGGTGCTTGGCGTGACATCTGGACAGAGGAAGGAGGAAAAGGAAACCTGGTGGTGGAATGGGGAAGTACAGGAAAGTATACAGAGGAAGAGGATGGCAAAGAAGAAGTGGGATTGTCAGAGATTATGCAGAAAGTAGACAAGAGTACAAGGAGATAATGCACAAGGTGAAGAGAGAGGTGGTAAAGGGTAAAGAAAAGGAGTATGATGAGTTGTATGAGAAGTTGGACACTAAAGAGGGAGAAAATTGGCTTGATAGAGGGACCGAGCTGGGAAAGATGTGCAGCAGGTTAGGGTGATAAAGGATAAAGATGGAAACATACTCATACTCACAAGCGAGGAGAGTGTGTTGAGCAGATGGAAAGAGTACTTTGAGAGGCTGATGTATGAAGAGAACGAGAGAGAGAAGAGGTTAGATGATGTGGAGATAGTGAATTAGGAAGTGCAACGGATTAGCAAGGAGGAAGTAAGGACAGCTATGAAGACGATGAAGAATGGAAAAGCCGTTGGTCCAGATGACATACCTATGGAAGCATGGAGGTGTTTAGGTGAGATGGCAGTGGAGTTTTCAAGCAGATTGTTTAATGGAATCTTAGAAACTGAGAGGATGCCTGAGGAGTGGAGAAGAAGTGTACTGGTGCCAATATTTAAGAATAAAAGGGATGTGCAGGACTGTAGTAACTACAGGAGGATAAAATTGATGAGCCACAGCATGAAGTTATGAGAAAGAGTAGTGGAAGCTCGGTTAAGAAGGGAGGTGATGATTAGTGAGCAGCAGTATGGTTTTATTGTAAGAAAGAGCACCACAATGTTTGCTCTGAGGATGTTGATGGAGAAGTATAGAGAAGGCCAGAAGGAGTTGCATTGCGTCTTTATGGACCTGGAGAAAACACATGACAGGGTGCCTCGAGAGGAGTTGTGGTATTGTATGATGAAGTCGGGAGTGGCAGGGAAGTATGTAAGAGTTGTACAGGATATGTACAAGGGAAGTATGACCGTGGTGAGGTCTGTTGGTAGGAGTGACGGATGCATTCAAGGTTGAGGGGGGATTACATCAGGGATCGGCTCTGAGCCCCTTCTTATTTGCAATGGTGATGGACAGGCTGACAGACGAGATTAGATAGGAGTTCCCGTGGACTATGATGTTTGCTGATGACATTGTGATCTGTAGCGATAGTAGGGAGCAGGTTGAGGAGACCCTGGAGAGGTGGAGATATGCTCTAGAGAAGAGAAGAATGAAGGTCTGTAGGAACAAGACAAAATACATGTGTGTAAATGAGAGGGAGGTCAGTGGAATGGTGAGGATGCAAGGAGTAGAGTTGGTGAAGAGGAATGAGTTTATATATTTGGGATCAACAGTACAGTTATGGGGATTGTGGAAGAGAGGTGAAAAAGATAGTGCAGGCAGGGTGGAATGGGTGGAGAAGAGTGTCAGGAGCAATTTGTGACAGACAGATATCGGCAAGAGTAAAAGGGAAGGTCTACAGGACGGTAGTGAGACCAGCTGTGGTATATGGGTTGGAGACGGTGGAACTGTCCAGAAAGCAGGAGACATTGCTGGAGGTGGCAGAGTTAAAGATGCTAAGATTTGCACTGGGTGTGACGAGGATGGATAGAATTAGAAATTAGTACATTAGAGGGTCAGCTCAAGTTAGACGGTTGGGAGACAAAGTCAGAGAGGCGAGATTGCGCTGGTTTGGACAATGTGCAGAGGAGAGATACTGAGTATATTAAGGATGTTAAGAGTAGAGCTGTCTGGGAAGTGGAAAATAGGAAGGCCTAAGAGAGGGTTTATGGATGTGGTGAGAGAGGACATGCAGGTGATGGGTGTAACAGAACAAGATACAGAGGACAAAAAGATATGGAAGAAGATGATCCGCTGTGGCGATCCCTAATGGGAGTAGCTGAAAGAAGAAGAAGAATTCATAGGTGACAACTGTGCACAAAATGCCTGAATCTGTTTATATCATAGAAGAGCACTGTCTAATAAATTACCTACAAATAACAACACACTGCAAGATACCAATTGTACCACAATAAAGTCAGACAATGAACCTCACTCAATTTTGGTGAATTACTACACAGCCTTCCTCTTTGTTGCACCCTGTGAAATGCCATCTTTCACCTTCTGAGGGTGTGAGCACCCCAGGTCAGGAACCCCTGCCTTATACATTTAACGGTTACTTTAGCTTCTAAAAAACATAGAACAGCGAAGGTACTTTAATGTAGATAGGTCCTGTTTGTGACACACATTGTGGAAAATACACAGTAAATAAAAGAGTCTTGAGCTATTCTTATAAATGAAATTCAAACTTGGACATTCTTGTGGAGCTCCTATGTGTTTTGTTAAATAATACCAGACTAATGAAATCTAACAGAAAGCTTCCTTTAATCAGCTAGGTTCATTTACATATGATGACTACAAAGCATTTCAAGTACACCAATCAAAATACATATAAATGGTATAGTCCAGAAACACATCTCTGTATTATGTAAATCTCCAAGAACAGTTAATCATTAAGAGTCATGGTTGAATACCTGTTAAAACAAAGTGACTTCTTATATGTAAACTACTATCAGAAAACAAAATATAAAAATAAATGTTATATATGTACTGGTAAAAAGTCAGGATGTCCTAGTTAAACAGGCAGGCAGTTTCAAGAACATTTTTCTCTTACACACAACAGTCAAGGTGGAACTGGCTTGTACAGATATAGTTTACCCAGTTTGCTCTGAGAGAAAGGATATAATGGAGTTCACCTCATTTAGAGAATCAGCAATAGTACCAGAAAGCACGGGCAAGATATTTGCATAATTATTATAGCACAACACTGATTTATTAAGCACTGTTCTTTTCATGTCATTATTGTGCTACCTGGTGTATACATACCTGATGAGACAGATTCTCCAACCATGTCACTGGCATGGTACAGTCAATGGAGGCTGCTAAATTGAGGATGAACCACACCAAATGTTCTGGCACAGTTGGTGTCTAATGGCCCATCAGTGCCTTTCAAGCTTTCATTTTCATTCTCTTTTACAGATTTTTGAATTTCCTAATAGGCCTCTGGTTAGTTAAGTGTGTACGTAAAACTGATGTGCATTCTCTCCGAGTAATGCAGGTGAATCTTTGCATGTGTCCTTTAAGTCTGATGTGGATTATACAGAGCTTACGCTTTAGGCTGTGGCTCGCACTGTGATTAGGCATCCTTTTTGTTTCTTATAATTCCACACTTAATTAAGATAAGTGCTCCTTATAATGGTGCCATACTGAATGATGTAATAATACAGAATTTTGACTTTCCAACTATTGGTTAAAGCTACTCAGTACAGAGGAAGAAAGTGTCAATATGGTACTAAAGTTATGAATTGGGTGGCACAGTGGGTAGAGCTGCTGCCTCGCAATTAGTTAGACACGGGTTCGCTTCCCAGGTCCTCCCTGCGTGGAGTCTGCATGTTCTCCCCTTGTCTGTGTGGGTTTTCTCCGGGTATTCTGGTTTCCTCCCACAGTCCAAAGACATGCAGGTTAGGTGCATTGGCGATCCTAAATTGTCCCTAGTGTGTGCTTGGTGTGTGTGTGTGTGTGTGGGCTGGCGCCCTGACCGGGGTTTGTTTCCTGCCTTGCGCCCAGTGTTGGCTGGGATTGGCTCCAGCAGACCCCCGTGACCCTGTAGTTAGGATATAGTGGGTTGGATAATGGATGGATGGATGGATGAAGTTATGAATTGATATTTTCTAGTCAATGTTTTTACACTGCAACTGATCTAAAGTGTTTTGTATAAAACAGTGTCGCCTATAGTATAGAAAATCCTAAAAAAAGAAAAAATAATTGAAGTGTCTCTAACCTACATATATATGAACATTTCATGTACATTTGGGAAACTTAAAGTTATATCTTTGCAATATTTTGTTACAGAAGTAGGTTGGCAGGTTGATCATCCCTTACTTTAGTGTGAAAATTTCCACTTAATTACTTACTCTAAGATACTTGGGTCACTAGGGCACTTTTTGGAAAGTATTGTACAGCAACAGATGTTGACCCCATCAAACTTCAGAGACTAGTAAGCTGTTGCCAGTTAAAGGTCAGTAGTGTTTTTCTAGGTTGTCACCTCCTGTATTGTACATAAAATGGACAGATATGTCACTCTGCCTCTAGCCACCTACTCTTCCTGGGTACCCTTTATGTCCATCCCATACATTCATAAAGGGCCATTTTCTATCTTAAAGCCACTTTTTATATAAAAGTAATTTGGTACTTAACTTCTTATTTAAAATGTTATAAAAATTACTGTGAAAAATGTTATTCAGGGGGTTGAGTCCATTGCATCATAGCTAGCACACAATGTTTCTTTATTTTGAAAGATACAAATTAAATGAGGCCCCTTTTTTGTTTGGCTTCATTTGTAATGTCCATCCATCCATCCATCCATTATCCAACCCACAATATCCTAACTACAGGGTCATGGGGGTCTGCTGGAGCCAATCCCAGCCAACACAGGGCGCCAGCCCACTGCAGATTTGCAATATTAAAAAGCAAAAAAACCTTTATTAGAAAATTTCAGATACTATGTCATCTGTTCAGAATTAATATAAAATCTATAGATTTTACGTTTATTGAGAAAGAGCTGATTTTCTATGTGCTGGTGCAGTCTAGGGGTGGAATAATGACACTGTGGGTTTTATCCTGGTTCTAGCCTCTTAAGATATGGAGGTTGAATGTTTGAACTTGTAATAATTAGTTTATTATTATTTATGAATATTGGCCGTCAATATTGGCTGGCCCAGCCCTGACTCAGCTGTAGATTGGCCAGTAGTGGGGAGGCGGCTTGTTGGCTGAGGTCTCCAAGACTTTGACTATGTCTGGCTTGTCTGACTCCTTTCCTACGATCTGGTTTTCCACTTAGTTAACTGACAGGTTTTGTTGTGTTTTACATCAAAAACAAAGTAGAAACTAATTAATTTATTTTCTTTTTTGTTTTTGATGTAACTGAATAAATCTGTATCCTCATATGTGATAGTTCTGTATTTAGTGAGTGGTTTGATCTATTCTTTCATTTTGTCTTGAGAATTGCCATCGCACAAGAACAAAATATTTTGTACTATTCTATTGTATTCCTGAGGTGGCAATGATAGATTAGCCATCTAACTCTGTGAAACGTATTAGTTGTGTTTTGTTTTATGTGTCGTATTTACCCCTTTTCTTTGACACAAATTGCACGCCCGACCTACCTGGAAGGGGGTCTCTCTCTAAATTGTTTTTTCTTGTCTTCTTACAGAGTTAATGCTGGGAGACAAAAATCAGAGTCTATTAAACCCATTGAGGCATGCCTTGTGTGCTTTTGGGCTATACAGAAAATACATTTTGGTTGATGTAGAGCAGCATGGTGGCAGAGCAGGTACTGGAATTGCTGCTTCATGACACTTAGACCTCATTTCAGTTACTGACCTGTCATTATATCTGTAAAGCTTGCAATTGTGTTTAATATATTGCACCTATTTTAGTTTTTCTCCAAGTAATCTGATTTTCTTTCGACATCTCAAAGATTTGTGGTTTAGGTTGGTTGGTATCTCTGAACTGGTCAGTTGTGTCTGAGTGAGTGCAAACAGGTAAGTTAATGTTCGCCAAGAAAAGAAATCCCTGTCTCCTTAATATTGCTGGTAATGGATATTTTGTTCTTTTTTTGCATTGTATCTGGAAAATCGGTCTTATTACATCGAAGAAATTTCTTTTAATTGAACCTTTGTTTTTGAACTGTACTTAAAAAATAGCAAAGTATTCTGGCTTGACCATGGAATCTTGACTGCTTATTTTGACTATTTCCTTTGTGTTTTTTTCTGTAGTTGATGCAACATTACTGCCGACTTTGCAACAAAATGGTTTTGTTAGACAAAAAGTTGTTTTTTTTTTTTTGCTTGATTTCTTTCCCTATAGCTCAATAATTTATGTTCCAGGCATAAATGAAGATGTAATAATAGAATTACTGCTCTTCTCCAAATTGGTTTGTTGCCTTTATTAGGAAGTCCAGCTCGCAGCAATTTAAGTAATCCATTTCTAGACGACAAGCAGACTCTTGACTCCATTTAGTTGATCTATCCAGGACCTAATCTTATAAGTGGTATCCTTAGTAATGAACTCCCAGTCTTAATCCTTTTACTATCCCCATAGTTTCCATTTCATGCTATTCTTGAGAAAATATAGGATTCATATCTCAGAGTGACACTCTGTATATAAGGTTGTAAGCTATTATATATCAGCTTGCCTGCTTTAATATTCGGCAGTAAAATAATAAATGCCTCTGTGGCTGTTTATCAGATACTTACTAATTTAAGTTTCTCATTTGAGTTAAAAAGATTAGAGAAACAGTTAATCGTTAGATGACTGGTAGGCTTATAAAATAAAAGCCCTAATGTAAATTTATTTGTAACAAGCATGCACATAATGTAACACAAAGGATTTGCTTATTGATTTTGTTAAACTGAGCAGTGTTTTTTTTTTCAAATGAGCTATTCACAACAGATATAGTTGCCTCCATTATTCAGCAGGTCTTCTTTCATAAAATATCTCAATGGCTTTTTGTCCCCCCAGCAATCATTCTGTAATTTCAACAAAAATGAAAAAAGATCTTAATTTCTTTAAAACAATACTTTCCACCACTTATGTAAAAAAAAAATCATATCATTTATGGCTACATATTGTTTATCTTTTTGAACATATTGCTACTTTTTGGGTTATAAATGCTAAGCCATTTAGGACAATGTTTCATGTTTAAAAGATATTTGTTTTCTCTTTTTCAAAAGAGTTACTATAGACAGAATGTAAAATTTGGTTAAGTACAGTAGTGAACAAATGGATATGTTGTTTTGTTCAGCATTTCCTTTTTACATGTAGAAGCACCTGAAACCATACTCATGTATGGTGTCTTCTCAGAGTGCTCTCTCTTATTTAATTAATTTTAAGTGCTGTCTCTACAGGACAAGTAAATGGGGTATGCACACCATACTGCAGACGCACAAAGGTCAGCTCTATTGTGTGTAGGTCAGATGGTTATTGTATTCTCCTTCATTGTCTTGTGCTACAGTCACAGTGAACAGATCTTAACATTGACCTTGCACAGTGTTTATGACAAAAGAATGGCTTACAAAATCAATACCTACAAAGATCAGCTAGAGTCGTAACATGATGTAGTGAAAAGAAATGTTTCATTATAGATTGAAAATTAAGACAATGAAATAATATATTCTTCTTGAGCTGAATGGGGCATAATATAAGCTTAGCTTGAGATGGGTTTGTTTCATTTCAAATAGTAAAATGTGAAGTAGGAGTAGTTCTCTTACTTCATTCGCTAAGTTTAAAGTTAAACTAGAGTCACACAGAGCAATAGTGGTTTCTGGCAATTTGAGACAAAAAACAGGAAACAAACCCTGAGACAGAGGCAAATCTTTTACAGAGCTTACTCACTCGATCACTCAAACGATACCGGGTAAGTTTAGAGTCTCCAATAAACTTAATGTACATACTGCATATTTGGTATGTGAGAAGAAACTGGAATGCCCACGCAAAATTCATGTAGACACTTGAAAAAAATATTGTATATAAACTGCCCAGGCATAGGATGGGCCAGCAGAGACTGCAAACTGGCAATATATGAGTAAATTATAGTGAGTACATGAAAGTGTCCCATGATGAGGTGACTCTTCCTTTGTTGGTGTCTGTCTTGTGTCAGGTGCAACCAGTGTAGAGAAGTCAGGTCAAGTTTCGTTTATTATAATGTGCACATAGTACAATGGAATTCTTTCTTGCATGTCTCCTTGGCACAGTTGACAAAAATACAATACATAAATGAAAGTAAGTAAATAAATAAAAAGTATGCATAGCATGCAACCTAACACGAATCACACACATCATTAAAACCCTCTGCCTAATAATGTGTGAGTTCCCCACTGTGTCACCAAAACAGCCAGGACCCACTGAGGCCTGCAGTCAACAAGAGATCTGAAGATGTCCTGTGGTATCTGCCACGAAGACATTAGCAGCAGACCCTTTAAGTCTTGAAAGTTGAAGGGTGGATTGGACTTGTTTTTCCAGCACATCCCACAGATGCTCCAGCTGATTGAGATTTGGGGAATTTGGAGGCCAAGTCAAGACCTTGAACTTTTTTTCATGTTACCTGAAGCATTCCTGAATGATTTTTGGAGTGTGGCAGGGCACATTATGCTGCTAGAAGAGGCCACTGCCATCAAGGAATACTGTTGCCATGAAGAGATGTACATGGTCTGTAACAGTATTTAGGTAGGATGTACAAGTCAAAGTAGCATCCATATGAATGCCAGGACCCAGGATTTCCCAGCAGAACATTGCCCTGGGTTTGCTTTATTCCAATTGGCAATCCTGCTGCCTTCTCTTACCCAGGTAAGCATCACAAAAACACCAAACTGTCCACATGATCTAAAAGAAAACCTGATTCATCAGACCAAGTTTCTTCCATTGCTCTATGGTCCAGTTCTGATGCTCACAAGTTCGTTGTAGGTACTTTCAGTGGTGGATAGGGGGCAGCACATGCACTCAAACCATTCTGCAGCTATGCAGTACCAAAGGCAGCAACCTGTGATGAACTGAATGTTCTGATACCTATTTCTCATGACCAGCATTACGTTTTTCAGCAATTTGTGCTTCACTAGCTCTTCTGTGGGTTCAGACCAGATGAACTAGTCTTCAATGCCAGTGAGCTTTTGGTGCCCAGGTCCCTGTCGCCATTTCTTTGGTTGCACTGTCTTGGACCACTTTTGGTAGCTACTAACCACTGGATACTGGGAACACCCCACAAGACCTGCCATTTTGGAGATGTTCTAAACTAGTTGTATAGCTATCACTATATGGCCCTTGTCAAAGTCGCTCAGAAAAGCCTTTACTCTTGCCCGTTTTCCCTGCCTCCAACACTTCACCATCAACAACTGACTGTTCACTTGCTGCATTATGTATCCCACTCCTTGACAGGTGTCATACAATTATATACGAGTGCAGAAATATACAAACCGGATTCCAAAAAAGTTGGGACACTAAACAAATTGTGAATAAAAACTGAATGCAATGATGTGGAGATGGCAAATGTCAATATTTTATTTGTAATAGAACGTAGATGACAGATCAAACGTTTAATCCGAGTAAATGTATCATTTTAAAGGAAAAATATGTTGATTCAAAATTTCACGGTGTCAACAAATCCCAAAAAAGTTGGGACAAGTAGCAATAAGAGGCTGGAAAAAGTAAATTTGAGCATAACGAAGAGCTGGAAGACCAATAAACACTAATTAGGTCAATTGGCAACATGATTGGGTATAAAAAGAGCTTCTCAGAGTGGCAGTGTCTCTCAGAAGCCAAGATGGGTAGAGGATCACCAATTCCCACAATGTTGCGCAGAAAGATAGTGGAGCAATATCAGAAAAGTGTTACCCAGCGAAAAACTGCAAAGACTTTGCATCTATCATCATCAACTGTGCATAACATCATCCGAAGATTCAGAGAATCTGGAACAATCTCTGTGCGTAATGGTCAAGGCCGTAAAACCATACTGGATGCCCGTGATCTCCGGGCCCTTAAACAACACTGCACCACAAACAGGAATGCTACTGTAAAGGAAATCACAGAATGGGCTCAGGAATACTTCCAGAAACCATTGTCAGTGAACACAATCCACCGTGCCATCCGCCGTTGCCAGCTGAAACTCTACAGTGCAAAGAAGAAGCCATTTCTAAGCAAGATCCACAAGCTCAGGCGTTGTCACTGGGCCAGGGATCATTTAAAATGGAGTGTGGCAAAATGGAAGACTGTTCTGTGGTCAGACGAGTCACGATTCAAAGTTCTTTTTGGAAATCTGGGACGCCATGTCATCCGGACCAAAGAGGACAAGGACAACCCAAGTTGTTATCAACGCTCAGTTCAGAAGCCTGCATCTCTGATGGTATGGGGTTGCATGAGTGCGTGTGGCATGGGCAGCTTGCATGTCTGGAAAGGCACCATCAATGCAGAAAAATATATTCAGGTTCTAGAACAACATATGCTCCCATCCAAACGTCATCTCTTTCAGGGAAGACCCTGCATTTTTCAACAAGATAATGCCAGACCACATTCTGCATCAATCACAACATCATGGCTGCGTAGGAGAAGGATCCGGGTACTGAAATGGCCAGTCTGCAGTCCAGATCTTTCACCTATAGAGAACATTTGGCGCATCATAAAGAGGAAGGTGCGACAAAGAAGGCCCAAGACGATTGAACAGTTAGAGGCCTGTATTAGACAAAAATGGGAGAGCATTCCTATTTCTAAACTTGAGAAACTGGTCTCCTCGGTCCCCAGACGTCTGTTGAGTGTTGTAAGAAGAAGGGGAGATGCCACACAGTGGTGAAAATGGCCTTGTCCCAACTTTTTTGGGATTTGTTGACACCATGAAATTCTGAATCAACATATTTTTCCCTTAAAATGATACATTTTCTCAGTTTAAACTTTTGTTCCGTGATTTATGTTCTATTCTGAATAAAATATTAGAAGTTGGCACCTCCACATCATTGCATTCAGTTTTTATTCACGATTTGTATAGTGTCCCAACTTTTTTGGAATCCGGTTTGTATTTGATGAGTTCATGAAATGAATGGATAATATAACAGACAGTAAAAATGCCTCACTTATGAGTTGGCAGACATGTATGTTGTATTTTTGCTATAAGAAGAACAGAAGATCTTTTCTAGGCAGGAAGAGACATTGAGATCCATCAAGCCCAATTGGTTTGCTAATATTTAAGTTGTCACTAAATCTCATCCAGATACTTTTTTAAGGCTTTCAGGGTTTCTGCTACAACCAAACATCTTTCACATAACTCTATGTATGAAGAAGTGCTTCCCAAAAACTGTAGTAAAAAATTCCCATCAACCATTGGCCAGTAAACCAAAAAAGGGCAAATGCAAAATCTTTATAAAATAATACATCTATTTATAAAAATGCTCTGTAACACAAAAACCCAGAAAGGATTTGACTTAACACAATAGGCAATCCACTGATGAATATGTCTCAAAAAACACAAATTCAGAGACAACTCAAGAAGCAGAAAAAGGGGTAAAAAAAAAATAAAATCTGTAAATCAACAATAATCACAGTAATAATCACAAGAGAACTCACAAACAGCACAGAGCACATACAAAGAATCTCAAGGGACTTTGTGTTTTCTAAGCCTCTATAGGGTTGGGGCAGTCCCTTGACAAAGATGTACAGGTGGTCTGACCTCTTGAGAAACCTCCAACAAAATACCAAGAACATAACAGAACAAGCAGCTACACATAGAAATTAAATAGAAAACCACAATAAAAACACAGGATAATGGCAACAAATAACGTAGGTAACAATATTGACTTAAACAAAAGAATAAAAAATAAACAAAAAAGAAATTTAAACACAAGTCATGGGGCAGACCCTAGCTGAAACATAACACAGGCCTCCAAACCACTTAAAAATTTGAAAAACTAGACTTCAATAACTCCTAAAAGGATTTAAAAGCACAAATAGGTCTGGCGCAAAAGCATAAAGTACATTGGGCTTATAAATCACCGAAAGGATCCATAAAACCCCAGAGTTCTAAGCTTACGTGTATTACTGAACTGATTGTGTGGCGATTGGGTACTTGGAGAAAGAAAAGGAAGAACAGGAACTGGGGGTTAGTACGTCTGAAAGAGACAATACTTCTGCAATAAATTATTTCATCAAAGGTCGCGCATGGTGCAGCAAGCATTGCAGGAGGCAAGAAGAATAATCTCGGAATGGGGCACCAGCTCATCACTATCACTGCACCACCGAGTTCCCATGTTTAATAACATGCTTTAATTCCTAGCATCATGAAAATAATATCAAGTATACATCTCAGTGTTTAAATTATTCAGCGAGCTGTAATATTATGAATGTAATGGATTCTGTGTCCAGTCAGAGGAAGAGAAAGTCCATTTAAGAAGCACGTAGTGATTCATACATAGAGCACACAGAAGAACACATACAAAACAAACCATTTAACGTGCTACTTTAGTTACGATGGTATTTGGGAAACTAGTAAATGAAATGATTTAAAGATGAAGTTTATGATGTTCTACTTTAATCACAAAATAAACTACGTGATTAAAGTGGAAATTTCGAGATTAAAGTTCACATTTCAAGCTTTTTTCCCACAGTGTCCCTAATTTTTTTTCTTTTCTCTGTACCCTAGTAAGCTTTCATATGACACTCAGACAGTGGGCTACGACTCGCCTTTTCACAGCGACTTTGATATCTGACAACTTCTTTTTTATTTCGAGCACTGTGCGACTTTGTGAACTTGAGTTTTCAAGTTATTCCAGCACTCTATGTCACTCGATCAACTTCCTTTTGTTGTTTATATCATTGTTTAAACCAACAAATAGTACATTTTTCCTTGCCTCCACTTGGTATTTGCTGAAATTCTTCTATTTTCCCCCATGCTTTTGCCATTGCCTTTTCACAGAACACTGAGCTTAACGGCTATTTATATTGTTTTGCATATTCAAAGAGGTGTAATTCTGGGAGGAGTTGGGGAGTGGCGGCAGGTGCGTGCACGTGCGTTACTTTTCACACTGACCGGGATTTATGTAGTGGAAGAACGTGAAAGTTGGCGAATGCACAGATTAATGCATCTGGATTTTTTTGTGCATACGCACATTTCCGCTTTTGTCCATACGCCATGTTTTAGTGTGCTCTATACACAGCGTTATGCATGAGGCCCCAGGTCTTCAGGCTGTAGTGTATATCTGTGCTACTGATTTATTTAATTGAGCAATGGAGAGAGAGAGAGAGAGAGACAGAGAGAGAGATACTGTGCTTTGTGTATATAGTAGATGCTTAGTTTATTAATTTTGTTTTGATTTTTTTTTTTGACCTGTCCTTCATAATCAGTTTTGTAGTTGGACGAAGGAGGTGGAAAAAGTTTTTTTTTCTATTTTGTTCTTTTCTTCACTTTTGATTTGGAAGCCACTGTAAATATTATAACACCTGCAATGATTTTTCTTTTGGGAAGTTTCTTTGCATTGGACTTTGTAAATATTTTTTTTTTGCAAGACATTTCTTTGTTAAATAGTATGGACATTTCTGGAATAAAAGATTCCTGATTTTGAATATTTATTTTGTAGTCTGAGTCTCTCTTACTCCATCCCTTCGTTGTTCGGTCTTATCTACTGACACTCCTGTTTGGGAATTGCACAACTGGGTCCTTACCTGGGGTGTCACAGCCATGCATAACATTTTGTATCTTGAACAACCGTAGTTACTTTATATTCACTTGTGGGGCATTTTCCATTACATTTAAGGAGACTTCTAATATTCACTGTTACCCACCACACTAAACACTTGTTTGACCTGATTTTCTTTATCATTTCATAACTGGCACTTTGGCTATTAAGGCTTTTGCCTGTTGGATATGATGTCTGCTTAGACTGTTTTGTTTGACTGTATATTTTGATCCTTTGTTTAGCAATCAAAATGAAATCAGCATGTCTGACTTTTATTCCTGCCCCTTTGGTTTATTAACCTTATTTAGTGCACAGTGATTTCCATCTTTGACCATAAAATGCCATTCACAACTCACAAATCTTAAAAGATGACATCTGTGACAGATTGGGGGCGCTATCGCTCCCTTGAACCCTCCAATCAAACGTCAGACACCCAAATAAAAGTCCAATAATTGACTTTATTGTCACAGTACAGTGCACAAAGCACTTTCTTCACCACAATACTCATCCAATACAACATACACAATCAATAAACAATCCTCCGACTCCCAGACGCGTTGCCCACCTACCACCCAGCTCAGCTCAACGCTCTGGTGTCTCCTTCAGTCTTTTATAGTCCTTGCCCTGGAAGTGTTTTGCCCTCTCTGTCCACGTGACTAGGAACACTTCCGGGTCAGATAAAAACCTTCTTCTTTACCCCAGAAGCACTTCATTTGCCTTGTCCATGTGTGGTTCCAGGGCGTAGGGAAAATAGTCACTGTTCCTCCCTGCAGTGCCTTCTATTGGCCCCCATGGTATCCAGCAGGGCTGTAAAGGAAAACTCAAACGTCCATAATTCTCTGCTTGCGTTCGGGGCACCTCCATGCTGCAGGGAGGGCTTCACCTGGCGGCGTGAGGGTATTGGCCGGGATGAACGACCGGCCATCCTTCACACATCAGAGTGGCCATTATTAAACATGTGCAAATCAATGAAAGAGAATAAACTCATCTGTCCATCCATCCAGCCACTTTTAAAATGAATTTTATTCTAAAATGGAACTTTAATCTTTCAGGTAATATGGTAAAAATTCCTAGACACATTGTTATATGGGTTATACCTAAAATATTTTAAATCTACAAAATAATTGTTTTTTATTTGTTTCAATCAAATTAACTGAGCTACGTAAAATACAGTAATGCATCTATTTTTTGAGCAATAGTATGCCAAATGTTTTCTTACTGATTGTCTGTCAAACCAACAAAAACTGCATAAGGCACATACAGTACAGGGACTTAAAATGCTTCAACAGATCATCTTAAAATCTTCTTTTAGCTAAATATGTTTCCAAAAAATACCTTCTTCAGATTTTAGCATATTTGTCTGCAAAGCCAATGTGTTGTTATTCTTCTGACATGTTGCTCCTTGAGAGAGGATTAGCTCCAGATGTTCACCAGCTAAGCTCAGGTCTTTAATTAGTAATATTGAAATGAATTATTGATTCAATTTTACCCATGCTTATGATGTGAGTTATGTGAGAAGGTGGTTTATAACATTCATGAGAGCTTTCAATGCATCTTGAATCATTTTTATATATTATGCACCCTGAATTAGAGGGTTTTTTGTGTCAGGTTGAGTGGTGACATTGCCAAGTGTTGAAGATGTCCATCATTGAAATCAACCAGTCCTTTAAAGCTTCATATTCTTTTAACAGATTCATCCACAATGTTTGAGCTTGAGGTTGTACGTGGCTTATCAGAGGCATGTGATAATCTGAAAAATGATGAAATACCAAGTAATTAAAGACAAAAAATTCACTCTGTTTTGCCTTCTTTAAAGTGCCAGCAAAGGACCTTAATAATACAAGCATATCTGACTTATTTAATTTTAATTTTCTACCCCCAGAAACAGTAAACATTTCTTTTTTTCACAGCACTTATTATTACAGGATATTGAATTTAAAAGGATTATACCTATTAATTATGTCCTTAATTTTTGTGTCAATTGGTTTTTCACTAAGCTTCTTGTAAATATAATCTGAATTTTCAAAATGATATACATACAAACATTACAGTAACTGTCAGGCACAATGGAGGTATGCACACATCACAGGTCTTCATGCCAGCTTATCCAGAGTGACAGCTGCATGCTAGCACATCAGTGTAAAGAATTCTTTACAATCATTTTTATTTTGTCTTACTGAATCTCTTGTACATTATTAATTAATATTTTCTTTTTTAATATTATTATTAATAGTGCAGTGGCATGTTCGAGTCTCTGTTTCATGTCTGTATTCTTTCATCTGTCCTGCCATTTTGTGTGTCTGCTCACTATGATGCTATATGGTTGCTAGGCATGGTTGCTGTGTAAGGGTGGAGGCTTCCATTAAGTAAGCATCCAGTCTCTGAGAAATCTTACTGAAGATTCAGGCAAGCACTCAAACAAGTAAAGAAAACAAAAACAAAAAAAATATTTTGGTTTAGAAACCTTGTTAGGTTTGGATTAGTATTTTGACTAACATTTGTGTGATGTTTTGTGAAGAAATATATATTAAAAAATGTCTTTGTCTCTGTCGCTCCATAAATAATACCAAGTCTTACGTCTTATGATGAGGTTCCCTCTAAGGCAAAATGAGGTGAGGCCTTCAAAAACAGCTAGGGAGAAGGCCAGATTCTTACTTGATCTGCCCGGCAGAAACAACCAAGCTACCTGCTGGATCTTATGTTTCAGCCAGGGTTTCCACTTTGCTGGGCTGGGGTTTTAATGTATCTTTTTTGTACATTTGCTATGTTCTGAGTGTAAAGTTACTGACACACAGTACTCAGTGTTACATAGCAGCAGACTCAGGAGGAGCTTCAGTATACTGCAATCAAGAAGAGGTTTTAGAGCCAGAGCACAGTCAATTCCTGATACCGATGTGTCAGTTCCCCTTTGTATGTACAGATTTGCATATTTTGTGCTTTAAATTTGTTGCTGAGCTTTTATCAAATTAGTAAAACCTTTTTTTTCAAAATCCATACTGCATGAAGAATTTCAGCAGGTATACTCAATCAAGTGGTATATTATCCACTTCTAATATAAAACATAATTTATTATATACCTGATGACTTACTGGCAAACATAGAAAATAACAGAAAAAGGCAATGTAGAAATGTGTCAATATAATGTAAAAATGTACTAATGATGAAACATAATGTTACAAGGTAGTTTACAATATAGTCATGCAAAACTATA
Source organism: Polypterus bichir lapradei (assembly GCA_026402145.1). NCBI lineage: Eukaryota > Metazoa > Chordata > Cladistia > Polypteriformes > Polypteridae > Polypterus > Polypterus bichir. The sequence continues at coordinate 32,659,629 of JANRMT010061414.1, forward strand.
ACTTTTATTGTGATGCAAATCTCTAAGAAAGTTCCATTGTACTATGACATAAGCCTTATTATTTTTGTCTCCTCTCCAAAAGTAAATCTGTCATACTTCAGTTTGTTGATTGCCTGCACTCCAAGTAGAAGTCAAAGACTAAAGTGATTGCATGGAAAAGCTGCATATTTTGACTACACAAGAACATTTTTAAAACAAAATTAAACTAAAGTAACTCCCCAAGCAGAAGTAAAACCAAGCTTGGAGTTCATAGATTTTAAAATAGAAGAGTCAGATGTAATTCAAGCCCTTGATGCACTGAAGACTAATATAACCCTTGAACTGATGGGATCTTACCAATTCTATTGAAAGAAATGAAAGACGTCATTTATAAACTCTTATTAGGCATATCTGAGCAGTCACTTGAGAAAGCATAAGTACCTGAGGACTGCAAAGTTGCAAATGTGACTTCAGTCTTTAAGAAGGGAGACAAAATGGATCCCAGCAATTACAAAGCACTAAGTCTTACTTCTGTGCAATGAAAAATTATAAAAATTGTAATAAATAAATTAGAAAAGCATCTATATGAAAATAAAGTACCAAATAGCAGCCAACATGGGTTTATGAAAGGAAGATTTTACCAAACCAATTTTTTAGAATTTTTGAGCAGGTAACTGCAATAGTTGACAAAATCAAAGTACCTGTATATGACAATTTACTTAGACTTTTAAGAGCCTTTAACATGGTTCACACTGAAAATTAATTCTAAAACTAGAAGCTTTTGGGATGAGAGATAACCTACTAAGCTGGATCTCAGTCAGTTAACCGGAAGGAGACAAAAAGTGCAGATAATAGTACAGACTGGTCCAGATCTAATTATGCAATTTTCATTACGCTATAACTTATTAAGTTCATTACATAGAGAATTCACAAAAAATTATTTTTGTTGGCGATAGATGGCAGCACCTGCCCTGCATTCCAAAATGGCGGGGAGACGGTTGTCAGTCAAACAGCAATTCTTTTGTCCTGTCTTGTTTTCCTGCATTTCATTAAAAGTTGCATAATTAGATCTGGACCACCCTATAGAATGGTCTATGTGGAATGAGGTCATCAGTGGAGTTCTTTAGGTTTCTGTCCTTGGAGCTTTACTTTTTCTGATTTATATTAGGTAGTTAGTAAACTTGTGAAATCCACAGATGATACTAAAATTGGAAGAATGGAAGACTTTGAGGAGGCACCCAAAAGAATTCAGATAGACTTTGACAAGCTGCAGAGCTGAGCGAGCTCTTGGAAAATGCAGTGTAATGTACAAAAGTGCAAAGTCCAACACGCAGACAGAAGGAACATCTCTCTATTATAAAAAAAAAATCTTGGAAAGAAGGAGACGAGACGTGATTTTCTTACACAGACACTTTCACGTCCCGCGAGATGCTGGAAATAAGAGTAGATGACAAAGTAGAACATCGTAAAGAATTCAAAATCGTTGCCGTGGTACACATGCAGAGAAGGTTAGAGATAATGGAAGTACGAAAATTCGAAAGTCTCAAAAAAAAGGCTAGTAAAGATTGCATTAGCGCAAACGGAAATTATTACTTGGTGAAAGCGAAAGAGATCGAATATACAGTATTGTTTGGATTTAAACTTTAAATTGGAGACTTGTAGATCGCCAAATTTGTGTTGTGATCAGGGAAAAACAAAAGTAGTGTTTCTTCCCAATGAAGAGGCATATTCGCGAGAATTAAAAGATTTCAAAAATATTGGCGCGGTACACATGCATAGCAGGTTAGAGATAATGGAAATACAAAAATTTTAAAGTCTCAAGAAAAGGATAGTAAAGATCGCTTAGTGTAAACGGAAATTATTACTGGGTGATAGAACGGAACAGTGAAAAGAGATCAAATATATTGTTCGGATTTAAACTTTAATTTGGAGACTTGTAGATGGCCAAATTTGTGTTGCCATCAGGGAAAAAAAAAGTAGTGTTTCTTCCCAATGAAGAGGCATATCCCTGAGAGTTAAAAGATTCCAAAAACATTGGCACGGTACACATGCAGAGCAGGTTAGAGATAATGGAAATACAAAAATTCGAAAGTCTCAAAAAACGATAGTAAAGATCGCATTAGCGCAAACAAACGGAAATTATTACTTGGTGAAATAACGGAACAGTGAAAAGAGATTGAATATATTGTTTGGATTTAAACTTTAAGTCGGGCGAAGTCCCCTAGTTAATTATAAATACAAGATGAGAGACGATGGAAGCATGGGAAGCAACCTTTGAAACAGAGTTAGGAGTTTATGTTGACACATTTTCATCATCTAAGCAATGTGTAGAAGTATTTGAAAAGGCAAATAAAATGTTAGGTTATATTGCGGGAACTGGTAAATATAAATAAAGGGACATTATCCTCAAATTATATAATACACTAGTAAGACAGCATCTGGAGTATTGTGTGCAGCTCTGGTCACCACACTACAAGAAAGACATACCAGCAGTTGAAGCTGTGCAGAGAAGAGCAACCATGTGCATCCCATGACTTAAGGACATGTTGTACACTGGCCAGGCTCTGAGAATTAAACCTGTTTAGTCCAAAGTAGAGGAGAATGTATGAGGAGCTATTTCAGGCCTTGATAAAGTAGAGTTCTAGCAACTTAATGGTGAATCACATACATGAGGGCACCTTTGGAAATTAAAGGGAAGTGCATTTAAGACTGTAGCCAGGAAGCAGATCTTTACTCAAAGAGTTTTTGGACTCTAGAACACTAGACTCTAGAACTACTGATCCATGTAGTTGAAGCAGAAACCTTGCCAACCTTTAAGAAGTATCTGGATGAGATATTGGGAAGCTTGGCTATTAGCTAAACAAACAAGCTTAATAAACTGAATAGTCTCATCTCATTTGTCAAATTTCTTATGTTCTTATGATCCAGTCATCAAGCATAATTCTCAGCTCTGCATAATGAAATATAACCTCTAGAACAGGAGTTCTCAAACTCAGTTGTAGGGACCCTCTGTGGCTTCAGACTTTTGTCCCAACTAGATTCATGATCTGTGATAGTAATTGATCTCATTTAATTAGTTGGTCTTTTTTCTCTTCTTTTATTCTATATTCAGAGTGGCACAATACCATGATTTTTACATTTATAAAATAGTTAGAAGTAGTTTTTTCAGTACCTTTAAATGCTTGACTCATCTTTTTTCTATTATGTCAACCTTTCTCTGTGTAGTTTGCTTCTTTTGTTTTATCCTGCACAATTAAAAAGAAGCAGAGCAGACACCCCGGAAAACATCACTGAATGATGAAAGGCTGCAACTACTTTAGCATCAATCCCACCAATTAGTAAATAATGGATTAAATAGCCAGAAAACCTGGAAAAGAACAATGGAAATCATGATGAAAACATTGTTATAAAGATGTAAAAAATACATTTCCCATATAACTGCTTAGTGCATTTAAATAAAAATTTACCAAACTTAGTTTCGTAATTTTTAAATTTACTCCAAAACACAGAAACTGGGTAATAACAGATCACTTCATTAGGCAAGCAGTCCAATTAAAAACCTGCAGCCATAGTGGGTCCCCAGGACAGAGACTGGGAACCACTGCTCTACAGTAGAAGCATGATAAATGTAGCATTTTCTGCATCACGGAATAGCCTTTTCTGTGCTTTGATATGGAGAAAATCAAATTAAAAATTGTTTAATTGTGGTTGTTTAAGCAAGAAATATGATGCTATAGTATTTTTTTACCTTTTCGACACTTTTATAAAGGAAAACCATTGGTCTAAAAACGTTAAAGCCCCAAAAAGGTTTTAGTTTTACAGTTCTTGTTAAGTCCCTATGATTTTTAGCTGAGAAGAACATTAAGTTTTAGATTTGATTTTCTCAGCAAAGAACTAACTAAAGCCACAGAAGGAGGCCTGGACAGTGCTCTCTTGTAAAGAGATAAAGTGATATAAATTATCTTATGTATAGATGCAAGCAAGGTCTTTAGCAGTCTAGTTAGATGTATGTCAGCAGCTACAATTAAGATTTACTCATCTCTAATTAAATTAAATGACTAAAACTGTTTTCATCAGCAACAATTTGCTGAGGTTCATTACTATAACATCTAAAAGGTCACTATTCAATCTACAAATTTATCTATATGTTACTGAAGGGTTTACTACTAATGTAAATGTAAAGTAAAGTGTAACTTGAAGTTTGTTTTCTTATTGGTTGGATTACTTACTCTTTCCCATAAAAATCAAGTGTTAATTTTGTTTTTGTTTATACATTTTGAATAATGGTCTAAGGAATCTTTGTAAGTAGCTACTTATAACATTTAATAGTTCACTGCTGACAGATAAATTAGATATTTTGCCATTTTCCATTTAGACTGTTGTTATTTGCATTCTAATTTAAAAGAATATGTAGTACCAGGCCTTTTTAAATGCTAAAGAGTATACTTAATGAAATTAATGTTTATATATCTCTTCTTCAAATTGATGAACACAATAAAGCTAAAAAAAGCTAACACTGCTAAGGTGCTACAGTTTTTCTGGCTTGCCTACTAATCATCATATCAATCCATTTTTTTACCTCCTTCACTGGTTCAGTGATGTGGGGGGCTCATGCATATTCAAGCAGTGCTAAAAGCTCAAGGTGAGAAGTAAGGCTGCCACAAACGATTATTTTGTAAACAAACAATCTAGTGACTACTTTTTTTGATTAATGTAATGACTTATTTTGTCCAAATAATTCAAATGAACATCTGAATGTGTGCTATATTTGAAAATTTATTGAATAGTTTAATATAGAGAATTTGAAAACATCAGGATATGAAAAACACAAATAAAGTAACTCCAACAAGAAGACAAACACTATTATTAATAAAATATTTAAGTCAAAAAAGCCGAAAGATAAAAGATATTTTTGATTAATAATAGAATTACGTTAACATAACTTGTTGTCAATAGTACATCTTGAAATAAAGCCAAATAGTTAGGCTGTTGAGTTCTTTCATACCTCAGTATTACAATGGATCCATTCTGACTTATGTATTTTTATGAACTCTGCCTTAAATGAAGTTAAAAGTTATTTATAGATTTTATGAATATAGTTATAGTTATAAGCATATTTGGCATAACGCAGTTTATTGATATTTGTAAACTATAAATGATATCAATTGATATCATATTGCAGGAGACAGGCAACTTGTGCCTCTTGAAAAGAAGATTGAAGTAATAGCCAATATTTTATACTTTTGTAGCTGAAGAACTTATTATTATAAGTTAACGTTTTCAGTAACAGTTTGTTTTTGCAGTGCCATCTTTCATACAGCTGGCAATGACTGCACAATGATCATTTTATTTTTTTTTTATTTCCATTAGTTGTCATTTCCATCATCACATTTAAACATTTATTATTCATAAAAACACAGATGAGCACTGCTGAAAATAAAAACATTCATTCATTTTAAATTCTTGATAATTCTTGTGCTTAAATTGCTTCATGCATGGGAAAGGTGCTATATAAATAAAATCTATTATTCTAATTATTATTGTTATGGTTGTCAGCAATTTTTCACTTTTTCAAAGGCAACCTACTAGATGCCTCAATCAGTAGGTTACCATGTAAGGCCACATTAATAATCCTTCAAAAATCCTGTGCAAAAAATTCTGTGCATCACATGAATGAATTCACTCAGAACATCTTCTACTAATAAAATACTGTTTTAGACATGGAGGGTAAAGAGAAGAAATGGAAAAAACCTTTACACTGCAGAACATTTCATAATCGGCATTCTGGGCAACTCGCATGGCTCTTCCAGGGTTATAAGGGGCATTACAGGCCATAAATCATATATATTTGTGTGTAATCTATTGGTTTACATGTTCACAATATTTGTTTAAATGCATACTTTATTGGTTTGAATGTGTTTTTAGTCCTATGAACTGTATTGGTTTCTGTTTGTATATTATCAGTTTGTGTGTAAACTATATCGCTTTGCATACGTACACTGCTGATTTGCATATTAATCATATTGATTTGCACTTTTATATTACAGATTCAGGTGTGTTTGTTATCAGCTTGTAAGTGAACTATATTGTTTTGTGCTCATATGCTATCGGTTTGCGTATGAACTACATTGGCTTGCATTCATATAATACTGGTCTGCTTACATAGCAATGGTTTTGCGTATTCATTATATTGGTTTCATGCACATCTTCTACTTGTTTCATGTGGGTAATATATTGGTTTTACATAACTCTTTTGGTTTTATGTATGCACTAGATCACTTACACGTGAGTCCTGCACTGGAATAATTTTAGGGTAACCTAGCATTCATCTTGGGTGGCACGGTGGTGCAGTGGTAGTGCTGCTGCCTCGCAGTTAGGAGACCTGGGGTCCTCCCTGCGTGGAGTTTGCATGTTCTCCCCGTGTCTGCATGGGTTTTCTCTGGGTGCTCCGGTTTCCTCCCACAGTCCAAAGACATGCAGGTTAGGTGGATTGGCAATTCTAAATTGGCCCTAGTGTGTGCTTATATTTATATGGCTATAGTTGATGGTGCTACCTTGGTATATGTATGATTATGCTGTCATCATCACTGTAAGTTGCCCGTTAGGTCGGACAGTTAAATATGTGCTACTTTTACATCTGTTTGTTTATGCTGCACCTCAACCCTAAATTCTTTTTCACTGATGTGACACTATTTAGAGAAAATTTGATATATATATTGTAAAACCTCTGGACTCTTTGAGACCCTCGCAGTACCACAGAAACAACTACAAGCTGACCGCTACCTCATGCAAAGCGCCAATCGCCTGATGGGTGATGCAGGGCACATTATAACTTGGCCACTGACCTGATCCTGACACTGCCTATTTGCTGTGTCTGTGTATAGTAGAATGGTAGATCCTACTAAAATTAATAACCTTGCTGTTCCTGTTTCGAGTTGAATAAAGCTGGTTTTGCTAAAGTACTGAGACTCAGCCTCATCTTTGGGGTGCAAGACACCAACTCATGTGTCTCAATATATACAGGTACACAAAGGTGCACACGCCCAAACATATAGGCTTCTTTGATTGACATTAATTCTTGTTTAAATATTTAAAATAAAACTTTATTAGGAAAGTTTATTGTATATTTATTTAGCGCTGGGACAAGTTAAAGCATTATTATCACGTTAATGCATTAATTAATTAATGCCGACAATTATTTTATCTTGTGTTAACGCAGATTTTGTTATTATTATTATTATTTTGAAAGCCTCAGTCTTGCTAGAGATCAATAGAGATCAGTGATCCTCTTGTTACATCGCTTTTCGATACACTTTTGCTAGAAGGAAAGTTAGCTTTATTGATTTGACATCGATTCCCTGCCCGTGCATGAGTAGCGAAGAGCAAACAGCTTCTAAAATGGCATGTCGAGAGATACCAAAGTGAATGCTCAAAGCAAAATAATCTGTGGATGATCTTTTTTCATATGATTGATGAATCAGACTCTGATTTGTCAGACTCCGATTTTGATGCAAGTGATCTGGAGATGTAGATCAAAAACGAAAGTGAGGTACTGGCATCAGCTGATCGTGGTGCTGAACACGTTCATGTAGGTGATGCACCTATGGCAGCTTTCACCTGGGAGGACAGACACTTACGATGACAGGAGGTACAAAACATATTGCATCTCACTTCAACTGCCACCCCTGTGCACCTGTCTCACAAACACAGCCAGGCAGCCAGCCCACCGTGCATTGCTGCTCGCCACTGAGCTGCCCCAGGCACTGACAGCAGGCACAACAGGCAGCAAGAGTTGTTTTATGTGTGAAACCATTGCTTTGTGTGCTTTTTAGAAAACAGAGTTTTTTGGAAAAAAGTATTAGCCCTCAAAGAGTTGCTACTGAACATAGACTATTTATGATGTTCCCTGATAAAAGAAAATGTTTCTGCTGGTATCTGTTCAGATTAAAAAAAGAAAACAGATTTAGAAATGTTAACTTGCTGTTACACGGAAGGTGCCTGTTATAATGTTGTTATCGTGGCACTGGACTCTGAGGGTAACTTGTTTTTCTATAACAATGTAGATAACACGTTAATGCCCTGGCAGTGGCAAATAGCTTTGGTTTTATATTTGATTTGATTACATTAAAGTTTGCGGTGGGCTGGTGCCCTGCCCAGGTTTGTTTCCTGCCTTGCACCCTGTGTTGGCTGGGATTGGCTCCAGCAGACCCCGTGACCCTGTAGTTAGGATATAGCAAGTTGGATAATGGATGGATGGATAGATATTAATGTTTAAGTTGAGATTTACAAGAAATATTTTAACTTCTATTATGTAAAGGGAATACTGCTGTCAAAAAGTAAACCAAATACACGCAATACACTATTTTTGAGTTCATTATTGAACTTTGCGCATAACAATGTGATTATTGTGATTGTCTGCAAGTAATAATGATTAATCATGTGATTAATCACAATTAAAAATTTTAATCATTGCCCAGCACTAATATTATTTTATTTTTTAATTATTACTGATTCACTAGAACTACTTCTATCTCTACTTCTAGACAGTTCAGCCTAGAAAGTGACTATACACTAACCTTTTTTCTGTAACAGTGTGTCTCAAAGAAACTAGTGGTGTTTAGGTAGCCCAGAAGCTGTTTTTGAGAAATGGGGCCTCATGTATAATGCTGTGCATAGAATTCACACTAAAACATGGTGTACAGAAACAAAACAGAAATGTGTGTATGCACAAAAAAATCCAAATGCATAAAACTATGCGTACTCCAAGTTCCACACATTTCCCCTTTACAAATCTCAACGAACATGAAATGTAACACATGTGCACGCGTCTACAGCTCCACTCCAACTCCTCCCAGAATTTTGCATATTTGAATATGGAAATCAATATAAATATCACCTTCCATTCAGTGTTTGGTTAAAAAAACAAGGGAAAAGACACGTGAATGTTCGAGAAAGTAAGTAAGTAAGAAAGAGGCACAATGCCTGAAACAAAAATAAATGGTCAGATACCACAGTTGACATGAAAAGGCGAATCTCAGACTACCATCTGTTTATTCTGTTTCAGACAATATTACAAAAGCTGACCCCCATGCAATGCTCATATGGTGATGATGCTGCTCTGCCAAGCATGTCTTTGGGCGCTGGCTGCACACAAACCTCTGCCTTGGAAATTGTTGGGAGGCCATCTGGCTGTGTGCTGACAAACTCTTCATGAGTCACAAAATGCAATTTTGGGTGCTATAAGTGATGTGGTCAATGAACTAAGAAATACAAATGCTGTACTATGTGATATTGACCATAAATGAAATGAAATGTTTAAAAAATAAATGTCTGATGACCTGTTTTTACATTCTGCTAATTACATTCTAATGAAGTTGTGATGCCGTGATCATTTGGTGGGTTCATCATACAACATCTCTTCAGGTACGTGCTTGCACACTGCGACACACTTTCTGCAGAGCAGCACATTAACAGAGTGAAAACGCTTTCTATTTATATAAGTAAATTCATTCTCTGAAGGTGTCTTTATAGTGTAGCGATGGCACTGAGTGCCACAACAGATCGATTCTCTGCTCTTTACTTTGAGGTAACTCTCTATCCTTTAAAGGACTGCTTGCCTTTTGCCGCGCTAGTTGGGAAAAGCAACTGTGGTTTTGCAGAGCTGACATGTGTATTGATGTAAAGCCAGCTCATTCCTATGGTGATTCATCCCTAGCTGATGTAACTTGTCCAGTTCTGTTGCGATAGCAATGTGTGTGCAGCTGACATTTAGAAAACCGGACGTTGCTGTGAATTGCGCTTTGATGTTTGCCAATTCAACCACAGTGTAAGGAAATCTTATATATCTGGATAAGAAGCAGGTAATGCCATCTTATACAGCTGGCTAGGTGATGATTCTGAAATACTGATCAGCAAGTTCAAGATGAAAAGCTCCTGTGTCTAAAAACCAGAGTGGACTGAAGTTGCAAAGGAGTAGGTACAGCACAATTCCTCAAAGTCTGCCTTTGTAATGCCAGTGCCAGTTCAGCACACATCTCTTCAAAATCAAAATCGACGTAGACGCCAGTCATCATCATCGATATATGGGCACTTTCTTCTAATTCTTCCATTTGCGATGTCTTCTAACAACGCTAAAACAGCTATGATAGTTATAATAGTTTGGCCATTCCATGTACCATTATATTTTTACAGAATGATTACAATCAAGTGAATTAAATTTGTAAATGATATGCAATTAATTTTGGTGTATTTGATAAATCCCATGTCATTGATGTGAATATGAAAAAGAAAGATAAATGACACAGAAACAGTACCACTGCTTTGACGCCAGCTGGGAAATTTTTGTGTCTATGCATGAGGCCCATAGTCCTTTCAGTGATACTGAGGGGTCAAGAATAGAGGAATGCCAAGAGCCAGTACACAAATTTCTAGACTCTGATACCCCATGTATTGGGAACTGGCACCATGCTACTCAATCTATCAATGGCTAATGTTTAAAAGAAATAAGGAAAAGGCAGCATTGACTTAGCTAAGTATTTGCTAAAGAGCTGGACCAGGTGCTCGGAAGGCTTCTTGAAGTGGCTGCGCTCTCGTTAGCTGAGCAGTTGAGCTGGTGAGATGAGGTAGGCCAATGGAGCTTGTTGGAGGAAGGAGGCATGGCAACATTGGCAGATAAGTAGGAAGCCACTGTGGTGTAGCTCAGATTTGTGTGGTGGATAAGGATGGGGTTTGTTGTGTCATGGGAGAAGCATAGCGCAGTGACATCAGCAAGTATTTTTTTATTTGAATTATTTATTAATTGATTTATTCATTGTACTGTTTTGCACAATTTTGGCAATTTAATTCTCTGTTTTAAAATTAAAATCAGAAGGATGGCATTCTTTAAGTCTCCTCCTGTCTGCTCACTTTCATTAAAGTTTCAGACAAAGGAAGATGCCCATGGCTGTGGATCCTGGACTTCACAAATGGTGGTAGAAGTGAGATGAACCAGTGGCAGTGAGGCAATGAAGAGAACAAAACTGATTTTCAATTAATTTAGTGATCCTTTTTACTTGGCTTAAACTGATGGAAATAACAGAGCTTTAAAACACCTCTAGCTGAGATACATTGGTATGAGGTTAGCAAATGGTTGAGGCAACATAACTGGCAGACAGGGATTCAAGACCTATAATGGTGTTTCCAATGTGGCAGTAATGGTTTGTTTATTTCCTGTTCATTTCCATTTTTATTCTCTTTTGATATATTTTGTTGGTAGCTGGAGGCTCACTGGATACTACTTCACATATTCACTCTGTCCAGTTTCTCTAATGTTTGGCAAATGACAATATGATATCAATCTACAATAAATATATATTTAGATATAAAACCAATCTAGTATATAGTCATTTTAAATTTCAGTTCGGGGGTATTGAGTGTTGCTTAATGAGGAGAAAAAAAAATAATTTAAGTGATTTTAGCACAAAGCTTCAACATAGCAAAAAAAAGTGAAGGGGTCTGAATAACTGCCTGAATTCAATGTCTTTACATACTGTAACTCATACTGACAAAACCTTTATTACCTGCACTACTTACCCTAGACATTTTTCAAGGATTTATTTTTTTCAAGTATTATTTCTCAGCACAAGTAACATAATCAGAATGGATTCTCACAAATAAATGACTGTGATCAAAATCATTCACACCCAATGGTACAAGGCCACAGAGCAGCTTTTTGTGATGGCAAAAGAAAATCAAGCCTCTTTGTCCAAAGAAACAAGTGCCCTGTTACTATCCTTTGTACTTCTAGTGCACAGCTGTCCTGTAATAGTCTCCGAAGGCACTCCTGGCCGACCTATAAAATTTAAAGAACTCAAAATCCCAGTGCCTGGAGGGCATGCGAGTAACTGAGCAGCAGGACCAAGAATTTCTTTTTAGGTACAGATATTTGCAAAAGATAAGGTGAAGGTATGGTTCAGAGTATTATCTGCATTTTTTACATGGGCAATTATAGTGTGGGAAAGGGAGCTAATCTCATAGATTTTCTTTAGTATTCTGATTTATCTTCAGGAAAAGGAATTTGTATTCTTGTTTCAGCTCCTTCATGAACAAGAGGAGTGTTATTCCAGTGATGAACACTTGATTAAGTTTCATACTCTGAGAGGTAATAGCGAGTGCATCTTAAAAGATCTTATGACTGTCTGTTAATTACATTTCAAAAAGTTCAAAATGTCTTTTGAGAAAATTGCCAATGAGCTAGCTAATCATGACAAAGGCCTTGTCTTATAATCGCTTTGAAAAATAAATATAGTCACAATCGTAAGAGATGAGGAGAGAGACACGGACAAAAATCTATTCTTTTTATAATAACTAGTGAGATCAATTTGAAATACAGAGGTTTTTTTTTTTTTGAATTGCCAGAATTCATAATCATAACAGAATAAGTTTCACATTTTTTTCTCAGGAAAAACAAAAAAGAACCTAATAACTTTATGTTTAGAAAGGCACGTTTTGAACAAATGCAGCAGAGAATTAATAAACTGGGAGCAGCTACTAAACGTGGAGACAGAAGCTATGGTGTGTTTTTAAGAGAATACTTTCAGGATGGTAACACCCATACTGTACATGCCATGGTTTTTTTCTTACTTCCACACAATGGCACAGTTTATTTATTATTTGTTTTATTATTCTCACTTTGCTTCCTCACAATCCCCTTTCATGATTACCAAAAGGATAACTAACAGGGAATGGGCCTGTAACCTATACCTTGCGAAAGGCGCTATATAGCACCCGACCCGGCACAGTCTTCCACAGAGGCACATGTCAAAGGAATAGAAACTTTTATTTTTTCTTCAGCCGTGGGGCACACCTTCCCCGTGTCCCACAGGCCCAACAAAGTCCCAAAAGCACTTAAGTTTACAACACCAACACACTTCCACCTTGCACCACCACTCCTCCCAGGCAACCTCGTCCTCTTCCTCCCGATTCTGGCTCCTTGAGTGGTGGTGGCTGGCCCTTTTTATAACCCACCCGGAAGTGTTCCAGGTGCTTGACCGCCTGGTCCTGATTGCACATCCGGGTGGGGCTGAAGAATCGTCCAGCCAGGCTGCTGACTCCATGCAGCTCCCCCTAGCGGCCATCCGAGCCCCCAACCAGGCTGTGGAGGACTGCATCTCCCATGGAGCCATGCGACAGGCTGGGGAATCCCTGTCCGCCAGGGAGGCTGCCACCAAGTATCCCAGGGGAGGTACTGAGCGGCCCATGGTTGCTCCCCCGGAACAGATGCAGCAGGGGCGTCCCTGCCGGGCATGGGACCCGGCTGTCCACCACAACCTATACATCTTGCCTGAAGAAGGGGTCTGAGTTGCTTAAAAAGCTTGCATATTGTAATCTTTTTAGTTAGCCAATAAAATGTGTCATTTTGCTTAATTTTTCACTACATTCATAATGGCTAACACGGTACAACACTCTAATACTATAACCTATACCTCTAAATTCATAAGCAAGACATATAGAAATAATTTAATGCTTATTAAACGGAAGACTTACTTTTACACCAATAATATAAGCAATATGTATTTCACAAATTACTAACAAAAATAGTCCATAAAATTGAGAAATAAAAATAAGTCTTTATTTACCTTCAAATTATAAAAACCAAAGAGAAGTTAAAATTCAAAAAGAAACTAAACATGAAATACTCCTGTTAAAAATGAAATGAACAGATTAAATACAAAACTAAACATTTTTAACTAAAAGTTTTAAACATACTAATCTCTAAATATGTACACATGAATTCAAAAAAGTTAAAGGTAAATCCAAATCTACATTCAAAGTTCAAAATTTTCTACCTCAGAAAGCAAAAATATACAGAAGTGGAAATGATTTCAAAAAGAGCCCTAAGACAAAGCCTCAGCAAAGAAATTAGACTCACTTTTCTCTCTTATTTTCTGGCTACTGACACTGTGTGACCATGAGCAAGTTTCTTTACTTGCCTGTGCTCCAATTAGGAAAGCAAAAGAAAAGTAACCAATCGTATCTCAAATGTTGTAAATCTCCTTGGATAAAAGCGTCAGCCAAATATGCAAAACTACGACAAGATATGTAAAGCACTACATGAATGCTTAGCAGCAGAACTTGAGAATAAATCAGAACTGTAGGTGGAAGGGGGAAGTTATGAACTAAAAAGAAATTACTATAAAATAAAAAGAGAACGAAAAAGGAAGAAATAATGGAGCTAGAGGCAAACATGTCACCTGTCACACAGAAATGTTGAAATAAAATATACAGAAAATGAAATGCAAAATCTGCGGTGGGTTGGCGCCCTGCCCGGGGTTTGTTTCCTGCCTTGCGCCCTGTGTTGGCTGGGATTGGCTCCAGCAGACCCCTGTGACCCCTGTAATTAGGATATAGCGGGTTGGATAATGGATGGATGGATGGATGGAAATGCAAAATATACTTAAATAATGTATTTTTTCTGTAATGTTTACATACCAAGAGATCATCAACATGAAAAGGGCCACATGAAGTATTAATAAAATCCATAGGGTGCATTACAACTAAATCACACAGACCAGGCAATATTTACAGAAGAGCATACAAAGAAAATACTGATTAAATATAGTACATATAAACCGTTAGCGTGTATTTTGCAGATATCACTACAGAAAAGGCAAATTTCTAAAGACTGGTACATGACAAATATCCCATTATTGAAAAGGTATGATTGACTGGTCATGGTAATTTCATGCCAGTTTGCTTACCATATATAGGTAACTTTATGTAAGTAATTCTAAAAATCCAGGATAGAGTACCAGCTAACGGGCTGAAGGTATGTTATAGCAGAGCCAACATAATTTTAGTTGCAGTAGGACGTATTCCATTAATATGTTGAAGTTTTCTTAGGAAGTATCAAAAGTGTTAATCTTCATGGCACGTGTAACCTTGACTTTCAAATCACCCTATAAACCTTCTTAGGGACTCCATGAGAAAACAGTAGTCAAATTAAAAGTGGCAGAGATACAGGGGGCAGGGTGTGGATGAGTACGCACTCGGTGAATGCACAGAAACAATGGATTATAGTGCAAGGAAAATGGAGTCCAGTAGAGGTCAGTGCTGGAAAATTTGCATAGCTGTTTTAGTTAAAAATGTACCTAGCATGATGGTGCAATACTAGTTGAATTAACAGATATGTTAAAATCATATAAACCACATTCAGAAATTAGCAGACAAAAGGTTATTTAAATTTAATGTAAATGGCTCTTAAGCATTCAGAAAAATATTAGATACAATTACTCAATGGAGTATCTTTTATGATAAGAAAATGTGGAAATCCTAGTAGATGTAACCTTATCCTCAACTAGAAAATACAGAGAAGTTCCCAGTCATGTTTTGGCTTTCTTTATGATGTGTGTCCTCATACTACAACATATATTTTACTTTATGCCTCTTCCATACCTTGCTTTTCACTAAATATAGAAAAGTCCCAGAGAACATTTAGTGTGTTTGCTGCTCTGACCCAATACATCAGTGAAAATCCATTTTTTATTTATTTTATTTATTTACTTGGGCAAACTCTTTTTCTGTTTTTTTTTTCTTTTCTTGTAAATTTTTCTTTGATGTTTTGTAAAGCACTTTAAAGAGCATACTTTGTATAATAATGTGCTATAGCAATAAATGTTGTTGATATTGATTCTGCATTACAACCTACTACCATATTTTCAGCCTGTCACTTTCCCAGCTTTGTTATTTTCATTAACTCCTCTATTTTCTCATTTTTGTCACTTTTCTATTGTACATCACAGCAAGTAATTCTTTTCCATGTTTCCCTGCGTACTTCCATTTTCAAGTCTGCATCTATCATTCACATACAGTGCCTTATTTATCAGCTTTTCTAACAGAACATCAACTCAATTTTACCTGTAGTACATTTTTGATAGCACATCATGAAACATGTATCAATGCCTTTGGCTTTTTGGTTCCTCTGTAATCTTTAATGTCTTTCGTTCTATAAGCCTGTAATCCTGCTAGTTTTCCCATCAAGCTGCTTGTATGAAGTAATGCAGCTGCCTCTTTCATTTTAATTTTTGTGTCTTGTAGTTGATTCTTTAGTTCTCCTTGCCTTTTGGCACTGAGCCTTCATCTGTTTCTCACATGGCCTGGGGTACAGTTGACTGGATAATCTATAGGGAGCCGCTTTTTCTACTAGGCCGTTCATACTACATAGAGTTAGTTATTCACGTAACTGTGTTGAGATCAGTCGCCTTTAGAAGGCTTACAGTTTTTTTTGTCATAAAAATAAGAAGAGATTGTGATCTTTATCTGTGTGTTGTGAATAGAAGAAGTACTTTAAAATTATGTATATGTGAGTGGAAGATGACAGATGTGCTATTCAGTTATGTTTGTTTAAATTTCATATATTCACCTAAGAAGTTAATTACATATTTTTTAATGTTTAATGTATTGTACTGAATTTATTTTAGTTTTCAAGAGAAGTGTATTGCTTGGCTTTTTCTTTGTGTGTTATCTATCTATCTATCTATCTATCTATCTATCTATCTATCTATCTATCTATCTATCTATCTATCTA
>JANRMT010061414.1:32687399-32727065 GCA_026402145.1 Polypterus bichir lapradei
AGAATAAGAAATCAGGAAGGGGGCAAATAGTTTTTCACACCACTGTATCTTTGACTCTAGCATGTCATTTAAAGCACATATTACAAAGTTGTCCAAATCATGTTTCTTCCATCTTAAAAATGTTGGGAAATTAAGGTGCTTTCTAAATAAACAGGATTCTGAGAAATTAATTCATGATTTATTTCTAGTAGGATTGACTACTGCAATGCAGTGTTCAATGGATGTTCAAACTGTTCTTTATACAGCCTTCAGTTAATCCAAAATGCTGCTGCAAGAATTATTTGAAGAACAAGGAAATACGAACACATAGCTCCAGTTCTTAAATCCTTACACTGGCTCCTGGTTAAGTTTAGGGCAGATATCAAAATCCTCCTTTTAACATATAAAACATTAAATGGCCAAGGTCCGGCTTACTTGTCTGAACTTATCATGACTTACAAACCAGAACGCACATTAGGATCTTAAGATGCCGGTCTGCTTATGATTCCAAGGATTAATAAAATAACATTGGGAGGTTGAGCTTTTAGTTACAGGGCCCCTAAACTGTGGAATGGTCTGCCTGCTACTATAAGAGGTGCCCCTTTGGTCTCAGCTTTTAAATCCCGGCTGAAGACTCACTACTTCAGTTTAGCATATCCTGACTAGAGCTGCTGATTAACTGTACAGACTGCATCTCTGTTGTTAGTGATTAGCACTAAAACATAAGTAACATGATAGTTATAATTTGATACTAACTCTCACCTATTCTGTTTCTCTTCTCGGTACTCAAATGTGGCACTTGGTGCCACGGCCCACCTGCCAAGTTGTTTTGCCTGCCTAAGGTAAAGTCACCCCTGATGGAGGATCGCTGGAATCATGGGAAAGAGGGGTCCTTTCATCGGATTAGTGCTATTTCAGCTGTGGAATGGCCAAATGGGGGAGGCAGCTTAATGAATGAGGTTTCCAGGACTCTAAACAAATCCAAATCATATTATGTGATATCATCTACTGTTAAATTTTGCTCCGTACTTCTAAAATTTTTATTTTTATACTGTATTGAGGATTTGTTCTGTTCTGTGTATTGTACTGTATTGTATTGACCCCCTTCTTTTTGACACCTACTGTATGCCCAACCTACCTGGAAAGGGGTCTCTCTTTGAACTGCCTTTCCCAAGGTTTCTTCCATTTTTTCTCTACAAGGGTTTTTTTGGGAGTTTTTTCTTGTCTTCTTAGAGAGTCAAGGCTGGGGGGCTGTCAAGAGGCAGGGCCTGTTAAAGCCCATTGCGGCACTTCTTGTGTGATTTTGGACTATACAAAAAAATAAATTGTATTGTATTGTATTTTAGAACAAAGTGCTTTAGACTGATGAGACAAAAATTGAGTAATCTGGTCATAACAAAAAGCACTTTGCATGGCAGAAGAAGAACACCGCATTCCAAGAAAAACACCTGCTACTTACTGTCAAATTTGGTGGAGGTTCCATCATGCTGTGGAGCTGTGGGGCTAGTTCAGGGACTGGGGCCCTTGTTAAAGTAAACCCAATATCAACAAATTCTTCAGGATAATGTTCAAGCACCAGTCACAAAGTTGAAGTTACGCAGGGGTTAGATATTCCAACAAGACAATGACCCAAAAAACAGAGATCTACAAAGGAATTCATGCAGAGGGAGAAGTCAAATTTTCTGGAATGGCCATCATCAAAAATCTATGGGATGATTTGAAGCAGGCTGTCCATGCTCAGCAGCCATCAAATTTAACTGAACTGGAGAGATTTTGTATGGAAGAATGGTCAAAAATACCTCCATCCAGAATCCAGACACTCATCAAAGGCTATAGGAGGCATCTAGAGGCTGTTATATTTGCAAAAGGAGGCTCAACTAAGTATTGATGTAATATCTCCGTTGGGGTGCCCAAATTTATGCACATGTCTAATTTTGTTATGATGCATATTGCATATTTTCTGTTAATCCAATAAACTGCTGAAATACTATTGTTTCCATAAGGCATGCCATATATTAAAAGGAAGTTGCTACTTTGAAATCTCAGCCAATGATAAACAAAAATCCAAAGAATTAAGAGGGGTTCCCAAGTTTTTCATATGACTGTATGTCTTTGAGGATGTGGGACCTGGAGCTGTAAGGTAGCAGTGTATATACTGCACCATCTCACATAAAAACAAAAGGTAAATCACAAGAGGTAGAGGAGTGGCGTATTGGTTAAGGCTGCCAGTTTACTGCTCTGCAGTACTTGATTTTAATCCTGTGCTTGGCTGTTGTTTATGTGGAGATAACGTGTTCTCCCTATGTCTGCATGGATTTTTTTAAGGTATTCCAGTTTTTCTCCAACATCCTCAAGGACATGTTATAGATTTATTATCTGAGTGTTAATTTGAGTGAGTGAAAGAGAGCTGTACAATGCACATGTGTCTCATCAACAGTTGATTTCCGCCTTCTGGTTATTGCTGTTAGGGTCTGAGAAGTTATGAAACATTGAAGTGGAGGACTGTGCCCTTGCCCTGGTGAACTGACTTGCATGGTTCCATTATTGTTGGAGGTTTGCCATTAGGAGCTGTTAGAAGGGGATTGTGATTTTCTCTTTTGTTTATAATAACAATATTAATAATATGCTTAGCTTCTTTTTTCAAGTATAATATACCAGACTTTAGAATCACTTCTGTTAAAGTATCTATGTAGCTAATTTAAAAAAAAAAATAAGTCAGTGATTCACAACAGAGGGAGCATTTAGGAAGCAAAATATACATATATTAGAAAACAAAAGAAACAACAAAACATCTGCGGTGGGCTGGCGCCCTGCCCGGGGGTTTGTTTCCTGCCTTGCACCCTGTGTTGGGTGGGATTGGCTCCAGCAGACCCCCGTGACCCTGTAGTTAGGATATAGCGGGTTGGATAACAGATGGATGGACAACAAAACATGCAAAAATTCTAGTGATGGATACTTTAATGATAGTTCTCTCATTCTTATAACAGCTTGTTCTTTTTCTCTTTTATAGAATGCATAATCTTATAAACTCGAGTTACAGTTAATTTCTTGTCAAAAAGATCAAGCCACCAGAAAAACTCTTTCATGCTCTAAATTGAATTATCAAAGACTTTTTGGATTCATTAAATTCAAGTTTATTATTATTTATACACAGTACAATGAGATTCTTTCTTACGTGTGTTCTAAATGCTCTTGAATATTGTGAGAGAGGACAGAAAATAATAAAATCCAAGGAATGACAATTAATACAACACTTAACAGCTAATAAAACCTAAGATGACATTAATACAACTGAGAAGTAAAGTGATTTTAAAGTGGCATTGAGTTCATGATGTTAATGAGGTGCTATTGAGTAGCCTTTTGGCCCAACAACAAACCTCCCTTGAATCTAGTATTCCGAGGGCCAGTGGTCACATAGTGTTTAAAAGAATGGAGGGGGAAGAAAAGTGACTGTGCAGAATGGCTGAGGGCTTTAATAATTCTGTACACCTGCCTGTATATGTGACATATGTGCCCTGAACCAGAGGGATTTTCAGTAATTCAGTATTATTCAGTAAAATTCAGAGCCACTTTCATCTCCATCTGACCTGAGCAGATGCTGTACCAAGATGTAATGCTGCCAAAGAGTATGAACGTCACTGTATTTGATGAGTATAGATGGAGAACTTTATGTTTTCTTCAGACATCTGAGTATAAAGGCATAATAAAGGCATTGATGAGCAATCTTGATGTTAATCAAGATATGTTTTGCTTATGTTAAGTCAACAATGATAATGATTCCAAAAAATTTAAAGCTGCTTACCTTCTCCATAGCATCCCTGATTTTGATAGGAGTATATCCAGCCTCCGCCTTCTTGAAGTCTGTGACCAATTCCTTTGTTTTGCCAACATTAAAAGAGTAATTGATGTCCAGGGACTGCTATTCCAGAAAGCAAGCTCCTTCTCTGTAAGCCATCTCATCATTACTAGTGAAAAGGCAAACCTATTAATGGAGTTGGAGTTGTGTCTGGTGTGGAACTTGACCCGGACACAGACAGGCAGACACGTTGTAATCACCCCACATACGTTTATTATACATACTATTATTTACAGTTCAAGTGCTCACAAACCCCAAGTCCCAAAAGTCCTGGCCAACACCACACATGCCTTCTCTTCTTCAGGCCGCCTCTTTGCCTCCTCCCTGACCTCGTCCTTCTCTCTCCCGACTCCAGTCCTCACACGAAGGGCCCCTTTTATAAGCACCCAGATGTGCTCCAGGTGTGCTCCGGCAATCTCCCACTGACACGCCCCAGTGTGGCGGAAGTACCGGCTGCATCCCCAGAAGCACTCCGGGTGTCCCTGCTCCTCTTCCCCCCAGCACTTCCGGGTGTGGCAGAAGTGCTGAGGTCCAGGGCTTCGAGGCATCCGGGCGTCCCCTGGCAGTGACCACAGGCCTCTACAGGGTTGAGCTTCAAAGACCTGAACCCGTGGTCCCCATAGCAACCAGGGCAGTTGCCCCCACATGGTCTGAGGAAGGCGTAAGCCCTCTTCTGGCCCTCCTGGGCGTCCCGGCCAGTCACCTGCGACACTGGCTACATAGTCAAATCTGAAACGGAGTGCAGCAAGATGGCCGATACACTCCACTTCAAGGTGCCTGCGTTGCAGACCATTGTGGAGGAAAGTGATGCTACCAATTTAAACTTGCTGGGGTCTGCTAGAAAGAAAGCCTAAAATCCAGTTTCAAAGGGTGGCACTAAGCCTGGCCTAGGACCTTTGTGATCCATTTGGATGGAACCACAGTGTTAAATACTGAGCAGAAATTAACTTTCCAAAGTATATAGATGAGAATTCTCCAAAGACGGGGACTAACCACACATAAAGATGAGATATAACATGCCCACTCATTCATGTTGCTATGTACTTCTTCCACCCCCGAAAAGTGCATCAAGGGACACTGAAACAGCTGCTTGATGTTGGCCACATGAACTGTGCCCAATTTTGACACTTGTTCCCCTTTGCATTTGGTAGTTTACTAATCTGAATTTTATAAATGTTTTTGCTGGTCTTAACCAGTGTTGAGGAACTTTACTTTTAAAAGTAACTTAGATACATTACATGTTACTCCCCAAAAAATAAAATAAATATGTTATATAGTTAGTTACTAATATATGACTCAGTGCGTTATTTACTTCTGCTTTTGTATGAAAAACTGTATGTTTCTCTGGCTAGCATTTATTATTAAATCCTAAGCCCAGAACCAGCTGTGCCAATGTTTTGCTGTTTGCATGCAAAAAATTTGCACCTTCATATGCTGAAAGAAGGAAAAATAGTTTCATTTTTTACATAGCCAAGGAATGTGTCACCCATGTTATGAGCTGGCATTGCATCGGACAAATAAGCAGCTTCAGTGCCAGCTGTAGAGGAGATAATACAAACCAAACGGCAGCATGTCAAAGCTGCCTAGAATATCAATGGAGCTACCTAAAAGAGTGATATAAAAGCAAAAATCCATCAGCGTTTGACATTGGCATACACCTTAGTGGCCCAGCACTACAATATAAAATAAATCAGACATGAAGATTGCACCTTTGTAATAATGCTTTAAAGCAGCATACTGTAGGCCATTAAAATTTCTGAACAATTCAACATACAGATGGGCTGCAATTTAAATTTGTAGTTTGACAACACTAGGGGGCTCTACCCCCTGCTTGCTTCAATCGCCACTTCGCAGCTTTGCCACTCGCGTATGGGGAAGCAGATGTACAATTTAAACAGACTGTTATTTTCATAAGAATTGTTACATATGCATAACAGACCTAAGTATTTTATATTACAGAGAGTAATTAACCATAGTAAAAAATAGTAAAACGTGATAAATTGAAAGAAAATTATATCTCATGTTGCGTCAGAGGTATGTGTTGCATTATACGTTTTCGTTCCGTTTGACTTTGAACTTAACACGGAAATACTTTTTAAACTTACACTTTTACTGTAAAACTTCAATAAAAACAATATTTGTAATTAACTTTTTGTCAATATCACTATGAATTTTGATTCTGCGTTTGGAGTTACATTGTAACAACACAACATATAGCTGCCCATGAGTGAATATCATTTCTCTCTCTCTCTAATAAACAAACTGACTTGTTCTAATGTTTTTCCCTGTGATTTGTTAATTGTCATAGAAAAAGCTATTCTAATGGGAAACTATAAACGTTTTAATACGAATGGCATATCAAGATCTCCTTTGGTGTTTAATGTTTTCCACGGAAGATATACTACATTACCTTTCTTGTCGCCTGTTAAAATTTTACATGTCAGAATTGTTCAACCAATTTTGAATACAACTAATCTTGTCCTATTGCATAGCCCATCACTCAGACATAAATTACGCAATAACATTACAACACATCCTTCTTTCAACAGTAATTCAGACGGTGTAAGACTGGACGGTGTTAACAGTTGTAGATATTCTATGGAATATTGTAAGTTGATGTTTTCGTCTTCCTCACCATCACCACCAACTGTTTTAGCGTAGTCTATTGATTACGCATTTAACCAATTTGCTGTGTAACTGATCAACAATTTTCGCGTAAATTCATTTGACTTCATCATTTCTCTGTGCTAGGATTGCCCGTGTACTTATTTCTTCTGTTGATAACAATTCAGGATGAAATTCTTCATTAACACTTGGATATGATAACTGTTCTTTTATTGGGAACTTAAAGTGAGGAAAATGTAAAAATTTATAAGAGCTGAGAGTGCTGGAAATGTGTCTGACAAAAGCATTCAAACGAATGAGAGGTGAGAGGACCGTGGGTGTGGGCCGTTAACTGTAAATTGTTGAGAGGAGGGCTCAGGGTGATCTGGCTCGCAGGATCCTCATTGTTGTGGACCGGAGCAGCTGGACCGGGCCAAATGGACACCCATGTAACACCCGACTGTGACACATAGGTAGTCATTTCCAGTGGATGGGAGTGGACATCGTGTCTACCTGTGGGGCTGCCATCCAGGATTCCGAGCTGTTTTGTCATGTAGTGGATGTGGCAATGTGCTGTACCAGTACATGCTCCCCAACCTGACCTGACCTGGCCTGATATCAGTCTGTCAAGTTAAGAGGCATAAGTGATTGTGAGTCAACTTCACCTTCTTTGGTGCTCTGATGTGTATTATGGTACCCCAGGTGCTGACCCAAACCTGAATCATATGTATGAGCTCAATCCTTTCATGATGACAGTTTAATGATCAGCAATTGATGGGGATACATTTACATGCCAAGTTGATCATAGTACTAAATGCTGACCATATTCTGATCTACTGTATGTTTGTTTTTTGTTAATTGGACAACATCTTTCATTCATTTTAGACTTAACGTTTTTGACCAGGGTTAACAGCCAAAGGATCCATTATAGTGAAGGTTCTCACAGAACATCTCAATGAAAACTATTGTGTCCCAAAAAATATTCAGTTATATTGTGTTGAGGGTCAGACTTCATCTGCAAAGTGAAGTAAAACACATTGTTATAGGTTCAATGAGTACAAGTACATTTCCAGATTTCAGCATCTGGTTATTTTTATGCTTCTGCCTCCTTCACACTTGTGTTTTGTTCACCTGACCTATCCTCTTGTATACTTCTATGTGTAGATTTTTTGGAAGAGCGTTAACACTCAAAACACACATCATGTTTTATACAGAATTCTCAGAATTTTTTCATATGATTAAGTTCTACCATGTAACTAAGTTTCTAAGTGAGTCTCAGCAAACACCTGGGATTCTTTTCCAACAAATGGTGCCTTTTGTTTTTCTGTGTTTTGGTGTGTAATTTCAGCTGTTAGGGGATGCTTGCCAGAATACTTATTACACACAGGGTCAATATTTAGTTTATTCACAGTTTTTTGGCGCACACACATTTTGTCTTCATTTAATTTTTTTTCCTTGATCCAGATGTGCCAATTTTTATATTTTTAATTTACTGTATATGGCTCTGGATCTTGTTTTCTTTTTTTTAATAAGGACGAATAGTGATGCAAGTTGTTTGCTTACACATCTGTGAATGTTGGCGCCGGATTCTTTTTTAGTTTAAAGCTTATATTTCCCATGTACTTTACAAGCTTAGCTGTTTGTTTAATTTCTTAGCAGAGCTCAAAAGAAACATACAGTATTATGCATAAAAAATTGAAATAAGATTTCATGTTACATTTTGTGTCAAAGGAGACTTACAAATTAAAATATACAGGAGGACTCTTTCATTGACAACCTAGCTAAGTGATGTATCACGCGTTTGAGAATATAAGATCATTTTTTCTTTCTTTTCCACTCACCAGTTTGCACATACTTTTGTATCCATTACCTTCTAACATTTCAACAATCACATTAATAATCAGGATTAGTGACTGTTTCAAGATGTATTTTGTTTGTGTGTCGAGTTTTGTATTAGTGTATACTTTTAATGTAATAAATAGTTAGATTCTGTATATGAGCACCATGGTTTTTATGACCCTAAAAGTATAGTTTTACTTAAAGTTCCTTGTTACAGTCTTAAGATTCCTGCTGTACATTCATATTGGTGTTATTTGTTACACATGCTGTTTACACGGGCAAGGGATATTTGAGAAGGATCTTTTGTAATTTAGATTTGTCTTTTTAAAATCATAAACTTAATCTACAGACCCACTAGGTATTAACAAGACCACTGCAAGGAAGCATGCTTTGCACCATGAAGCCTGGTCTGGAGTACACCCCATCATCATATAGACACCTCAGAATTCTCCTTCATGTTCTTGTTTGAATAGTTAAGACTAGTGTTGGGAGTAAAAAGTCACGCGAGTCACATAGTCACTTTACTTTTTAAAGTAGCAAAGTAGCGCAATGCTTATTTTACCAAAGTAAAAATACCTGGCACCCTCCCTGGGGTTTGTCTCCTGCCTTGCGCCCCATGTTGGCTGGGATTGGCTCCGGCAGACCCCCGTGACCCTGTAGTTAGGATATAGCGGGTTGGATAATAGATGGATGGAAAAATACCTGCATTGTTTTAAAAAAATAGATTTGAGATTACTACATTACTGCTTTTTTAATTTAAAAGAGAATTTTCTATGCTTTCTGACCTTTGCCAAATTTGCTTGAAATAAGATACCAAAGATGGCAATTGAAAAAAGAGCCTTCATTTTTTTAATATCTCTGTACATTTTAATTAATACATTTTCTAAACATGTTTTTGGCTGTGTGTTATATCTAAGTGGGAGTTTCATAATTGTAAAATATGGTGGACAGTGTTTAAACGGGGTTTAAGTTGTGCTAGCAAGGGGTTTTCCAGACAGTAATCCATGAAGGGTCAGCAAAAAAAATGAATGAATCATCTGTTATATTGAGTTCCTTATCTCTCTATTATAAAAAAAAAATCTTGAGATTAAACTATTGGCAAGATATTTTTTTTTTGACATAAATTCAAACGAGCAGTACCCAAGGATTCTCTGAAGAGAAGTAGTACCAAGAAGTCCAGTCTTCATCTCACGTTCACTACACAGCATCCATGTCTCACAACCATATAGCAACTTAATTATGTGAATCTCCCCTTGGGATTAATAAAGTATCTATCTATCTATCTATCTATCTATCTATCTATCTATCTATCTATCAATCAAATCAGAAAGCACCGGAACTCTAAAGACTTTGTCCTTTTGCAGAGATAAGTGCCTCACACCCCATTTCCAGCTATCTCATGATCCCCCATGCTCTCCCAATCCATTTAGTGACTTCATAGGAATCAGTCTTAGCATACGCAAAAGGTTTGGGGCAGCCACCCTTATATTGTCCTTGGCTGTAAAAGGGTATTGAAATTAGCAATAAAGTGCTCTGTTTGAGTTCCAAAACTGAACTGCTTGAGTAGTAAAAGATTGGCTTTAAAAGCCAAAACTGGAAGTGATCTCATCTAGGGCCGGAACTGGAAGTGACGTTATTTGTTGATGTTGAATCAGGCAGGTTTACCCATATTTGGCCTGCAGAGACAACAGAAGTAGGTTTAGTGCACCCCGCCACCCCCTGGTCTGGCGGGTAACTACCTCCACTTGGTCCATACAGCTTCCTCCTAATCATACGTGTGTGACCCGGCCCCCCCTCAGCCAAGACCCATCAGGTCGGGCGTACCTGTCCATGAGGTCGTGGCTCAGGGAAAGGGCATCAGCATTGGCCTGCAGTACACCTCGACGATAACTGAAAACTTATAAACTTGGTCTAAAAACCACCTCATGACTTGTGGGTTCGAGTCTGTGTGTATCGTCATCC
This sequence comes from Polypterus bichir lapradei, assembly GCA_026402145.1. Classification (NCBI taxonomy): domain Eukaryota; kingdom Metazoa; phylum Chordata; class Cladistia; order Polypteriformes; family Polypteridae; genus Polypterus; species Polypterus bichir. Next base: position 32,697,640 of record JANRMT010061414.1, read on the forward strand.
ACTGTAAAGGTGCATGGTCCATCACCAGGGTGAACTCACGTCCTAAGAGATAGTACCTCAGCTGAGTAATTGCCCATTTGATTGCCAAAGTCCGTCTGGAGGATGAAAGGTAGAGAAAAGTTAGGTGCTTTCATCACTGGAGCTGACAAAGGGCCTGCTTGAGGTCACTAAATGCAGCTTCTGTTACATCATCCCATATCACATGATTTGGTTTCCCTTTTATTGTGAGTTTAGTCAAGGGCATTGCTCTCTTGGAAAAACGGGGTACAAACAGGCAATAGTAGGCCGCTAAGCTGAGAAAGGCCTGTACCTGCCTCTTGGTCATTGGACAGGGCCAATTCAAGATGGCTACTATTTTGGAGCACTGTGGCCCTACTGTACCCCAGCCCACTAGGTAACCTAAATATTTGGCTTCAACTAATCCAAAGTAACATTTCTTCAGATTAATACGAAGACAAACTTCAGCTAGAGGCCACAATACACCTTGTACCTGCTGTAAGTGTTCTTTCCAGGTGTTGGAATAGATGACAACATCATCCAGGTAGACAGCAATATACGAATTATGAGGACGGAGCACACCAGACTTTGGAAGGTCACAGGTGCCCCATGTAATCCGAATGGAAGAACATGATATTGCCAGTGCCTGCTAGCGGTACTAAACACTGTCTTTTCCTTTGCATAGTCTGTTAAGGGAACCCACCAGAACTCCTTTGTCATATTTAAGGTAGTCAAAAATTTGGCTTGTTCTAGCTGCTCGAGGATATCATCCACTCTTGGCATCGGATATGCATCAAATTGGGAGACTTGGTTAAGCCGACGGAAACCATTACAAAACCTCCAACTCCTGTCGGGCTTTCCGACCAAAACGATAGAACTGGAGCAGGGACTATAGCTCCACTTGTGCTTTTTTTGCTTCGGAAAGTTAATATGGGTGTTCTCAGACTATCACCCTGGATTTCGTCACAATGTCATACGCAACCAGGGAGGTTTGTCCAGGTTTCTTACTTACTACCTCTGGGACAGAGAATATAACTGCTTCGAGGTCCTGTCGTTGCAGGCGAGTTAGATTATCACCGAAGTTAAGGTTTAATATATGAATGAAGAGTAAGCGGGGCTATCTGAAGGAGGGATCAGGGTCCCTTTCCATTCACGGTTTCAGCAAGTTAACGTCATAAATCCACTTGCTGGGCCGACAATTTGGTTGTTTAATCAAATAATCGACCAGCCCCTTCTTCTCCTTAACACTAGAATTACCAGAGCCTACGAAAAAACTCGTAGATCCGTCCCACCTTAAATCGCTTCTTAAAACCGCTCTCACCTCTCCGCCAGCCTCCTTTGTCCTGTAAATGTGCCGATAAAAACAAACTGCAAGCAGCCGGCTATTCCATCCCCCCACCGACTCAGAACATGCACGAACTTCTCCGAGCTCATGCCTCGATTATCTGGGAGTGAAGTGGAGTTTTAGAGTGGAAATAATAGATTGTTATTTGGAACACACGCATTTCATGTGTGTTCCGTTTCTACAGTAATCTGTGTAAACACAATGTTAAAACAGAAACTTTTTCATATTTTAGTAATAAATGTCACAAAATGTAGACATAAACTATAAAATATGTGAAGCCTGACAGCCAAAGAGCAAATACACTTTCATAAAAGGTTCAAGACTTTTATAACAGCTTCCGTGGTGTACTGGTAAGATTTCATCACTTACAGCACAGCAGACTTGCTGTACCTCAAGAGATCCGAGTTCGAATCTCCGGTAGGGAGAAGATTTTGTTTATTTTTAACCTTCGCCGTTCTGCCTGCCTGAACTCCCTGTCTATCTATATAGTAATAACAGTAATTGTATTATTATATAGGAGCTTCCCTGTCTGCCTATCATATAGTGCCTTTCCTTCCTACCTATCTATATATCTATCCCCTTAGCTGTTTTTTATATATATCTATTATACAATGCCTTTCCTGTTTATTTATATATCTAGTGCCTTCTCTGCCTGTCTGTCCGTCTGATTGCATATAGCGCTGAAATTACTGCTCTGTACTATTCTGTCTTCTGCATGTCCTGGAGTACAAAAGAAACACCACCATACAGCAACATGTGCGAACTGGCAAGATCGGGGAAAAAACACGCGGTCACTGATTACAAACCGCAAGATGAATGAAAGAGACAATATATGTAAAAACATCATCGCACTAATGCAATATTATTTGAAAACAAACAGCGTCAGATCGGGTTTGAATATGCGCCCGATCTGACGCTGTTCGTTTTCAAATAATATTGCATGTACTGTGCGTTGAAACTGCTGCACTGAATAAGCAGACTCCTTCTGTAACAGCGTCAGCGTGTATTCAAACCCGATCTGACGCTCTTCTTTTTCAAATAATATTGCATGTATTGAACTATTTTAGAATAAAAACATACATTTGATTTCAGTCAGTCTGTAAGAGCCAGTGTAAATGCATGATAATTATAAAGGTTAGCTTTTTTTTTAATTCAGTTCGAATGTGATTTATTTGGAGACGCGCTATACTCGAATGTTATTTGTATAGGGAAGAAAGTACAATGTCAGGTGCTCATTCAGTGTAATAGGAACCATAGCACAGAGAGATGTGTACACTGCAACAAGTACACATGTCGTGAATGTAGGAAGGGTGTGTGGGAATTGTTAATATTTGAATGTGATGATTTTATATAGCACGGATCGGAAATCAGCAGTTCTTAGCATTGCACCACGCAAGCTGTCGTATCAACCGCCTACTGTAACTTGCTTTATTTTTTCTTCACGTATAGTCTACAATAAAAGTGCACTTGTTTTGTTATTCTTGTACACCAACATATATTCCTGTGTTTGAGCGACACGGGCATGCTCAAAAAAATAGACGTGTAATGCCACGAAAAGTGCACGCAGGCTCTTCAGTTCAGAAGCATTGGTACGAGAATGCAGTCACAAATACGCTGCAGAGCTATAGCGCATCTTTATGTGAAAACAGCATTCTCAATTGGGGGGGGGTGTAGGGAAGGATCCTGAACACGACTGAGAGAATGAAAAGTGAATAAAAAAAAAATAACCTTTACAAGTATGATAAATTACACCGGCTGTTACACACTGAAATCAAATGTATGTTTTTATTATAAAATAGTAAGAATAACAGCAGTTTACGTCTCAAAACTGAATCGCGCGGGATCGAACTCATGACCTTTTGGATACTAGTCAGCGGCTGACACCATTATGCTACCGTGGCAGTTGTAGTAAGTATATGTCAATGTGGCATGCTAAGGTGGCTTTTTTCTGCAGTTATATTTTTGAATAAAAGCATACTTGTTCTGTTATATTTGTACCTTTTGTAAATGTGTTTGATATTTGGACTTCAGGCTTCATACATTATATAGTTTATGCTTACATTTTCTCATTTACTACTACAATATGAAAAACGTTTCTGTTTTAAAAATGTGTTTACACGGATTACTGTAGAAACAGAACACACGTGAAATATGTGTATTCCAAATAATGATCTATTATTTCCACTCTAAAACTCCACTTCACTCCCAGATAATCAAGGCATGAGCTGGGAGAAGTTTGTGCACGTTCTAAGTCGTTGGGGGGATGGAATAGCCGGCTGCTTGCAGCTTTTCTTTTATCAGCACATTTAGATTAACAAAAGACGCTGGCGGAGAGGTGAGAACGGTTTTAAGAAGCGATTTAAGGTGGGACGGACCTACGAGTTTTTTCGTAGGCTCTGGTAATTCTAGTGTTAACTTCGTATGGGCCTTGCCAATGTGCCAGTGTGAGGTAGGAACCAATACCATGACACGATCCCCCGGGTGGAACTCCTGAAGAGACGTGCCATGGATTTACCCAACAGACTTGGGTTACTTGCACCTTCTCCATGTGAGATTTTAGAAAAGTCTAATTTTTGCTAAATCTATTGCGTAATTGCACAATGTATTCAAATATTTTTGTAGAGGGAAGAGCCTGCTTCTCCCAACCTTCCTTTAATATATCGAATATGCCTCTGGGTCGTCGTCCATACAAGGATGGCCACAGTCCCCAAAAGGGTTGAGCTCCCATGCTCATGCCCCGTGGCCCCACTGGAAACCAAGGGGGCTGTCCTCTGTCTGCCTGGGGGAGAAACTGTCCTGAAAATACTCTCTCCCCCGGTCCTTCCACACTCAGGGCATCCCAGCCGGGTCAGGGTTCTGGCCGCCCACCACAATATATATATATTGTAAAAGATTCAAAAGGAGACAGCATAAAGGTTTGGGGTTTCCGGCCCCGTATACTGTAAAATTATCCACATTCAAAAAAACAAAAAAAGGTCAAATATATAAACACAAGTTGTTCATATGCACGACCCCGAAGATGGCGTCGGTGGCCATTTTATGTAGGAGGAGCCGGAAGTGGAGGAATGCTGGGAAGGAACCGTGAGGGAAGATGGGATTGATGACGTCAGGAACAATGGCGGAGGAAGGGCGGAAGTAATGTGCTGCGGTAAAACGAGGCTTATGGTGGTGGGGCGTCTTTTTTTCTGCAAGAAAGCAAAGGAGAAAGGTTAGTACCCCGCCACTCCCTGCCGGCGAACGTCTTCCGAAGCGTGTTAAGATCCATCCGCGGTCTCCTACTCGCGCGTGCGTGACAATATATATATACATATATAGTGACAGATAGAGGGCGCTATTGTCCCCTTGAACCCTCAGAGCACACGTCAGACACCAGGTAAAAGTCAGAAATATTTTAATTTCTTCAATAAAGTGTGCACAAAGTACCTCCACCTTCACTATACACAATATAAAATCAATAATTCACAATACAATCACAATCCTCCACTCCCAGCAGCTCAGTCACCCTTCCTCCCAACTCGGCTCTCCGCTGGGATCTCCCACAGTCCTGCAGCTGAAAAACACCCCCACAGCATGATGCTGCCACCGCCATGCTTCACTGTGGGGACTGTATTGGACAAGTGATGAGCAGTGCCTGGTTGTCTCCACACATACCGCTTAGAATTAAGGCCAAAAAGTTTTATCTTGGTCTCATCAGACAGAGAATCTTATTTCTCACCATCTCAGAGTCCTTCAGGTGTCTTTTAGACACCAAGCTTTTCAGCTGCAGGGACAGGACGACTGGTTGCAATCGAGGAAAAGATGAATGTGGCCAAGTACAGGGATATCCTGGACAAAAACCTTCTCCAGAGTGCTAAGGACCTCAGACTGGGCCGAAGGTTTACCTTCCAACAAGACAATGACCCTAAGCACACAGCTAAAATAACGAAGGAGTGGCTTCACAACAGCTCTGTGACTGTTCTTGAATGGCCCAGCCAGAGCCCTGACTTAAACCCAATTGAGCATCTCTGGAGAGACCTAAAAATGGCTGTCCACCAACGTTTACCATCCAACCTGAAAGAACTGGAGAGGATCTGCAAGGAGGAATGGCAGAGGATCCCCAAATCCAGGTGTGAAAAACTTGTTGCATCTTTCCCAAGAAGACTCATGGCTGTATTGGCTCAAAAGGGTGCTTCTACTAAATACTGAGCAAAGGGTCTGAATACTTAGGACCATGTGATATTTCAGTTTTTCTTTTTTAACAAATCTGCCACAATTTCAAAAATTTGTTTTTTTGCCTGTCAATATGGGGTGCTGTGTGTACATTAATGAGGGAAAAAATTAATTTAAATGATTTTAGCAAATGGCTGCAATATAACAAAGAATTAAAAATTGAAGGGGGTCTGAATACTTTTTGTACCCACTGTATATGTGGATCTATGTGTGTATATATATATATATGTGTATACTGTATGTATATATGTAGATATGTATGTATATGTATATATGTATATGTATATGTGTATATGTATATACTGTATATATTTATATGTGTGTGTGTGTGTGTATATATATATTGTGGTTTGTGCCTCCTCCAGACCGCGAGGGGGCGTCCGTCCTGGTTATGTTGGGGGCCTCGGGTACAGGGCTTGGAAGCCCAGCCCTGTAGGGACCCATGGCCACCGCCAGGCGGCGCCCCGGTGCCGGAATATCCCGTGTGGGACCTGGCCGGGGCTGGAGCCCGGCCGGGACGCCCAGGAGGATCGAAGGAGGGCTTGTGCCTCCTCCAGACCGTGAGGGGGCGTCCGTCCTGGTTATGTAGGGGGCCTCGGGTAAAGGGCTTAGAAGCCCAGCCCTGTAGGGACCCATGGCCACCGCCAGGTGGCGCCCCGGTGCCTGAATATCCCTGGAGCCCAGCACTTCCGCCACACCAGGAAGTGCTGGGGGGAAGACGACAGGGGACACCCGGACGGCTTCCGGGTGCGCAGCCGGCACTTCCGCCACACTGGGGTGTGGCTACGACTGATTGCCGGGAAGCACCTGGAGCCCATCCGGGTTCCTATTTAAGGGGCCGCCTCCCTCCAGTCATTGACAAGAGTCGGGTGTAAGAGTGGCAACATCTGGAGAAGGGAGGAGGCGGTAAGAAGAAAAGAGAGAAAGAAAGAGAGAGAGATAGAGAAGAAGAAAGAGAAAGCATTGGAGTGGCCTGGACTGAGGGGTATTGGGGATTGGTGAGCCGAACTGTAAAGAAGAAATGGAAAATAAACGTGTGTTTGTGGGTGACATTAACGTGTCTCCCTGTCTGTGTCCGGGGCAAAGTTCACAATGGCGCCCAACGTGGGGCCCTCTGTCTGTGCCAAGACGGGGACCCCAAAACAAAAATTTTGTGAACGGCCCGGAGCAGCAGGCAACCCCGCACAGGTTTCGAGGGTGCGAAGTGCTCACGGCCCCAGGAAGACGTGAAATTCCCCAGATCGCCACCGGAGTGCGGTCGGATTCCTACCTGGTGAGGCAAAACTTCAACGGCCGTTGCAGGGGTGCAGCAGTCTCCTGTGTGGGTACTCCCCATGAAGACATCCGGGACGGCGTGGCGATTATGGAGTCCATGCCGGGGCGGGTGCCTCGGTCAGAAGGGATCTGGGACGGAAGGTCCCTGCTTGCCGACGCTCAGCCCGGGAGGGCACATCGAGTCTGGTGTTTAGCCGGCAGGGGCTGCCCGGGTCCAAACGGATGGCAAACGCACGCCGATCCGCTGCGCTTTGTGGACGCGACAGCGGCGAAAGGAGCCGCCATGGAGGAGACGCTGCAACGCGAAGAGCCGGAATGGCGTCGCACCAGGAGGAGAGGAGCCAAGATGGCCGCGGACCGGAAGTTCCTCCCTGTGACAGGCACGGGATTGGACGGTGTGTCTTGTGTGCCCGCCAATGACTGTATAGAGGCGGGACCAAGGAATGTCCATCTTGTGCCAAGGAGAGACCCGATTGGACTGGAGAAGCCTCACAGAAAGCAGACGGCGAAGACTGACAACCAGGTAGGTCAATCGTCGACTGACTTTCTGTGCTTGTCAATGATGCAGGTGCTAGGTGCCATCCATGCGGAGCTGCAAAGTCTGAAGAAGACGGCGGCCGCGTCAGTGACGTCAGAACAGCGCGACGCTGGAATCTTTGGACGGACTGGTACCGCGGAGACGGTGAGTAGAATCGACTCCGTACAGCATAAAGGAGAACCCGCCGAACTCGGCCGTGATTCGAATGAACGGTATCAAGTAGGGGGTTGTCCGACACTGCATGCGACGGTGAGTTCTGTGTTCAAGGGGAGGGGAGAGACAGCGAGAGGGTTGGCAGGACACGGGCTGATGAGTGCCCTGGGTCCTAGCGCCCTACGCCCCAAGCCTGCAACAGTCTCACGTCGCTCTGTAGGGATGCAAACCGGACAGGGTCTGTACCTTTTCCATAGGCAGACTCAAGCCGTTATAGCGTCCCAGAATAAAAGGGGAAATCGAGGGGAGAGTGCCGATTTCCCCGATAAGAAAGGTCGTCCTCTGCAGAGGCAGAGGGAATCCCCTGGGCGGCTGGGCGAGCCGCCTGCGAGAGCGGACCCACGGACATCCCAAGGACGGGCATGGGACCTACGGCGGAGGAGCAAACCAGGCAAGTCGGGGGCTATCGATAGGGGGGGGGAAGCGCTGCCGGTACAGAGACCGACAGGACGCTCGGGGTGAGTGTCCAGGCAGTGCTTCTGGCCCTCCCTTTTGTCTTTCCATAGGATCGAGGCCCCGACGAGCACTGGACCCGACACCTTCTGGAACCTGCCCTCCTGGAACAGGTCGCTCTGCGGGAGGGCTCCTTGCCGGGAGGCAGATGGTGCCCCGGCTGGCGGGGACCGTGGAGGCGAGAGCGGCACAGAACGGAGAAGCACGTTGGCGTCGGAGGGGGTGCCGAAAAAGGGGGTCCCAGGGGGCCGTGTTGGACCCTGGGAACGTAGTAGGACCCTCTCTGTGGACGTGCTGCCTTTTCGGGGAGTGTCGCTCGGACCCACGTGTCTTTGCTAGCGGTGGGGCACTGTGGTCCCCGGCCGGGACGCCCAGGAGGACCGGAGGAGGGCTTGTGCCTCCTCCAGACCGCGAGGGGGCGTCCGTCCTGGTTATGTTGGGGGCCTTGGGTACAGGGCTTGGAAGCCCAGCCCTATAGGGACCCATGGCCACAGCCAGGCGGCGCCCCGGTGCCGGAATATTCCGTGTGGGACCTGGCCGGGGCTGGAGCCCGGCCGGGACGCCCAGGAGGATCGAAGGAGGGCTTGTGCCTCCTCCAGACTGTGAGGGGGCGTCCGTCCTGGTGATGTAGGGGGCCTCGGGTAAAGGGCTTGGAAGCCCAGCCCTGTAGGGACCCGTGGCCACCGCCAGGTGGCGCCCCGGTCCCTGAATATCCCTGGAGCCCAGCACTTCCGCCACACCAGGAAGTGCTGGGGGGAAGACGACAGGGGACACCCGGACGGCTTCCGGGTGCACAGCCGGCACTTCCGCCACACTGGGGTGTGGCTACGACTGATTGCCGGGAAGCAGCTGGAGCCCATCCGGGTTCCTATTTAAGGGGCCGTTGGTTGAGTCGGGTTGAAGAGTGGCAACGTCTGGAGAAGGGAGGAGGCGGTAAGAAGAAAAGAGAGAAAGAAAGAGAGAGAGAGATAGAGAAGAAGAAAGAGAAGGCATTGGAGTGGCCTGGACTGAGGGGTATTGGGGATTGGTGAGCTGAACTGTAAAGAAGAAATGGAAAATAAACGTGTGTTTGTGGGTGACATTAACGTGTCTGCCTGTCTGTGTCCGGGGCAAAGTTCACTATATATATATATATATATATATTGACAGCAACACTCATAACAGTGACAAAACAATTACATTGACAATCATGTTACGTTATTTTTAAAATGTTTCCTTTTCTTTTTCATTACTTCTTTAACACACTTCTTCTCCACTGCAAAGTGTGGGTATTTTGCTAGTATATATATATATACATATATATATATATATATATATATATGTTCTTTTATTTCTCATTATTCACAAATTGCCACATATATTCATACCCCTTAAAACAGGCAATGGAAGAAAAAAACACTTTGAATGCCAATTTATCATCTGGAAACAAAACCAGATGTTAAGAGACAGGAAGGGAGCACAAACATCAGAACAAGAGTCTCCGATTCAACAGTAAATAAGAATCACTTCAAGATCAAATTACATGGTCATGTTTTTCGTCTTTTGCTGAGTTCTTGGCTCTTTGGATGTGTCCTTGTAACTGCTCAGAAGAAAAGGTCCAAATGCCAGGTGGCCTGATGAATTCTGACTAGACAGCTTTTGGATGTTAAACAACTTAGTTTGTATGGCAGCCATCTGTAGTATTAGGAGTCAACTAACATGAATAAATAATTTTGTTTATAGTGATAGGGTGAGCTAAACAGCATGTCGAATTTCAATAGCAGACCCTGACTCAAAGCCACGCCAGGCAAAGCTAATAGTTGCCCTGCAAAGTGACCTACAAGGGACTTCTTCTCTAATCCAGCATAAGCTTCAGCTGGCTTTGATACTAACTTGGTCCAAAGAGCAAACAAACATGATGTGTACCAAATCAAGACAAGAAATTGAATGAGAAAATAAAAACATAACTTAGGGTAAATGGTAAGCAAAAGATAAGAAGAAGGAATAAACAAAACAAAGTAACCATTTGCAACACTCATAATGAATGTCATGAAGATGGAATCTACAAGGCTCAAGAAAAGTTCAGGAAAAAGCTGACAAATCACCTAACACAGGCCCGCCTCTTTTAAACATTGAGTGCTGCAGTGTGACATACACCGTAAGCACACTGAGCACCACGCAGCCCCTATACATTCTAAAGAACACAAAAGCATGCCTGCAACAGCTCCATAATGTATGGGATAAGGATAAATTTTTCCTTGATTTAATCCTCCGCTCCAGAGTTTAAAATTATGAATCAAACAATTCAGACACAAATAAATAGCACATTGCAGACTTCAATCATTTTGGTCTCTCCATGTAGAATTAAACTCACGTTTTATATATGGTTCCCCCATCTCAGGACATGATAATGTTTGGGACTTAGCAATGACAGGTATATTAAAGCAGTCATATTTAGTACTTTGATGCATATCTCTTGTATGCAATGACTGTTTTAAATCTGCGATTCATAGACTTCACCAGGTGATACTGGTGATACTTCTCTGGTGATACTCTGCAAAGCCTCTAATGCAGCCATCTTCAGCTTCTGCTTGTTTCAGGGGCTTGTCCTCTTTAAAGTGTCTCTTCAACAGCATTTGGAAGACATGGTCAATTGGATTTAAATCAGGTGACTGGCTTGGCCATTTAAGATTTTCAAGTTTTATTTTCTCGTATACAAAGTATGGGGAAAGTATTATAATCGTCCAAAGGTTCAATGATGAGATTTTGATGAATCTCAGCATTCTAGACCTCTCTGACTTTCTCGTATACAAAGTATAGGGAAAGTATTGGAATCCTCCAAAAATTCCATATCAAGATTTTGATGAACCTCAACGTTTAGACCTCCCAGAGTCCGAAAAAAACAATTTTGGAAGTATATCTGTGTGTCTGTCACTGTGTGTTTGTATTATCACACACGTGCCTGAGGGCCTGAGTAATTGTAATTCTATGCCAAACCAGGGCGCGGCAGGGTGCGCTGACTGTCTCTTTCAGTTCTTTGCAGACCATTCTCAGGAAATCCTGTCACTTCAGTTTTTTCCGACACCTTTGATAACATCACTTCTGGTTTTTGGTGCCTGCGAAGACATAACTTCCAGTTCCGATGCCTTTGATGATGTCACTTCCGGCCGCAGGAGACACCATTTCTGGTTCCGGGCCAAATGATATCACTTCCTCCCCCAGCCTTTAAAGCCGCGATCTTACTTCCACATGTTTAGTTTTATTTTGGACTCAGTCTTGTGAACAACTCTGTTCAATTTCATTTTTGCAGCCAAGGCATGATATCTGTTGGTCATTTTTCTGACAGTATTTAAACACAATAACTTGAGTACGCTTTCACTTAGGTCAACCAAATTTTGCATACAAGTATTAGGTACAAAACGTAGATTTCTGTCAACTTTTGGGCTATGTCTGTTAACCGGAAGTGGTACTATACCTTTTATTCATGCAGCTGCCGAGTCCGATTTATTCAATTTTACTTTTAGAATAATTGTTCAATATATTATTAATTTGATTTGATTTGTTGTTGTTGGTTCTCTAATGTACATAATATAAAAATATAATAATTGTCTTGTGGTTTACTCCTCTAATATCCATCCCCGTATCTGAGTTTATGAGAAAGTCTATGGGAGACCACTCCCAATTCTTTAGCTTTGAAAATCTGTGTTGCCTTAGCTGTATGTTTGGCATCATTATCTTGTTGTAGGATGAAGCACTGTCTAATGAGTTTGGAGGCATTTACTGGAACTTGAGCAAAAAAGATGTTTCTGTAAATCTCCAAATTCATTGTGCAACTGTTCTTAACAGTTACAAGGTGTGAAAATTTAATTCCCGGAATACAGCTTTAAAAAATATACATGTGCATCTGTACACTAGTGGCTACTGTTACCTTCAAAGTATTCCCCTTGTGCATCTATACACTGACTTAAGTGGCATTCTGATTTCTGGAAGCAGGCCTGGAACTCATTTTCCAGAATACCGTTGAGCAGCTGTCTCACATTCTGTTGTTGGATTATGAGTTATATTAGAAAATATTTGTCCTTTCAGTGCAGCTTTTAAGTTTGGATATAGCCAGAAATCACAGCGAGCTAAGTCAAGTGAATAGGCAGAATGATCTAATTGGGTAATCACTTTTTTATGCCAGAAAGTCTCTCACAGTAAGTGCAGTGTAACTTGGCACATTGTCATGATGAATGATCCACTTGTGAGACCACAATTCAGGTCATTTTCTTCAAACAGAATATTGTAATCTCTTCAGTACCTCTAAATGGCATTGTTGGTTGATTGTTTGTCCCTGTTCAATAAATTCTTGGTGGACTATTTCCTTGTGATTGAAGAAACACACCAGCATGGTCTTAAACTATAAGCGGGACATGCATACCTTTTTAGGGCGTGGTGTACCTGGGAATTTCCATTGCATGTTCTGTCACATCTTCTCGCCAATTTTTGAACCTCTTATGCCACTCAAACATACTCGACTTATTCATAGCATCTTCACCATATACCACTTGCAACAATTGTAATGTTTCAGGAGCACATTTGCCAATTTTCACACAAATTTAATATTAATAAGTTGTTTTTTATTTTGATCACCCATTTTTATGCCAAAGTGTACACGTAGATATCTATTACATTCCCAATAGCTAACTAACAACTGGTTCTTATTGGCTTGCAATTTATGCACGTATCAGTTCAAACACGTTCAAACACGAATACTCATGTGATTTCGATGCAATTACGTCACAGGTGGCACTATGCGGCTATTCTGGGAATTAAATTGTCACACTTCGTACATCATCAGTAAAGAGAAGTGTACCCGTACCTGTGGCAGCCATACATGCCCATGCCATAACACCTGCAGCACCATGTTTAACAGATAAGGTGGTCTGCTTTGGATCCTGAGTAGTTTCTTTTTGTCTCCCCACTTTGCTTTTGCTGTCACTCTGTTTCAGGTTCATCTTTTTTTTGTTTGTCCATAAGAGCCTTTTCTAGAGTCCTGCAGACTCTTTTTAAGGACCTTTTCACAAACTATAATCTGGCCACCCTATTTTTGTGGCTAGCTTCTACCTTACATCTTTCAGTGTGGCCTCTGTATTTCTGTTCTTGAAGTCTTCTGCGGATAGTCTGTCTCCTGAAGGCAGTTTTGGATCTCTTGAACAAGTGTTTGCGGGTTTTTTCTTTCCCCTAATGAGGATTATTCTGGCCTACCTGTCCCTTTGCAATTACTGAGCTCACAACTACATTTTTCTTAATGATATTCCAGACAGTTGATTTTGGTAACCCTAAGGTTTTACCAATGTCTGAAATGATTTTATTGTTGTTTTTTCTGCCTCATAATGGTTTCTTTGACTTTCATTTGCACAGCTCTTGTCCTCATGCTGAACAATGGCAACTACAGACTCCAAATGGTAGAAGCAAGTTGAAGTATCTTATGAGGTAATGAAACACATTCAGTTAATTAAACACCTGTGATGCAAATTGTCCCAAACATTATGGTGCCCTGAAATGGGGGTGACCATGTAAAGAAAGTGTTGTCATTTCTACATGGTGTGACTGAAATGTGTGCAAATACACTTAAATTAAAGTCTGGAATGTGCACTTTAATCCCATCTTAATTGTTTAATTTATCATTTTAAACTGTGGAGCAAAAGGGTAAATCAAGGAAAAATGTGTCTTTGTCCAAATACTATGGAGGGCACTGTATCATAGTATTAAAACAAAATACTACTTTATGTGAAACCTCACATGTAGGAAATCTTTTAGAGTCTTATTCAATTTTTGTTTCTAAAAATACATCCAATAAACTAACACAACCTAAATGCCCCTTGTCCCTGCTTTTCTTTGTAAATAGAAAATTTTGATCTTATTTTGTAGTCTCAGATGTCTACACTTGAAAAGAACATTATCTTACAGCCCCCATAGCATCTAATTTACTTTAATACTTTTAAATGTGTGTATAAATACAAATTGAATCTGATTATAATTAACCCATAATAATATAATGGTCAACGGAATGGCCAGACTATTCCAAATACCATAGCTCCTTTAGCGTTGTTACTCTCAAGTATTTATCCCACTGTATCTGAGTGTGGAATCACAGCTCTCAAGCAGCTGATCGGAAAGAGAATTATCGGTATACAGCACCAAGCACACGCTGTCTCTGCCATGTGCTATTTGAACTGCTCCCATACAGCAAGCACTTCTGAGCCTTTCCTGTAGGGACCTTGCAGTTCAGAAACAGTTTCATCCCAAGAACTATAAACGCACTCAATCAGTCCATCAAGTGCTCCTTATAGAATCGTTTTGTACTTATAAGTACAATCACCTCACTGTAAACTTACGATACAGTTATAATATTGCACAACCTGAGCCACTTTATAAAGTGTGTATTTACATATGATGATGATATAATTTTTAAGATGAAATGCAGCAAAATATGTTTTTTTACATTATACAGATACAATTTTAACATCATTTAAATAATCTATATTGTTAATAATTAAACATGTGAGGACACAGTGCTGAAGTGCTAGAGACAATCTGGCACCCCGTTCAGGGATTGTTCCTGCCTCATGCTGTATTCTTGCTAGGACTGGCGCGACCCTGGATGGATAGAATTATTAAACATGTACTATGAAGATATTTCAATGTTCCTTAAAAGTTCTAAAGAATCTGTGTTCTAAGCTTACAGATGGCTTGACATCTATTACAGAGCTGATTGTGTGACGATTGGGTACATGGAGAAAGAAAAGAAAGGACAGGAATTGGGGGATAGTACGTTTGAAAGAGACAATATTGTTGCAAAAAATTATTTCATCAAAGGCCACACACGGCACAGCAAGCATCTTGCGTGAGGCAAGAGCAGTCTCTGGATGTTGCGCCACCTCATCACTATCACTGCACCACCATGTTTCCATGTTTAATAACATGTTTTAATTCTTATCATCATGAAAATTATATCAAGTATACATATCAGTATTTAATTTATTCAGAGAGCTGTAATATCATGAATGTAATGGATTCTGTGTCCTGTCGTCGGAGGAGAAAGCTCATTTAAGAAGCACGTAGTGATTCACACACATAGAGCACATAGAACAACACATACAATACAAAGCATTTAACATGCTACTTTAGTTACGATAGTATTTGAGACACTAGTAAATTAAATGATTTAAAGATGAAGTTCATGATGTTCTACTTTAATCACAAAATAAACTACGTGATTAAAGTGAAAATTTGGAGATTAAAGTTGACATTTTGAGCTTTTTTTGCCACTGTGTGCCTAGTTTTTGTCTTTTTTCTGTACCCTAATAAACTTCCATATGACTCTCAAATGGTGGGCTACAACTTGTCTTTTCACGGCAACTTTGATATCTGACAACTTATTTTTTATTTCGGGCACTGTGAGACTTTGTGAACAAGTTTCTCTAACACTCTATGTCACTCGATCAACTTCCTATTGTTGTTTATACCACTGTTTAAACCAACAAATAGTACGTTTTTCCTTGCCTTCACTTGCTATTCGCTGAAATTCTTCTATTTTCCCCAGTGCTTTTGTCATTGCCTTTTCACAGAACACTGAGCTTAAAGGCTATTTATATTGATTTGCATATTCAAAGAGGTGTAATTCTGGTAGGAGTTGGGGAGAGGCAGCAGGTGCGTGCACGTGCGTTACTTTTAACGCTGACCGCATTTATGTAGCAGAAGAACATGGCAGTTGGCGTACGTATAGATTCATGCAGATGGATTTTTTTGTGCATACGCACATTTCCGCTTTTGTCCGTACGCCATGTTTTAGTGTGAATTCTACACAAGGCACTATGCATGAGGCCCTCTGGTGTTTGTGGAGGGGTCACTGACCAGTGCTACCCACATTAGGAACCAAGGTTATTATAGTTAACGAAAACTAAAATCAAAACTGAAACTATTATTATAAAAACATTTTCATAAACTGAAATAAAATAATTAACAAAACTGAAATGAAAAACTAAAACTAAATAAAACTATTAAAGTAGCTGGAAAGACTAACTGAAATAAAATAATAATTTACTAAAATATTTTTAGTTTTCGTTTTTGAATGAATATTCTTGCCGTTAGTCTTTAACCCTTGTAAGTTTAACTCTAAAACAGAAAGTCATCCACCACGAGCCACCCGCATATATTCATCCAGTGAACAGCACCTGGTGACGGAGGGCGGGTGTTTACACAGCATTTGCGGTGACAGAGCAAGCTGAATACGGGTGTTTAAAGCGTGTGAAATAGAAAACAATTTATGTGCTGCCTTTCTTTGCGCTTGTTGTATATCAAGATGTAATTGAAATGGCTGAAATCATAATGTGCTGGTCAACAAAACATTTACCATATGGACAGAAAAATCACGAGTGAGTAACGTTTCAGTTTATTTCTCAGGTGACTGCTTTTTGTCAACAGCAATTCACCTGCCACTTTGCACAGGAGAAATACGAGGTATAGAGAAAGTATAGTAATCATGAAAACATTTGACCTCAATATTTTGATGAATCTTGAGTTATAGACTTACCAGAGTCCAAAAATACCGTTTTTTGGAATGGTATGTGTGCGCAAGTGTGTCTGTGTGTATATAAACATGATAACTCAAAAACGCAACTAGATAGATGGATGAAATTCAGCATGTGGTTGTTACACTACAATTGTAGATGTGTATTTGGGCCAAATACATCACCCGGAAGTGGTATTTTACCTGAACACATTTTTTTTTTAATCATGGAGCTGCAGAGTCCGATTTATTCAACTTTAGTTTTATAATAATTGTTCAATATATTATTAATTTGATTTGATTTGTTGTTGATGGTTCCTTAACGTACATAATATAAAAATATAATAATTTTCTTGTGGTTTACACCTCAAATATCCATCCCCATGTCCAAGTATACAAGAAAGTGTACGGGAGACCACTCCTGGTTTTTGAAAATAAAATGGCACTGATCGAGAGACTGACTAGGTCATCATACAAGATCAGCATATTGTTGCTGACCAATCACTTTTGCTTTAAAAACATTTATTCTATATTTATTAATTTATCTTTTTTAGTTCAAATTCTCAACTCAAAATACCTGATATTATGAAAGTAATCCATTAGAAGAATTATATTTTAAAATATTTGTCTCCCTTTTTTCATGTTTCTCTCTCTCTGTCAATATAGATAGTTGAAATATCATATTCTTTTTGTTCTTAACATCAACCTCATTGCATACCAGAGATTCTTCCTGCCTTACATCCAAACCTGCTGTGGTAGGCTCCAGGTTTCCTGCGATCCTGCTCTGGATAAACAGGTTTAGATAATGTATATATTGTTCTTACTCTCAGATGCTATCACTGTCATTTTATGCCTGTCCATACTCCTATTACCTGCTCTTGCTCTGCTCATTATGAGTTTACTGTCCTTTATGTTGGGCTATTCAAGTCTCACTGCCCCTAACCTTCACACTACATGCTTGTTGTTCTTTGTTTCCCTCAATACTGCTAGGTGGGGTCAGCACACTTATTCAAGTCTAAGAGTCCTGTTCTTCCTAAGCCCCCGTGATTTTCATGAGAAAATAGTTTAAAACTTATAAAATTGTTCATATTCAGTATCCAGTTTTGATTATGCTTGTTTTTATCAGACAAAATCAAAACCAGATTGTAAACCATGTAGTGCAGTAAGCTTCCACTAACATTAAACTCGTATCCAAATCTTAAGTGTACAGTTAAGTGTACAGTTCTTTCTGATTGTGACACAAAACTAAACTGCGTAGGAGCTCCATGCCATAATTACTAAAACTAAAACTGAAACTAATAGATATAAAAATAAAATAGAAATGTCTTTGTGAAATAAAAACTAAACTAAAACTAAAAATACACGATGAAGGAAAAGTAAAACTAAACTGAATTTCCAAGTAAGGTCAGAAAAAATATAGAAATAAAAACTAATATAAAAAGGCAAAACTATAATAACCTTGTTAGGAACATCATTCAACCAGTCCTGATCCTGTTTTTGCATGACATGGAACATAATCATCTTTCACAATGCCTGCCCACATTCTGCCCATGGAGCTCACTGTGTCCTAAACACTGCATATCAACTGTCATGGTCAGCATGCTCACCAGCCTCTCCGTGATTAGTCCCTGTATGGGACTGGATTTGATTTGTGTCTCTTGCACCCTGCCACTGGCTTTGCATCTCAACCAGTTGCACCACCAGCTTGAAATGGTATGGATTGACATTCCTCAGGAAGATATTAATTATCTATACAATCATTAACATGACAAAGTGCAGATATGTATTGCAGAACGGTGGGTTACATCTAATTTTGATGTGAGTATGGTGTAACACGTGACAGTCTATGTAACAAATAAAACCATGTTGTATTACCTTGTGTGTGTGATCCTGTCCATAATACTTTCAGAAGATTGTGCTGGCATAGGCACTGGTTCTCCTTATCCCTGAACTGAATAAGCTCTTTTAAGGGGTGCACAGTTATCTTCTTTTTAACCTAGGGAAGAAAGAATGTATCATATGGACCATAAACTGCACCCTAGTTTCTAGGTACTGTAAAGCTGTTTATAAACAGTTTTAAAAAATAAAGTGGGCTTTCAAAAATGGAAGAAGTTAAAAAACATATTAATTTCTGAAATTAAATCTTGTCCTTGAATTAAGTTTAAAAAAATGTAATATACTTTGTGGTCCCCGGCCGGGGCTGGAGCCCGGCCGGGACGCCCAGGAGGACGTGAGGAGGGCTTGTGCCTCCTCCAGACCGTGAGGGGGCGTCCGTCCTGGTTATGTTGGGGACCGCGGGTCGAGGGCATGGAAGCCCTACCCTGTAGGGGCCCGTGGTCACCGCCAGGCGGTGCCCCGATGCCGGTTTATTCCATCTGGTCCTCGGCCGGGGCTGGAGCCCGGTCGGGACGCCTTGGAGGACCGGAGGAGGGCGTGTGCCTCCTCCAGACCGAGTGGGGGTGTCCGTCCTGGTTATGCAGGGGGCCTCGGGTACAGGGCTTGGAAGCCCAGCCCTGTAGGGACCCGTGGCCACCGCCAGGCGGCGCCCCAGTGCCTAGTTATCCCGGGAGCCCGGCACTTCCGCCACACCAGGAAGTGCCGGGGGGAAGACGACAAGGGACACACGGACGGCTTCCGGGTGCGCAGCCGGCACTTCTGCCACACAGGGGTGTGGCCAACGCTAAGTGCCGGGAAGCAGCTGGAGCCCATCCGGGTTGCCGCCTCTCTCCAGTCATCAAGTGGATGTCGGGTGGAAGAGGACAGAGCTGGAGAGAGGACGGGAGGCGGCCAGGAGAAAGGCACAGTGACTGAGAGGCCTGGACATTGGGGGAATCGGTGCTGGAGGCACTGGGGTTTGTGAGCACAAATAATTGTATATATTGTGTAATAAACGGTGTGTGGTGAAGTTATGATGTCCGTCTGTCTGTGTCCGGGCCAAAGTTCACAACTTCTTTTTTGTCATATTCCACAGATTAGAAACCATGAATCCCTGTATGGTGGATATCACGAAGTAAAAGCATTTGTCTTATTCAACACCCAGCTGCTGAACGTTTACTTGCTGCTCATATCATATTAGCAAACTGGCAACAGTAGCTCATGAAATGATCTAGGAATATAAAGCCAACATCAGTTTAATTATCTGAATCAACTTTTTTAGTCAACTCAATGGCAATGTTCAGTTAGTTCAGTGTTTCCAAAATTAGCAATCATGGCTAAAGATAGACTTATACTTTACACATTGGTTTTTGCATGCTGCTTTTGACACTAGTGAGTAATTTGCAATGGCAATAAACTGTTGTATTGTGATAGCGTACTTGAATGCTTCCTGAGGCACCATTCAGAAATATGCACGTTTTTTTCACCATAAAGGGGAAGACAACCCATATTTTTAAAATTCAGCTAATTTAGACAGACAGCACATGCAACCGGAATATACTGAATCTTAAACTGATGAATCCAGATAACATGGCTGCAAGTGGTGTTAAAATTCCAACACAAACATCACAGAAAAAAAATTGAATAAAGCACATGTTCACTTTTCAGCCCTGATGAAACTCTTTAGGCACTTTGTATTTGTGGAAACATTGGAGGAGCTGAGGGTTGAGTTTTGAACTGAAATTCCAAATTGTGATTCGAATACAAGGAGTATTTATATCTAATAGAAAACCTCTTTAATGAGACTGTGATCTGCTTGACTCTAACTCATCACTCAACTCTTCCTTGCTGAGTGTACTGCATTGAAAATTAAAATTGATGAGTTGCAGATCAATGAGATCCTGAATGCTCAACTCAGAAAATATATGGGACACTTCTGGAGCATGGTCTGTGGGACACAGGTCCTATCATGAAAATGTATGTGTCAAAGATGATGTCCAAATTTGTCAGCCCATGTGGTCATAAATCCTTAATAAATGCAATAAGACAAAACACAGGAACAAACTTATTGAACAGAAGAACTGACACAAATGGCTTCAAATACAATACCAATGTCTAGCAGATGCATGCCCCCTTCACCATTTAGGTAGAGCCACTGGTGTTGGTGTTGCATAAACAGGTTAGTTCTCTGTTCTAGTAGATAATTAAAGGCCAAATATTACATGGTGTGGGAAACAACAGTTAATATACGGTGATCATCCACAACATATAAAATCACTAATAGATGAAGTGAATAACATTGATTGCCTCTTTACAATGGCATCTGCTGAGGGGTTGGATATCATTAGGAAGCAAGTAAACAGTCAGCTCTTGACAGCGATGTGTTGGAAGTAGAAAAAATGGATAAGTGTAAGGATATAAGCGGCTTTAACAAGGGTGAAATTGTGATGGCAAGATGACTGGGTAAGAACATCCCTAAAATTGCAGATCTTGCAGGGTGTTCTCGGTATGCAGTGGTTAGTATCTAGCAAAAGTAATCCAAGGAAGGACAACTGGTGACCTGATGACAGGATCCTGGGCACCATTGGCTTACTGATGAGCATTTGGATTAATGGTTAGCCCATTGGGTTTAATCCCAACAAAGAGCTACTGTAGCACAAATTTCTCGAAATCTTAATGTTGGTCATTAGAGAAAGGTGTCAGAACACAGAGTGCATCACAGCTTGCTGCATATAATGCTGTCTAGCCACTGACTGGTCAGTTTGCCCATGCTGACCCCTGTCTAGCACCGAAAGCTCCTACAATGGCCACATGTGCATCAGAACTGGACCATGGAACAATATAAGAAGAAAACATGGAAGTATGAAAGAACAGAAGGAAAGGCGTGAGAAAAGCATTGTGGGGAAAGGCAGTGTGGTTGTTTGCCATGCGAAGGAGCAAAGTATTGGTGCTCTAGGGGTGGATCGCCCATGCTGATTATTCTAGAGGTGGCATCCTACCCCAGGGATCCAAGTTATGCCAGGTGTGCAAGAAGGATGACGGGAGGACAACGAGCGGTCTAGCACATGCTGCTTGAGGCATCCAAGATGGGGGTCAGGTTGAGCAGTTTGAGAGCTAGAGTGATTAATGCACCACTCAGTTGGAGCGACTCCACGTAAAGCTGGGAGAAAGGCAGTTGGAGCTGCAGGGGTATCAGAAGGCTCAGTGATGCATCCTGTAGATGGAGCCATGGACCGCAGAGTCATGAGAGTCGGTGGCTTGGCATGGTACCCTGCTGGGGCCACAGACGGCTGCAGGGGCCCAAGCCTAGGAGCAGCACAGAAGGTTGACTAGTCTGCCGATTAGGTGTCTACTTGGCTGCAAGGATCCATTTAGGGTTAAGCTAAGGTGTCTTCCATTTTATGGGGCTTCACTGGGGACTGAGTTTTAAGGACAGCTTCCTGCATTGTGTTTTAACCTTGTTTCTATGGATTATTTATTTGTTTTTAACCTCCACCAGCACACCGTTTTAAAGTGTTATTTATTTATGGAACTTTTTGCACTGCACTGTTTATTTGGACACTGTTTTGTTTGTTTTAATAAAAGCTCTTTGGCACCTTTATGCACCCATTCCTTGCTGCTGCATGTGTGTTCTCATTTGCTAGGCTCATCCCTGTTACAGACGGTGGCAGGTTCAAGAGGCCCCCGGGATGCAGCCAGTTGTATGGAGCCAACCTGTTCTTTCATTGTGGTCTGGCCCAACATTTTCTTTTAGATCATATACATGGCCTGGTGTATGTGTGTGATTTACCTGAGGAAGAGATGGCAGCAGGATGCACTATGGGAAGAAGGCAAACCACCATAGGCAATGTGATGCTCTGGGCAATGTTCTGTTGGAAGACTAGTGGGTCTTGGCAATCATGTAGATGTTACTTTGATACATACCACCTACCTAAAGATTGTTGCAGACCCGGTACACCACTTCATGGAAAAGGTATTCCCCGATGTCAGTGGAATAATGTGCCCTCCCATACTACGAAAATTGTTCAGGAATGGTTTGAAGGGCATGACAAAGAGTAAAGATGTTGACTTGGCCTCCAAATTCTCCAGATCTCAATCCAAATGAGCATCTGTCAGATGTGCTGGACAAACAAGTCAGATTCATGGAGGCCCCACCTTGCAACATACAGGGTTTAAAAGGTCTGCTGCTAACATCTTGGTGCCAGATACCACAGGACACCTTCAGAGATTTTGTGGAGTCCATGCTTCAATCATTCAGGGCTGTTTTGGCAGCATAAGGGGAACCTACACAATATTAGGCTGGTGGTTTAAATGTTCATCCATGTATTTTGTGTATCTAATACATGTTAATTTTTACAGTGTGTCTCATCCATTTTGAACAATATCTGTGATGTCTACTGTAGTAAATATTTAATCTAATTAAATCATATAAGCAATTAGAGCAGATACTTAGCAAAGTGATATAAAGGATTAAGTTTTATTGTACAATCACCATACTTCCATATTTTAATTTGCAAATGTGCCAGCTGTCACATCGACACAATATATATTCTTCAAGATTGAAAAGGTCTGTGTATGACTATGAGATTCTAATGTTATAACTGCTCCTTCATCATTGACCCAGGGTCCTGGGTTCAAAGCCAGCACCCAGTCATTGTCAGGTGAGGTTGGCAGATGTCTGAGTGGGTGTTCTTTGTTGTATTCTATATTTTATCCTCCATTCCAAAGTATAAGTGTGTTTGGTAAAATAGCAATTTTAAACTAACCCAGTTAATTCTGAGTGCGAGTGCCTGCATGTGTGAGGCCTGTGATTGAATGAGGCCCTACTGCTTTGCACCTGATGATATTAAAAAACTGGCTCTTGTTAACCCTGAATTGTATTAAGTAGGTCTGAGAATGTTATTATGTCAATATTATCTTCATATACAGCATGTTCACAGAACTGAAAATGTTTCATATTATCAGTCGGTCTGAATTTATTCAGAAACACTGCACTGCCCACCAGGCACAGTGTCATGCATCAGTCAATCATTCAAAACAGTAACTTCAGATCATAAAATGCTGCTTACAAGCCTTATGAACTAACTCTGCACTGCTAACTGTGTAGCTTTTTTAATATCCACATGTGCAAAACTGTGCATTACAAGACTAAACTCTGTACCTTATTTAGCAATAAATAATGTCAATAACAGCTACAGAGATAAGCATTCTGATTCCAGCTTTGACATAGTCTGATAGGAGTTTAAATTATTCCTAATGTCCATTTGGGGTCTTATGCAGAGACCTGAGCTTTCTTAAACATCCATCCATCCATTATCCAACCCGTTGAATCCAAACACAGGGTCACGGGGGTCTGCTGGAGCCAATCCCAGCCAACACAGGGCACAAGGCAGGAACTAATCCCGGGCAGGGTGCCAACCCACCGCAGGACACACACAAACACACCCACACACCAGGGCCAATTTAGAATCGTCAATCCACCTAACCTGCATGCCTTTGGACTGTGGGAGGAAACCCACGCAGACACGGCATGCAAACTCCACGCAGGGAGGACCCGGGAAGCAAACCCGGGTCTCCTAACTGCAAGGCAGCAGCGCTACCACTGCGCCACCGTGCCGCCCTTTCTTAAACATCCCAAAGATTAAATATTAGGTTGACGTATTAGTCTTCTCCAAGTCTAAATTTCTATATGAATGTGCTCTGTAATGGAGTAGCGATTTCTCCAGGCTTTGTTCCTGCCTTAAATTTAACACTGCTGGAGGTAGGTTCATTCCCTCCATTGATGTAGGAAGGCTCAGAAAATGGATGAATGACATTACTTCACTTAGTTTACATTTTTTGCACAGGTTTTTCAAATTTAAGCCCATCTATGGAGTAATTTGTTGTTTCTGCAGTTGGCAATTGCCCAAACTTATATAGATTTTAATAGGTCAAAACCATGATAAGAGTGTGGAATTACAAAGTTCAGGAGAGATTTGTGAGGCAGGACAGACAAATGAAGAGAAACACAGGCAGACAGGGAATGAGAGATTTAAAACCTCAATTTCAGAAAGATGTATTAGCTTCCTTGTCAGTGGAAGGGGGTCCACTTTGTGGTGCCTTTTGCCACTGTTCATTCAATGGTCGCTGTTCATAGAGACATTAAGGGCTACAGTGTCAGTATAGATAAAATACACCAAAGATGTGCTGTGCAGCATCATGTCTTACCTGTGGTCTTTACCAGACACCATTTTTGCAAGGGGATGAACGGTGAAAGTGACACCGGTGGCTGGAGGAGTTGACATTGTGACTGAATATGGACTTTTCTGATCATTTCTTTTTTTTTTTTACAAATGACTGCTTTAAGTATCTTAGCTATAGGTCAGTCTACTTTGCCGCCGTTCTTATTCCATGCCTCTGTGAAAGGAGTTCAAGTATTATATCATACCAGTACTAATGGCTGAGATGGGCAGCAGAAAAGAGAGCATGGGTTTCATGGTCCAATAATGCTGATTTTTATTAGCTTCTTTCATAATGTACCCTGACTTAATTCACCTGGCCTGTAACAAGTGCACCCAAATAATTTACCCCATCTATAGGATAAGGACTGGGGATTCTTTAATTTTACAGCATTTCTGTTAACTTCTTCAAGGGACCTTGGAAACACCTCCCCAAACCTCAAACCAGATACTAAGGATCTTCCTTCTATGGTCTTATGCATAAGAAGACAAAGCAACCCAGAAAGTCTCCTAGAAAAAATAATTGCTGTCATTCATAATTATATCTGACTTTGACAGCAATATCAGATGTTATGAACTACCTTTGAGAATATCATTAAAACTGTGCAAAATATATGTAATAATTAGAAAAGTGCAGACTCTAAGACTTTTCTTGTTTTTCAAATAACAATGATTTGAGCACCAGAGTTAACTGATTTCAGATGTGTTATACAGCAGTGACTGACTTCAAACACTAACAAAGATGACCCTTCTGATTTTAGAATTAAATATATTGATGGCCTGCCAGGGCAGCATGGTGGCACAGTGGTAGCGCTGCTGCCTCGCAGTAAGGAGACTTGGGTTCGCTTCCTGGGTCCTCCCTGCATGGAGTTTGCATGCTCTCCTCATTCTCTCTTTGGTTTCCTCCTACAGTCAAAAGACATGTAGGTTAGGTGCATTAGTGATCCTAAATTGTCCCTAGTGTGTGATTGGGGTGTGGGTGTGTGTGCCCTGCCCGGGATTTGTTCCTGCCTTGCGCCCTGTGCTGGCTGGGATTGGCTCCAGCAGATCCCCATGACCCTGTGTTAGGATATAGCATGTTGGAAAATGACTGACTGACTGAAGGCCTGCCAATGCTCTGCTAGTAGTATTTGATTGACAAAAAGCACAAAAAATCTTAAGATAATTCAGAAGATTATTCATTACACTGAGCTACACAATTCACCTCACTTCATCTCTTTCTCAATCAAACCAAAGGCTGTAGTGGATGTGAGCCTATCATATGGGCCCTGGGTTCAAGGAAAGAAACCGCTCACAAACAAGATGCCATTTCATAACAGGGCCCACTCATCCACATACTCACTCTCAGACTGGGTCCAATTCAGAATCTCTATTTGAACTATGAATGTACTGTATGAGTGTGCAAAGTTCACATGAGCAACATTTGGGCACTGGAAACAAATCCAGGATGCCAGCATGAGGCAACAGCAGCTACCCACTCTTTATTCTCCAGTCTTTATTCAGCTGGAACTATGAAAAATTCACATGCTAAAATACAACCACGTAAATTAATAAAATAACTATGTTTTGTGAGAGGTCATATACTGCGGGTTGTCCAGAGAGGCTAAGTAACAGAAGCTCTTGAAAATTTAATTCTGTTTAACATTATGATTGAAAAAAACTGCAGAGCACTGGAATTTCTGGACCTCAAACCTTTCATAGTGTTGCAACCCCTTCCCCCCAAAACCCCAGCCACCCATTCTTCATTTTAGATTGCTAGTGTATTATAAAAGAGACCTTGTCTTATGGGCTTCTCTCATTCAGGTGTTGCCTGATCGATTCAACAATGATCTGAATGAGTCCTAGTGAGCTAGGGAGCACTTTCACTCTGCGAAGTATGCCTTTTGAGATATGTTGTGTTGCTGTGTGATACCTGGCTCCAGACCACTCAAGTTTCCAAGTCTTTCTGAATCCTGTCTTAGGTATGAAATATGAGATAATTCAGGCATTCAAAGAAGTCATACAAGGAGCAGAAAATTCACAAAAATTACACTTAATTTACACAGCTGATGTTTCATAAGCATAAAATGTCTTCATTATTTGAGCCATTCCCTGCTCATGATCACACAAATAAGGTTACTGAATCAGCCTCTCTTTTGATTAAATTGTCGATTGCTTCTACTAATTAAAGTTCTTTTTAGATAAACTGTTTTTTAGTTATATTATTTTTTTCAATGGAGTTAGTGAAAGAATGCATCAGCATGTATCTCTAAGGCGAAAAAACACACCTCATGAAGTTTTTCTTTCAGCAATGGAATAACATTTTCCATTTCCTTTTCAATTTCTGTTTCCATTTTCATGTTTACAATTCACTATTGTCTGTACGCATCCATATTTCTACGTGCTGGACTAATGTAGAGATGGAAGATATCTTGACATGTGCATCTTTAGGATGTAGGGGGGAAAAAAACATAGAATCTGGAGAACCCACTCTACTCTGTGCCAGGATTCAAAACCAGAACTCTGGAATTGCGAAAGAGCTGCACTAGCTGTTACATCACCATACATCACTTCATATGGCAACTTTATATTCATTACTTTTGATTGTATGTTGGACACTTAGTGCTTTCTCATAGCTTTCAGGAACTTATGAACTGTATTTATTTACTGTAATACCTCAAATTCAGAATGAATATAATCCTGATTTATATTTCTTAGATATTGAAGTATGTCTTTTATCTGATGATGCTCCAGAATCAATGTTGAAAGTTATTCTACAGACTCTTCTGTAAAGAACAGATGTGGAATTTCACACTTTGGTACAACACCCTAGTACTGCATTATTTGATCCTAGAGATCCCAACTGTCATTTGCTGGCAATGCGGTGTGCTTTCACCTAGCATGCGACGTCTAGCTTTTCATATAACTAATCAGATTTGTAGCTGTAATTTCAATCTTAGCATTAAAAATACTTCTTACCTTTTCGTTTTCTTGTTGTAAAACTCATGTTGTGCTTTAAAAAGTCCTCCGCCAGCTTATTTATCTATCAGCCTTGCCTGTGCCACCATCTCTTTTATCGTCAGTCAGACTCCAAAATTTGATCCAAGAATACTGTAGTCTACTTTCAGTCTGACCTTTCACTAAACAAAATACCCCCCCCCCCCCCAAAGGGACCAAAAAAAAAGAGCACTAGCACTCAGCAGGACATGACAGGATGGTTAAGAATACAGGAGCTGCTTACTTGTTGTTCTTAAAAAAAACTGAGCTTCCATTAAATATTAAATGAAATAATAGCAAAAATAATTACTGTTTTGAAATGTGTTTATCCTGCACTAAGGAATGTGAAACCTGCTTGACATAGAACAAATACATTCATTAGAACATTAGAACAATCTAGATGAGAACAGGCCATTCAGTCCAACAAAGCTCACCAGTCCTATCCACTTAACTATTCTAAAATAACATCAAGTCAAATTTTCAAAGTCCATACAGTCCTACTGTCTACCATATTACTTGTTAACTTATTCCAAGTGTCTATTGTTCTCTGTATAAAGAAAAACTTCCTAATATTTGTGTGAAATTTACCCTTAACAAATTTCCAACTGTGTCCTTGTGTTCTTGATAAACTCTTTTTAAAGTAACAGTCTCGATCCGCTGTAAAAATTCTTTCATAATTTTGAACACTTCAAACCTGTCTCCCCTTAATCTTCTTTATCTTAAACTGTAAAGGATCAATTCTTTTAATCTTTTCTCTTAACTCATCCCCTCAATGAGCCTAGTTGGTCTTCTCTGGACCTCTTCTAGTGCTGCTATGTCCTTTTTGTAGCCTGGACACCAAAACTGCACACAGTACTCCAGATGAGGCCTCACCAGTGGATTATAAAGCTTGAGCATAACCTCCTTGGACTTGCACTGTACTCACTGTGCTGTAAAATCTAACATTCTGTTAGCCTTCTTGATGGCTTTTGAACACTGCTGGGAAGTTGATAGTGCAGAGCCCACTATGACTCCTAAATCCTTCTCTTAAGGCGTACTTTTGATTTTCAGAATGCCCAATCAGTTCATTCTTGTTTTCTCCTTTTCACTGAGTACTACAATGTAATAATAGTAAATTACCAAACCATGCAACATTATCATATGTAAACATGTAATTAAGTTAAAAACAAACATAAACAGTGTGGATGAACCTCATTGATTAACATAACCAATCACAGCAATGAAAATCCTGTTAATATAATAACTGAGATATGGTAAGTTGTCACTGGAGGATAAAAAACAAAGTTTCAATGACTTTCCCAAGGAAAATAAACCTCTGCGAGTCCACTGTTGATTATATTTGTTAAAGGCATAGTTCTAATGACTTTAGGCCAACTGGTTGCCCTTCCTGTTCTTGAAATTTTGCAATTTCTTAAGTGCAGGCTTAATATAAAAATAAATATTAATGAGGGATAGCAGACAACAGGTACAGTGCATCCGGAAAGTATTCACAGCTCATCACTTTTTCCACATTTTGTTATGTTACAGCCTTATTCCAAAATGGATTAAATTCATTTTTTTCCTCAGAATTCTACATACAACACCTTATAATGACAACGTGAAAAAAAGTTTACTTGAGGTTTTTGCAAATTTATTAAAAACTAGCAAAATACCCGCGCTTCGCAGCGGAGAAGTAGTGTGTTAAAGAAGCAATGAAAAAGAAAAGGAAACATTTTGAAAATAACATAACATGATTGTCAATGTAATTGTTTTGTCACTGTTGTGAGTGATGAGCGTTGCTGTCATATATATATA
>JANRMT010061414.1:32737065-32765108 GCA_026402145.1 Polypterus bichir lapradei
GGTTTTTGTTCAGCACTCTTTGGAACTGTTACTTTTTGTCTGCGCACTGCGTCAGTTCACGTGAGCCGCTGAATATGGTTTTATATGTCAGTCGCTCGCTTCTAATTGTTTCGCTGCCTTCTTAATTATATAAGGCATGTTTTCTAAAGCGCGTTTTGTAGCTCTTCCTGGCTTTCTACGTAATGCGTGATTACGTGAGAGGCGTGATTATGTCATACGAAACTCCGCCCCTCCAGCTCAACTCCATTACTGTAAATGGAGAAAATCAACTTCCAGTTATGACCATTACGCGTAGAATTTCGAAATGAAACCTGCCCAACTTTTGTAAGGAAGCTGTAAGGAATGACCCTGCCAAATTTCAGCCTTCTACCTACACGGGAAGTTGGAGAATTAGTGATGAGTCAGTCAGTCAGTCAGTCAGTCAGTCAGTGAGTGAGTGAGTGAGTGAGTGAGTGAGTGAGTGAGGGCTTTGCCGTTTATTAGTATAGATAAAAACACTGAGAAATCACATGTACATAAGTATTCACAGCCTTTGCTCAATACTTTGTCGATGCACCTTTGGCAGCAATTACAGCCTCAAGTCTTTTTGAATATGATGCCACAAGCTTGGCACACCTATCCTTGGCCAGTTTCGGCCATTCCTGTTTTCAGCACCTCTCAAGGTCCATCAGGTTGGATGGGAAGCATCGGTGCACAGCCATTTTAAGATCTCTCCAGAGATGTTCAATTTGATTCAAGTCTGGGCTCTGGCTGGGCCACTCAAGGACATTCACAGAGTTGTCCTGAAGCCACTCCTTTGATATCTTGGCTGTGTGCTTAGGGTCGTTGTCCTGCTGAAAGATGAACCGTCGCCCCAGTCTGAGGTCAAGAGTGCTCTGGAGCAGGTTTTCATCCAGGATGTCTCTGTACATTGCTGTAGTCATCTTTCCCTTTATCCTCACTAGTCTCCCAGTTCCTGCCACTGAAAAACATCCCCACAGCATGATGCTGCCACCACCATGCTTCACTGTAGGGATGGTATTGGCCTGGTGATGAGCGGTGCCTGGTTTCCTCCAAACATGACACCTGGCATTCACACCAAAGAGTTCAATCTTTGTCTCATCAGACCAGAGAATTTTGTTTCTCATGGTCTGAAAGTCCTTCAGGTGCCTTTTGGCAAACTCCAGGTGTGCTGCCATGTGCCTTTTACTAAGGAGTTGCTTCCGTCTGGCCACTCTACCATACAGGCCTGATTGGTGGATTGCTGCAGAGACGGTTGTCCTTCTGAGAGGTTCTCCTCTCTCCACAGAGGACCTCTGGAGCTCTGACAGAGTGACCATCGGGTTCTTGGTCACCTTCCTGACTAAGGCCCTTCTCCCCTGATCGCTCGGTTTAGATGGACGGCCAGCTCTAGGAAGAGTCCTTGTGGTTTCAAACTTCTTCCACTTATGGATGATGGAGGCCACTGTGCTCATTGGGACCTTCAAAGCAGCAGAAATTTTTCTGTAACCTTCCCCATATTTGTGCCTCAAGACAATCCTGTCTCGGAGGTCTACAGACAATTCCTTTGACTTCATGCTTGGTTTGTGCTCTGACATGAACTGTCAACTGTGGGACCTTATATAGACAGGTGTGTGCCTTTCCAAATCATGTCCAATCAACTGAATTTACCACAGGTGGACTCTAATTAAGCTGCAGAAACATCTCAAGGATGATCAGGGGAAACAGGATGCACCTGAGCTCAATTTTGAGCTTCATGGCAAAGGCTGTGAATACTTATGTACATGTGCTTTCTCAATTTTTTTATTTTTAATACATTTGCAAAAACCTGAAGTAAACTTTTTTCACGTTGTCATTATGGGGTGTTGTGTGTAGAATTCTGAGGAAAGAAATGAATTTAATCCATTTTGGAATAAGGCTGTAACATAACAAAATGTGGAAAAAGTGATGCGCTGTGAATACTTTCCGGATACACTGTATAGTCTACTGTAGTACTCCATTTGCTTAATTATTACCTAATTGCTTAATTCAGACTAAGAAGAGCCAGCATAAATAGAAATACTTAGATATTTGTATTAGAAGACAAAAAAAATTCTTTTGCAATGATGTTCCAGGAAACATCTTTGGTGGTAACTGGAGATTTTCATTTTGCCAAGAAATATAATTAAAAAAAGCAGTAAATACAGAGCTGTGTTACTTTGTGCCTTACATTATAATTAATCATTTCAGCAATAAGGGATCCTCTTGCTGTATTCTTCAGATGTAAAAGCTGCCTAATGACACAGTGCTTACTCTCTTAAGTATTTCTAATTATTGAGTCTATATATTGCCTTTCCGTAGGTATATCATGCCCCTCAATTCTTGTCTCATCATATTCAAAAATGGTTATTGTCAGGATTTAAATTTTTCAAATTGTTTTACAAAAAATTTTATTCATTCATAAATCTAGTCTAGTATTCATTCATAATCTAATCTCATTGTACTGCTTTTGTGTCTGGTAATGTCCCAAAACTCTTCTCATTCTGTGAGGCTTCTTAAATTTTTAGCCAACACACACATGAAGTACAGTATATATAGACAGCTGATGTTACATATTTTCTTCTTTCTCTTCTTAAGGAGACAACCTGTACTATAACGAAAAAAAAAAATCTACATTATGTGCCTGCTATTAAAAACAAAACAGAGAAATGAGGTCACATTTACTTTATGTTAGCCGACACACCCTCACTTAACATTTTCTGTAGACTTTTGTAAAACACTCAAACTCTACACAGACAGTAACCCTGTCTGCATTATGAAAATGTTATTTTTTTGTTTTTTTAACTACAAAAACTGTATGTCTAACTGAGTTTCCCCAGAGCCAAAACTAATTAGATAGAAATTCCCACTCATATCTAAACCATTTTTTAATTAAAACATGTATCAGAGCATAATAGCTTCAATAGCAATGAAATGAATGAGGACCTTTTAATTGTGTGATGGTCAGAATTATATCTTGCTGTGTCATACAGCATGTTATCATACTCAAAAGTAACATATCCAACTTTTATTTCATAACAGTTCAGTAACGTAGGGTACCATACATTTCTCTCTTAAGCAGTTGATGGATCATTTAACCAATAGCTTTGGTACAATAAAAATATAAAAATCACTCTGTACCATATCCTGAAATAGCTGCCACACTCCCATGTCTTAGGATAAAACCTTGGCAACAATAGATTTTCAACAAGCCCTGCTGCATCTGAGATTAGTAGGGTGAAGACCACATACACCACACTATACTTGTAGTTTGACTCTATTGATTATACTAAAAAACAGGGAAGACAACACATTAAATTATAATTAGACTTATGCAAAAAAAAAAAATACTTAAAAAAATCTATGAATCTGTGTATAAAATTACATATTATTCAAAATGTATGTCTGAAAATACTATGCTTGTTTGTAATATTTTTGTTTTGTCAGAGACAACTACTTCTAATCAGTTTGCACACAGTTTGTGTGAGGAACTTTCAGATTTGGGTACGACTGCTGATCCTAATGTGATGTGAGAGACCTTCCATGACAAGTCCCTGAAGGTTGCTAAGTGTTGTGTTGGTGTTACCGGTGTTCCCAGAAGGAGATGTTTCATCTTGCAGGGCACCCTGGATATCATCGAGAGGAGTCGCAGCGCACGGCTCAGTGGCAACTCTGGTCTGTACAGGGAGCTGAGAAGGACGGCTGCGAGGGCTCTGAGGGCAGATAGAGAGGAGTTTGTTAGAGTAATCTGTGAGCAAGTGACACACCATCTGTGGTCTAGCGACCCACATCCTGCTTACAGAGGAATGGATGCATTACTCACATCTGAATCTGTTCCTCGGAGAGTCGCAGTCAGGGCAGCTGATGGAACGGTCCTTATGGATGACACTGCAGTTGTGACTCGCTGGGCTGGCTACTTTGAGCAGTTGTTCAAAGCTGACCCTCCGGCTAGGATGTTGGATATCTCTGGGTCCACAGTTCTTGAGGCTTATCCTCCAATTAGCTGTGAACCACCCAATCTCACTGAGATTACACAGGTGGTGAACCAGTTTAGGAGTCTGCAGGGATCTGTGGTATCCGGGGTGAACTTCTCCAGGCTGGTGTTAAGGCTGTCCTCCTGGCATTGCAAGCAATCTTTGCTTCCATTTGGGAGACTTGCATCATCCCAACTGACTGGAAAACGGGACTTGTCGTCCCTATCTGGAAAGGGAAGGGTGAATGCCTGGATTGCAACAACTACAGTGGATAACACTGCTCTCGGTAATGGGTAAGGTACTTGCTAGGGTCATCTTCAATAGGATCCGTGATCACTTGTTCACCTACCAGCGACTGGAACAGTCTGGTTTTACACCTAAGAAGTCTACCATCGACTGCATCCTGGCATTAAGGGTTCTCATGGAGCACAAACGCGGATATTGGCAGAGTTTTTTTGCAGCCTTTGTAGATTTTCGCAAAGCGTTCGACTCAGTTGATCGAGCTGCCCTGTGGAACATCCTGGGGGTTCGTGGGATCCCCTCGAGGTTGCTGGATATCATGGCTGGCCTGTACTCTGGTACTGTGAGTGCTGTGCAGAGTGGAGGCAGGACCTCTGTGTTTTTCCCAGTTGATTTTGGGGCTCGTCAGGGGTGTGTTCTTGATCCTACTATGTTCAATCCTTGTATAGACTGGGTGTTAGGCAAGGTTGTGGGGTCCAGTGGCTGTGATCTTGACTTTGCTGACGATGCTGTGATCTTCGCAGAGTCAATGGAGGCTCTGATCAGGGCACTCAAGAGACTGAGTGAGGAGTCTGAGTGTCTGGGCTTGCGAGTGTCCTGGATAAAACCAAGATCTAGGCCTTTAATGACCTCTTGGGCACAGCCATCAGCAGTGTGTCTGTTTGCAGAGAGAGTGTTGACCTTGTTGAGAGGTTTACTTACCTTGGCAGTGACATTCATGTCTCTGGTGACTCTTCCTGTGAAGTCAGTAGACAGACTGGGAGAGCATGGGGTGGCTCATGAGGTCACTGGAAAGGGGTGTGTGGCGCTCCCGATATCTATGCAAAAGGACGAAGGTCCAAGTCTTTAGAGTCCTGGTGCTTTCTGTCTTGCTATATGGTTGTGAGACATGGACACTATCCAGTGACCTGAGACGAAGACTGGACTCCTTTGGTACTGTGTCTCCAGAAAATCCTTGGGTACCATTGGTTTGACTTTGTGTCGAATGAGCGGTTGCTCATGGAGTCCTGAATCAGGCACATTACCTGCATTGTGAGGGAGTGTCAGTTATGGCACTACGACCACATGGCGCATTTCCCCGAGAGTGATCCGGCTCATAAGATCCTCATTGTTGGGGACACGAGCGGCTGGACCAGGCCAAGGGGTCGCCCATGTAACACCTGGCTGCGAAAGATAGAGGGTCATTTCTGGGGGATGGGACTGGACCACGTGTCTGCCTGAAGGGGGTTGCAAACCGGGATCCCGAGTTGTTTTGCCATGTAGTGGGTGCGGCAACGCACTGTACCAGTGCATGCTCCCCATTTGACTTGACTTGACTTGAGAGTCAACTACACAGACAAGTGAAGGGGCCAAGGAATATTACTAAACAGGGGTATACTGGAATCCTGAAAGGAGATGTTGTGATGGAAGTCTATCCAATTCTGAGACTAGAGTCTGTGCAGCTTGCAGGATTAGAAGTAATGGCATGCAAACATTACCCTTGTAAACCAAGGATTACGGTGGTTTGGGGATGATGGCATAACAATTCATAGGCTACTCACACCTAGACCCCAACCAGCTCTGGACATTCAGGGTTTCTAGTCCCTTCAGCTGTATTCCTGGACAAGCATATGTATCTCTGCCTGCTTTCACAGTCCCACATAGTTTTTTCCAACAATAACTAGTTCATTACATGACAAAAAGCTGCTCTTATAGCCAACCAAACTTCCATCCTGATTCTGCCTCCACCACAGATTTAATAAAATCACAGCATGCACATGTCTTAGAACAAATGATTAAACAAGGACAAAAGAACACTTAAACAAATTAAAATAAGGTGAAAGTACAATGTGCATTTTAAAATTTTTGAGTAGGGATACAAAAATATTATATTATAAATATATATTTTTATATATTTTATATTTATTTTAAAATGTTATTTATTTATAATATATTTTACATTTTATATATATTTTATATATAGTTTATATATATTTTAACAATATATTACAAATGAGAGGAATAACAGTTTCTTAATGTCACAATGCAAATTAAAAATTAAAATTAAAACAAATTTAAAATGTGCATTTTAACATTTTTGGGAAGGGATGCAGAACAGTATATTAAAAATTATATTAAAAATATATATTTTTATACATTTTATATATTATTTTATTTATTTTAAATTTGTATTTATTTATAATACATTTTATATATTTATATATATTTTAAATATAATTTATATATATATATATATATTTTAACAATATATTAAAAATGAGCAGAATGACAGTGTCTTAATGTCACAATGCAGAATACACTCTCCTAAAATGCACAGTTTTTATATCAGGCTACTAAAGTGTATAAAGATAAGAATAATATTTTAATTACAGACATATGCCAATGAACTTTTTAAAATATCCATAAGTGCATTTTGTTTATGTACAACATGTTCTTACAACTCAGGTGGATTCACTCGAGTGAGAAAGAAACCAGAAAATTTGATGAAGATTGTTTGTGACCTGAGAATGATGAACTTGTTAGATCACTCAAAAGATTGCAAATGACGTCTGATCCAACAAGTGCCCCGAGCAGTTCTTGAAAAAGAAACACAAGGCTGGTTTGCCAAAGGCAGAAGACCATCTAAGCCTGCTAATATAAGATCCAGGAATAATCCATAGGCTGTGAAAATTCTTTTTCATGGATTTTTACTTATTACAATGATATAAAACAGATTGGATTAACTAAAAGTACAAATAAGCATACATTGTCTGGTGTAATACAAAAAGCATGTACTGTCTGATGTAATATCAATCAAAACATTTGTGTTACATAGCTGCAACTCCATTTAAAACCACAAATTAAAACAGGATACAAACAAAATATATTTCTAGTGTGTTTATCGAGGCAAAATCTTTGGTTTTCTGATTGAGTGCTGTGGTCATTGCACATGTTTTCTGGAGCAGTGCTTGTAATTAAGTTTTATTTTGTATATACTCCAATATTTGGGTGTTTAATTGTAACAAAGGGGAAATACAATGCTTTTCACTATTCCTTTTAAGTGTACTGGAATAAAGCTTGTCTGTGAGAGTGTCAGATGGTACTCTAATCATCTACATAGAACAGACTTGTACAAACAGATGAGAAATAATCTAAAATAACATTTTAGTGAAAACACGCATAAATTATCAGCATACTTTTTATGATTGCAATTCCAAATTCCACAATTTATGTTGCTGAACTCACATTCACAAGCATTGGATTTTTTGTTTAACCATCATTATAAATCATAAACAATCCAGTAATATGGATTGCATATGATACTTAGCATGATACCTTATAACACATTGGTTACCATTGCTGTTACATAACCCCAGGCAACCGGTTTCAAATTCAATCCAGTCACATCTGTGTGTAGTTTGCACATTTTACTTAAGTCAACTTGGTTTCTCTGGTTCCCATTCACATCCCTAATTTGGCTCTTTGAATATGAATATATGATATGCATGTCTGTGTGTCCTTATACAGTAGTACATTAGCAGCTTTGGTTTGTGCATGAACCTACAGAAATAGTTCCAATACTTCATTGAAATGAAATGAGTGGCTTTAGAAAATTAACACTTAGAAGTAATTAATGTTGTTCAGAAATAGTTGGGCTAATATTACTATGTCCCTAATCATTTTACACCCATGTAACACCTGGCTGCGGCAGACAGATGGTCATTACCAGAGGGTGGGACTGGACCATGTGTCTGCCTGGGGGGTTGCCTACCAGGATCCTAGGCTGTTTCGTCATGTGGTGTGTGCGGCAATGCTGTATCAGTGCATGCTCCCCAACCTGACCTGTCCTGACCTAATCATTTTGAAATGAAATCATTCAACTTTATTGTCATTGAACAGGTACAACCTTGCGGTTAGAGTGGAAGGTCAGCTGTTGTACAGCATACCTGGAGCAATTACAGGTTACGGGCTTTGCTCAAGGGCCCAATGGAGTAGAATCCCTTAACTTCACCTTAAC
The DNA here is from genome assembly GCA_026402145.1 of Polypterus bichir lapradei. Taxonomy (NCBI): domain Eukaryota; kingdom Metazoa; phylum Chordata; class Cladistia; order Polypteriformes; family Polypteridae; genus Polypterus; species Polypterus bichir. The sequence continues at coordinate 32,745,274 of JANRMT010061414.1, forward strand.
AGATGGATGTTCCCATCTTTCCTTCTTTATTCTTTTTGTTGGATACTCTAACATTATTTCAAGTAAAATTAACAAAAAAAATCCAATTAATGAACATCATTTCAAGTGTGCTTTACAAATAAATTCCAGTTCTGTAAATCAGAAAGAACTTTTACTTATAATGCTGCAAAAGTGAAAGTGGAAGGTATACAAGTACAAAATCTTAACTGATTTGGTCACATAACCTCTAGTTTTCTTGTTGCCCCAATGTCTTTTCAATAAATTCAAAATTCTTTTGCATTTGTCAATATTTTTCATATGAGTATGTACTGGTCTATGTAAATTCAGGAAATGATAATAAAATGAATGGAGTACTTATCTTTGTGTTACATTATCATACTGTTTACAGATTTAACTCTTTCAATAATAATATTGTTTAGATATTGTGATGGACGGCCGGCGTTTCAGCCCAGCCGGGACGTCCCTCAACTGAAGAAACAAGCCTTTTTGGAGCACTACATCCCCGGGACGCTAGATGGCAGCTCCCCTGGATGGAAATGGTTCCTTGGATTCCCGCAGGGCAAGTATCTTCAGCCCTGTTGGGTGCCGCCAGGAGGAGCTCACCAAGAATCAGGGGACTATTACCGTGACGCTAACCCGGAAGTACTTCGGAGTCACGAGGATGGAAACCCGCAGTACTTCCAGGATACTTGAAGAAGGCATTTGACCCGGAGAAGGAATACTTCCGGGTCAGACTTTAAAAGGACTTTGGGAAACCCAGCAGATCGAGCCGAGTTGGGAGGAAGCGTGATGTCTGCTGGGAGTGGAGGATTGGTTATTGTTTATTATTGATTGTTGTATTGATTTATTATTGAGAATTGTGGAGTGTGTGGTGCTTTGTGCACTTTTATTAAAGAAATATTATTAAAGAATCTTCTTGGTGTTTTAAACGTGTGTCCTGGATGTCTGTCTGGTGCGTTCAGTGGGGCAACAGCGCCTCTAGCGTCCATAATTTCCTATAATTATATACTGATATAAAAAAATAACACTTAATCTCCTTACAAAATGTTTCTTTTTTGAATACAGTGTTTTTTAACTTTTTTAAAATAAAATTAGTATTTCTTTCTCTTTTCCACACTGCTGCATCTGCCAACTGTGTCATTTCAATTATTTGAAACTAGTTTATAAATATCATTCAACATTATGATGCTTGGCTTATCACACTGTCTTGTGGAGTGCCATTCATCCACTGGAATGCCTTTCACCATTGATTGGAAAGCCCTTGTTGAAAATACAAAAAAGGAAACTGAAATGGCACTAATGGTGAATGGCACTTATCTCATCCAGTTTGTTTGAAAACCAATATGTGGTAACACCTGTCTAGATCTCCTTGCAGAATAAAGACAGAGTAATAAAAACAGAAGTAACTGAAATTTTATGCAACAGTGATCACAAAATGATACAATTTGAGATCATCTTTGAAACACTCAAATATTTATAAAAACAAAGACTTCATGGGGATGAAGAAGTATTGAGAAAACTCAGAAAGTAACAACTCAGCAACTATAAATGAAAGGTGGAGAGATCTTCTGATCCAGACTCAAAATAGCCACACCAGAATTACTGAAATGAAAGGTAAACATTTGAAGTGGCCAAAGTTACTAAGAGCAATCACAGTCACAGTGAAGTTGCCTGTAAATTGCCTGTTAGTTTACAGTTCTCAGTGTTAGTGTGTTTGAGAGAGGATGGGCAGCATTGTTCACTCAATTCTGTCTTAATTCTCTCCTTCCTTACTACCTCCAGAAGGTAGAGATCACATCCAATAACTTAAACTGTCCTTTAAACAGCTTTTTGACTCGGTGGTCCTCTCTTGAATTGATGTTACCAGTACAGCACACTACAGCATAGAAAATTGCACTCACTTTCACAGAGTTGTAGAAGATGTAAAGGATGTCACTACACTCATTAAATCATTTGTTGCTACTCAACTGAATAGAGCTGCTATAATAACCATTTTCTGCTTATTTGGCATTGCTATACTGTATACTATTAAAATATTCCTTTCTATAAATACATTTTTAATTACTTCCCTAGCAGCAGCTGTCTTGTTGTACATTTTAGAATATCTTAGACAAATATTTCCTAAAAGCTATGTTTTTAACCTTGATACCTTTGTTACATTGTTTGTTCCGCAATGGAACAATTCCTTTTAGGAGTGCTTATCTGAAGATTTTTGTGATGTTTTACATATTTATTCATTAAGTGTATCTATCTTTTTTAACTTATACTAGGCTGACCCGCCTTTTAAGGCGACCGACTTTTAAGTTGACCACTTCTTAAGGCAATTCAATATGTAGATCAATTTGATATTTTATACAAACTCATTAATTTGATTATATTGCATTTGAGCGGTATTACTTTAATACTCATAGTTTCTGTTATTTTTGTGATGAAATTTAAACTTTTTTTCTATATTGAGGTTGCCCTTTTGAACCCCCCTGATATTTACTACGCAGTGAGGCATTTGTACTCCATCAACATTAATTATTTCCAGAGACATAATTTTGTCTATTTTTCCAGCGCATCGCGCACAAAAGCAAGGGAACGATGGGAGCACCAAAACTCTGCTTACATAATGTCGCTTTGTACCGCAAGCTGCAAGTAGTAAGTCTGTGATAAGCGGAATACCGCTACACTTTCCACTCACGGGACGGAAGGACAATCCCAACCGCTTTTATATAGTAAGAAAGAAGAAGAAGATATCGCACAGTCTGGAGTAGAAAATCATCTTTTACCTGGAAAAAACGAAACTACAAATCCCATCGTGCATTGCAAAATGGAGGGGGCGTGTGTGAAACTCCATGCTACTCGCACAGTCTGGAATAGAAAATCATCTTTTACCTGGAAAAACGAAACTACAAATCCCATCGTGCATTGCAAAATGGACGGGGCGTGTGTGAAACTCCGCACCTGCGTAGCACTCACGGGATGGAAGGACAATCCCAACTGCTTTTATATAGAAGGATAGCCAAAGTAAACAATTGAAATTATGACTAAATATCTCCTTCTCTTTGTATCTGTATGTCAACCAGCCAGGACTTTGGTTTTCCTCACACATTACAAGGACAAGTGAGCCTCATTAATTCTCTAAATTGGCCCAGCGTAAGTGAGTTTGAGGGGTCTGAGTGTGCTCTCTGATAAACTGGCATTCCAGCCATTCCTACCTTGGACCAGATGCCAATGGTATAAACTGCAGCTCCATGGCCCTATACTTGATTCCCAAGGTTTTAGAGGATACATTGACAGATGATTAGTTTAAAATCTTCACCAGTTTATTAAAATATCAATTCTTGGAACCCCTGCAGATTTTGTTTTTCCAGCACTGCAATACCCACCAAAACTGCACTCACTACTCCAGATGAGGCCTTATCAGTGTATCATAAAGCTTTTGTATAACATCATTGGACTTGTACTTTACACATCATGGCACTATATAATCTAACATTCTTTTAACCTTTTTAATGACTTCTGAACACAATTTGGAAGTTGATAGTGTAGAATTCGTTACGACTCCATCTCATAAAGTGTACTTTCGATTTTCAAACCTCCCATTATGTATTCAAATCTAACATTTTTACTTCCTACATGTAATACTTTACATTTACTTACATTAAAATTCATCTGGCAAAAATCTTCCCAAGCCTGTATGGGTTCCAAGTCCCTCTGAAATGATTCAATGGCTGCTAAATTATCTACCAATCCACCTTGGTATCATTTGCAAACTTAGTCAGCTTGTTACTTATATTCCTGTCCATCCATCCATCATCCAACCTGCTATATCCTAACTACAGGGTCATGGGGTCTGCTGGAGCCAATCCCAGCCAACACAGGGCACAAGGCAGGAAACAAACCCCGGGCAGGGTGCCAGCCCACCGCAGGGCACACACACAGACACCCAAACACCAAGCACAATTTAGGATCGGCAATGCATCTAACCTGCATGTCTTTGGACTGTGGGAGGAAACCCACGCAGACACGGGGAGAACATGCAAACTCCAAGCACGGAGGAACTGGGAAGCGAACCTGGGTCTCCTAACTGCAAGGCAGCAGCACTACCCACTGCGCCACCCCATATTCCTGACCAAATAATTTATATATATATTAAGAGTATATTTATATATTTAAAAATATTATAGCAAACTGAAAATGTATCTCACAATGCAAAACACTGTATTATACAGTATACTGTAAATGTTAATGTATGTATTAACAAAGTCCTCTCTGTAAAAAGATTATGCTTTATTTTATCCTTTAAATACTTCTTGAGTTCTCACCTATTTGATATTAAATGATCACACTCTTCTACAAACGTATAATACAGAGAATATTGACTCTTGTTCAAAGTGTAAAGCCAAGTACACTTGGGCAGATTACAATGGCCTGCAATGGGTCCTATTTTATCATGGAAGAGTTTGGTGTGACACAATCCTAACTGTGTTATGTGGACCCACAAGTATGCAAACCACCTCATCTCTTGCACTCACCTGGAAACACAGCACACAGCCTCAATATACCAGCACATGGGACTAATGGATTCATTCTGTACCCAGAACCGACTGCTGTTATGCTTCTACTATTTGAGGGCATCTTCTCTTTTTTCATTTATATTCCTGGCAGCAGGATAGAGCAAATATTAAATTCAAGCAAGTGGAGCAGGCAAAAAAAAACTTTAATTCATTCATTATAGTCTTTAACAATCTCAAATATTTGTAAAGTATCACAAAACAAAAGCAAATAAAAGTAAGTGTATGTGACAAAATCAATGATACAGCCTGGCTACTGCAGGAGCTGTCACAGATGATGCTGGCTGGCACAGTTAAATGTGTATGGCTTTCAGTCTCTTAAGGTTATGTTGCTGTGTGGCTGCGTTCTTTCTGTTTGTCTTCCTTCCTGGTTTTTCTCTTTAATAATACAGTACTTTCAATTAAGATATTGATTTTTTTAAAGCTTCTCAGGGCCAAGGTAAACACCCTTATCCCTTCTCTTTTCAAGCTGTTTTAGACAGACCATTTCAGTATATGTTCATGAGGTGTACAGGCATAAAAATAACCAATGGTTCAAGAGCTTCACTTTTACACATGTGGAAAGTCCAGAAAATGACCATTAGAACTTAAAATATAATTCTGCTCCTCAAAGTCTTGACCTTTTCATGTTACTAGTCTGCAAAAGAAGTCTGCCTGCTCTTCTGATTGCAAAAAATTCCTTCCCTGTAAAACAGCCTGTAAAAACAATTCCTTTTTTATGTGGTTAAATGCAATGTTACAGAGATCAGAAGGTCAACTTGTCTCAGTCAATATTTCATTTACAGTTTTAAAAATAGAATTATAATTGCATACATTGTCTATAATCCTTCTTAACAATTAAAAAAAATACTTAAAATATTATTAACTGTTATGGGGGGCATACCGACCCCATAAGCTCTATCACTCTTCCATACATCTAGCTATAACCCAGCAGTCAATGTTGTACCACAAGACATTCAAACAATTTTTATCCTCATGTTAACTCAAATACAATAATCTACTGGATATGTGACTATATGTGTCATATATATAGGTATGTGATATATTCAATTATGTTAAACCAGTTTGCATTAGTAATTCAATTCTACTGTCTTGCTGGTGGTGCTGTAGCCTTGTGAATTCAGCACTATAGGTTTGAGTTCTGCATCTCTTTCATATTTGAGCATTTCTCTCCATTTCTGCAAGGGTCCTTTCATATCAGTGAAAGGAGCACATAAGAGAGTGAAAATATGAGAGACAGAGAGAAACACAGAGACAGAGAGTTTAGGATCAAAATCCCATTATCAGAGAGATTCTGCAGAATAGTCAGAAACAAGGTGGCAGTGGCTACCTACAGGTTATTTTGTTTATTTGGGTATTTAACCTGAATCATGGTACTCAGATTCCAGAATAAACTTTTGATCCTTTGCCTTTAAAAAGGGTGCAGTTACTCAGGTTAATATGAATCCATTTGAAAACCTTTCCCTTGATAGTAACAGACTACAAACTGCATACTGTAACTGTATGTATCTTTAACAGTTGTGTTATTCTTTTAACATTACATTGCTTTATACTTCATTTTCCTTTTTATTGTTAAAGTGCACCTGCGTTTTTGTTGTCCAATTATATATCCATAATAAAACACTCGTATGGAGGAACCTTTCAATAAAAGGCATAATTGGAGAAAAAAACAAACACCTGCTTTTTGTGTGCTTGAGTTGTTGAAACTCTCAGTTGGTGATAGGATTAGCTCTTCAGTTCCTTCTTCTCTGCTAACCAAATTCCTTGCCTCTAGATTATTTTTAAGTAATTTTCAATTCTAAGTCCCAGCCTCCTGATCAGCCTCCTGATCAGTAATTGGGAAAGGCCTTTGAAAACTGGAGGAAACTAAGAAATAAGGACAATCTGCTGAGTAAAAATGAGTGATGTATGTTTAACACTCAGAGACGATGCACTCCACTCACTCACTTTCTGATTCTGTGATATGTATCATTTTCACCTTTCCCTGGCATTGTTAAAATAATACATAACTGGCAAAAAGGTGATTATGGTCTCCTGAAATGAAATGCAGTATCACATGTGACAACTAGATGAGATACCTGGGGCTAATGAGCAGGGATGGGCAGGGCCTGGGGCGAGTAATGTACACGGGGACCTAGCTCTTAATGCAAAGACAAGACAACCCATTGGTCTACTGGAAAACAATACATTTCGACTGGATATGGATGTACGCTACTCATTTAGTTTGAAAAAACTGTCATCTTACCTACTGTATGGTCTTCTTTACTACAATCTACAAAATTAAATCACCATAGTCGAGGGTGGCAATAACATCCTTTTTAAAATATATTTTTGTAAATCCACAAAGCTCCTCCATGTCCATGTACAATTTATTAATTTTAACTTAGAAAAGTTTCACAAACTATTTTTGCCTAAATAGATTTCGTAATTTTCTGTCATATTTTATATAGAAGGCTACATTACTGCAAGCAGTGTTGGGAAACATTAGTTTTAAAAGCAACTTTGCGTTACTCATTACTTGCAAAAAAAGTAAACAAATTTGTTATAAAGTTACTTATTATAAAATTTAATGTATTACAAACAATGTGGTATTTTTGAATAACTTTTTATTTTTTTGTATGAAAAATTGCACATTTGACTAGTTAGCATTTGTTATTAAATCCTAAGCCCATATATGACCTTTCATGAAACTGCCCAGAAATTTGGTAATTTTCTTGTGTTTTATAAATACTTTAGCATTCTGAGAGGGACTATGCTTCTGTCTTAGAGTGTGGAGCAGGCTATTTAAAGCAGCCCCCCGGAAAGTGGAGAGGGGCACCAAAACAGCACTTAGAGAGCACTTGGATCGCATTTCCTGGCTGCTAAAGCTCTTCGGCTCTGATGTGGGCCTGCTGAAAGATAATGAGCCATACAGCATGTATGAGTCGACAAAGGGATGAGTCAGCTAGGAGCGCATGTTGCTGTAGAAGAAGCGAAAAAGTTATTTTTAGGGCAACTCCGCAGGATTCGACGTAAACAGGTTGATTTCATTCTTCCTTCTCCTGTAGCCCTCTTGGGTTACAATACGTTTAGACTTGCATGTGTTGTGCAAGTCGTATTTAATATTTTAAGAAATAAAAACCTAAAGTTCATCTCACATAGGGCCCTGTGGTCGACACCCCAAAAGATGGCCATCCTAATGAGTCATATGCTGGAAGTGTGAAGTTAATAATATTTAATGACCTTGGACTCTTTATTTCTGATTGCTGGTCACATGTTTTTGTCACCTGACGTCTTAATTTATGGCTATTAAAGAAGGCAGTGTGGTTTTATGACATTACATTTATGGGTTAAAACTCTTAACACAAACCTTCGGTCAGTGAGCTATTAAATATGGAAAGGATCTTTCTAGAGACAGGATTTTATTTTGTTTCTTAACTGTGAATTTATGTCACACTTTGGTTATGATGATTGGTTTGAATGGTTTTGCACTTTCTCATCTTGACCTTTGGCTCTCCCTTAGGCCATTCTTTTGGATCCCCCCCTTAACGCTAGAATCCCTGAAGCCTACGAAAAAACTCGGAATCCCAGGCCACCTTAAATTAATTCGCACCTCGTCATCAGCTCCTTTGTTTTCCAAAAAGCACAGGCAGCAAGCAGCCTGCTATCCCATACCCCCACCAACCCAGTTGGAGTCGCACAGAAGATTTTCCCAGCTCAAGTCTGTTAATCTGGGTCTGAGGTGCCTGGCATTGTAGAGGGTAAATAATATATCGGTATACATAAATTTCATGTGTGTTCCATGTCTATAACAATCTGTGTAAATGTAGGATGACTAGAAATGCGAAGCAGGAATTGTTGAACACATAACTAAAACAGAAACGTTTTTCATGTTTTAGTAATAATTGACAAAATGTAGACATGAAGTGTATAATGTGTGAAGCCTTAAGTACAAATATCAAATAAACACTTTCACAAAAGGTACAAGTACTGTATAACAAAACAAGAGTGCTTTTATTCAAGAATATAATCAAAGAAAAATAAATTAGGTTAGAGTATGATAATGACATGACTGCTTGGCTGGTGCAGAGGTAAGAACTGCTGACTCATTATCAAGAGGTTATGGGTTCGATTTCGGGCCCTCCCTAGATTTACCATTTTGAGTAGTGAGCTGCTCTTATTGTTACTATTATAGAATAAAAACATACATTTGATTTATTTAAATCTGTAAATGTATGGTACTAAGCAACCAAGAGTAAAAAAAGAAAATATAAATGACCTTACTAAGAATATAATCAACAAGCTGTCAGAATTAGAGGATGTTTAAAGTGGTGTCCCTTAGTCATTAGAACTTGGGCCTCTGCTCTTTTCAACATAATGTATATAAATGCTCCTGAGAATATAAATAACAAACTTAAATCTGCAGACGATATTAAACTAGGTGGTTTTCCAGAAAATCTAGAATCAGCCAACTCAGATCGTCCTGGACAGAATTTAGACTTCAAAATTGTGGCACATGAAATATAATGTAAGCAATAGAAAAGTGTTAATATTGGTAAGTTTGAAACTTGAAAATAATTTTAAGACATGGCACATAGCGGACTCTTCACTGTCTTCTTTTAGACAATGTACAGAAGCGACTAAAAAAGCTAAGAGGACATTGGGTTAAATAGCCCAAGTTAAGGAAGATTCACTGGATTCAAAAAGTATTTACTATATTGTAGATTTAATTATAAGTGTTTATGTTTGCCATCTTTGCCCATCAATCTACACTCAACAGCCCATAATGACTAAGTGAAAACATGTTTTCAGGTTTGTACATTTATTAAAAATCTAAAACTGAAATCTCTTATTCATGTAAGTATTGTAGTGATCAGAAAAAGTTCAGGGCTGTTGTTTTAACTGCTCTAAAGTTCAGGGTGACTTTGACACGTGGTGAGTTTTCTTGGCAGTCGGGCATAGTAAAAGCGCATGTTTTTTGTTGTTGTATGCTCACAGGCTTGGTGTATGGACGCAAGCTAAAAGTACTCCGTACTCTTAGCTGGACCAATGACCTGTTAAGTAGCATCTATTTCATTAAATTCAATGCAAATGTACAGTTAAGTCCATAAATATTTGGACAGAGACAACTTTTTTCTAATTTTGGTTATATACATTACCAAAATGAATTTTAAATGAAACAACTTAGATACAGTTGAAGTGCAGACTTTCAGCTTTAATTCAGTGGGTTGAACAAAAAGATTGCATAAAAATGTGAGGCAACTAAAGCATTTTTTTAACACAATCCCTTCATTTCAGGGGCTCAAAAGTAATTGGACAATTGACTCAAAGGCTATTTCATGGGCAGGTGTGGACAAGTCCGTCATTATGTCATTGTCAATTAAGCAGATAAAAAGCCTGGAGTTGATTTGTGGTTTGGTGCTCGCATGTGGAAGATTTTGCTGTGAACAGACAACATGCGGTCAAAGGAGCTCTCCATGCAGGTGAAAGAAGCCGTCCTTAAGCTGCGAAAACAGAAAAAACCCATCCGAGAAATTGCTACAATATTACGAGTAGCAAAATCTACAGTGTGGTCCACCCTGAGAAAGAAAGCAAGCACTGGTGAACTCAGCAATGCAAAAAGACCTGAACGTCCACGGAAGACAACAGTGGTGGATGATCTCAGAATCATTTCCATGGTGAAGAGAAACCCCTTCACAATAGCCAACCAAGTGAACAACACTCTCCAGGAGGTAAGTGTATCGATATCCAAGTCTACCATAAAGAGAAGACTGCATGAAAGTAAATACAGAGGGTGCATGGCAAGGGGCAAACAACTCATAAGCCTCAAGAATAGAAAGGCTAGATTGGACTTTGCTAAAGAAAATCTAAAAAAGCCAGCACAGTTCTGGAAAAAACATCCTTTGGACAGATGAAACCAAGATCAACCTCTACCAGAATGATGGCAAGAAAAAAGTATGGAGAAGGCATGGAGCAGCTCATTATCCAAAGCATACCACATCATCTGTAAAACACGGTGGAGGCAGTGTGATGGCTTGGGCGTGCATGGCTGCCAGTGGCACTGGGACACTAGTGTTTATTGATGATGTGACAGAGGACAGAAGCAGCCGAATGAATTCTGAGGTGTTCAGAGACATACTGTCTGCTCAAATCCAGCTAAATGCAGTCAAACTGATTGGGCGGCGTTTCATGATACAGATGGGCAATGACCCAAAACATACAGCCAAAGCAACCCAGGAGTTTATTAAAGCAAAGAAGTGGAAAATTCTTGAATGGCCAAGTCAGTCACCTGATCTTAATTAATTGCATTCCACTTGTTGAAGACTAAACTTCAGACAGAAAGGCCCACAAACAAACAGCAACTGAAAGCCGGTGCAGTAAAGGCCTGGCAGAGCATTAAAAAGGAGGAAACCCAGCATCTGGTGATGTCCATGAGTTCAAGACTTCAGGCTGTCATTGCCAGCAAAGTCAACCAAGTATTAGAAATGAACATTTTATTTCCAGTTATTTAATTTGTCGAATTACTTTTGAGCCCCTGAATTGGGATTGTGTTAAAAAATGCTTTAGTTGCCTAATATTTTTATGGAATCTTTTTGTTCAACCCACTGAATTAAAGCTGAAAGTCTGCACTTCAACTGCATCTGAGTTGTTTCATTTAAAATTCATTGTGGTAATGTACAGAACCAAAATTAGAAAACAATTGTCTCTGTCCAAATATTTATGGACCTAACTGTATTGCTAAATAATTCTGGATATTGTTTAGTTAATTATTAAAGGCTTCCTGATGGATATCTTTGTCATGGACCAGTTTTTTTTACCCATGCCACAAGGACGGCACAACAAGTGGTGTCAGCATTGGAATGGATTCACCAGTGTAGAAGACAAATAAAACAGCAACTACAAAGACGTAAGTGCTTACTGTGATAACAAAATTGAGGAACGGAGGGTTCACTTAAGCGGGGATGTTGATAAAACTAAATAAATAAAGACCAGAGAGATAGGAAGACTGCAACGGCACTTCAAGGTCACATGTCAAGGGAGCACGACTCTATTCATCTGAAGCATCAGACTAGCCTGTGGCATGTGACATATTACATCGCACTCAAACTGCAGTGTATTTTCAGCACAGTTAAGCACTGAGAAGTTATAGAGACTGTATTATGGAATTGTATTGTGGAGGTCCAAGCAGCCACCAGCTTGGCTGAAAACCTTACTTGAGCAACAAGTCCAGCAGTTTCAAAAAATTTTGTCACCAACATTATAGCCCAGTTTGCCATCTGCTTCCCTACCTCCAATGTTGTCCATGTATGAAAGCACACCCAGACCTGCACAAACAACAGCAGAGCAGCAGTTTGCTTCAGTGTTAGAAGTCATTCACCAACGATCTCACATTTCCAGTCCCACCATGGACCCTACTTCAGAACTCATTGTGTGCCCCCGTACCTTGGACAGGACCAGGAGTCAACCTGACAGAACAGATCATTCACCCATTCTAGAGAATGGCAGGCCCAGCCACCTGCCCCAGGAAAATAATGACAACACTACTCTACAGGAAGGCCCAAACAGCTACTACCACTATCATGGACAGCGCCCAGCAACATCATGCTGCACAAAGCTAGCCACATTTGATGGGAAAGAAGACTGGGAGATATTCTTTGTTCCTTTTGAGAGGGCAGCACGTAGGCATGCATGGACTGGGGCTGAATGAGTGAATTGGGTGTATGAGAGACTCAGAGGGCCAGCTATGCGTCATGTGTGTTCACTCTCTGAACATATTTGAGAAGACTATGCCCTTCTGGTGGAGCAGCTGACCCAGCAGTTTGGACAGGAGGAAACCCCCATCTTGGCTGAGGACTTGGTGAGCTTCATCAGCAAAAGGAGCCTGGGACAGAGTTTGCAGAGGAAGTGCATCATCTAGTAGCATTAGCTTATCCTGGAGTAAATTTGTATCTGCAGGACCAGTTAGCCTCTGATACTTTCCTGAAGGGGCTTCACAACTAGTGTATGACTTATGAAGTCATGAATAAAGATCCAACAACTCTGTCCGAAGCACAAAGGTTGGTTGAGGTGCTTGAACATAATTACAGAGCAACACTTGGCAGAGACCCCGAGGTAAGGGGATTGGTTAGATGTGTTTACTGGGGCGATGAGGTCATGGATGTTACTCCAAATACTGCCCTATGTCCTCAAGAAAACCCTAGTCAACTACATGTAACCAGGTAGCAGATTCAAGATATACTCAATAAAGTGAAGAGACTTCAAGTCACTCCAGATGATGTCCTACATCATAGTGGGCCCTCTTCACATATGACCCAAAGACTGTGATGGAAGTATTAAGAGACTTACCAAATGTTGCCAGTGTGTGATAGATGGCTGCACCAGAACCCAGCCTGCATATTTTAGTCATCATAAACAATTAGCCTATTCAAGCTATTGTGGATACAGGAGCTGAGGTCACCATCATTTCATTAGAACTACATGAGAAGCTGAGATGGGAAAACTGTCAGCCTCCAGAACAGTGCTGCTGCGTATTGCAGAGTCAGGAAAGGAGATGGTCATTATAAAAGGGACAATAGTGAAGTTAAAAATTGGCAGCAAGTCATGAAGATGGGAAGTCTATGTTGCTCCTATTCAAGATCAACTTCTCCTAGGATTAGATTTCATGTTGGCCATGAACATGACCATTTATGCAGGAGGCAAAGTCTTCATTGGAGGTGAACCAGTGCCCACTCATATAGTATGATAGGCTATTGGAGAGTATGCTGTATCTGACGTACATCTAGAGCACACATCAACAGTCCCACCATGTAGTGAACTTGATGTATGGTTGACTGTTGAAGATCCAAGGCCTGGTGTTACAGCAGTACTGGAGCCAACAAGTTTAGCAGATGGCATATTTTCCAGTAGTGTGCTGGTTCAGATGGAAAAACGTATATCTGTTCGTGTGCGTAATCCTTCACTATGGAAGGCAGAACTTCCACAGGCACATGTCTCAGAGTCCTCATAGAGACTGAACCACTCTTACTTACAAAACCATCCTGTTCAGAACTGAATCCAGTTTGGACAACAAATACATCCTGGTAATGAAGGATCAGTTCACATGATTGATGGAGGCCTACCCTGTTGCTGATCAAAGTGTTGAAACTACTGCCATGACATTAGTGTATGAATTCATTGCATGTTTTATAACCTTGCTGAAAATTCATGCTGATCCAGGCCGAGAGACCTGTTCATAGAAGTTTGCCATCTGTTGCAGATAACAAAAGCAAGAACTACCCCATACCATCCCTCCAGCAGCAGTCAGGTGGAATGCTTTAACAGAACCTATTACAGATGATTAGGTGATATGTTGATGAAAACCAAAACAACTGGGACTAGCACTTGCCTGTACTCACTGCTGCATACCGATGTTCACTAGATACAATTACTGGGTTCACTCCAAATCGGCTAATGCTGGGCAGAGATGTCCACCAGTCCCATGCTATCTCCCTAGACATTGCCCAGGCTAATGCACAGAGGTCTGAAATCCCTGAGTATGTGAAAAATCTTGAAGAAGGTATGCATCAGGCACCAGAGATGGTCAGGAAGCCCCTAAAGGTGGCACAGATTAAGGAGAAGAAGACATATTTCTTGCACGCTAAGGAGCATCCTTATAAGGATGGCGATTTAGTATATGTGAGGGACAATACCAAGAAGGTGGGTCACAGTCCAAAGCTACAGGCACCGTGGCGTGGACCTCAGGTTATTAGTAAATGCCTTGGCTCAGTTCTGCATCAGGTCCCGGATCAGCACAATTCAAAGGTTTTTTATCATGATCGCCTACTTCCATACACTACTGACACTGTTCCAGTTTGGATGAGGAAGCTACGCCATTCTGTGCTGGAAAAAAACTTGGAGGGGAGAGAACCTTTACAACCCTGGACTTCCAACCAAAAGGAGTGAAGAGACTTGCAGCACATTAAGACCCAAGAAAAGTCAAACAACTGCTGGTTGTAGGCATCATAAAGAAAGATGTGAATTGCCAGATTCCCACAACCAGTCTCATTCCGAAGATGATGTTCTGAATTTGCCACGTAGCAGAGCAGGGAGGGCTATAAGAAAACACGTTCACTTCCAGCAGTGATAGAAAAATAAATGGCTTTGTTGTGTTATTAAAAAAAAAAAGTTTGCTTAGTGTTAGTCAATTCTTAATAATGACTTATTCTGGGTATATAGCTAAGCCCTTACAGTGCTGAAGAGACTCAGCACAGCTGGGGTCGTGGGGGTAGTGTAGTGTAGTGACCAGAAAAGGTTCAGGGCTATTGTTTTAATTGCTCTAAAGTTCAGGATGACTTTGACACATGGTGAGTTGTCTTGGTTGTCATGCACAGTAAAGGCACAGGTTTTTTGTTGTTGTTTGCTCACAGGCTTGGTGCATGGACGCACGCTAAAAGCAAATGTATTGCTGAATAATTTTGGATATTGTCTAGTTAATTATTAAAGGTTTCCTGATGAATATCTTTGTCGTGGACCAGTTTTTTTTACCCATGCCGCACGGATGGCACAACACTTCTTTTCAGAAGCCTCTTTGACAGCAACTATAGCTTTGAGTGTCATTGGGTAACTCTCTACAAGCTTTGCACATCAGGATTTGTGCAGTTTATCCCATTCTTTCTGGAATAACCCCTCAAGATCGATTAGATGGATGTGAAGTGTCTGTAAACTGCCATCTATAGGTGCTGCTGTGGCTCTATGATTTTTGTCACTGTCATGCTGAAAGGTGAACCACTGTCCCATTTGGAGGTGGCATGCATCCTGGAGCAGATTTTCTTCAAGGAGCACTTTGTATTTGGCTGCAGTCATCCTCAGTTCTGACCTGTTTCCCTGTCCCAGCCCCATAGCCTGATTCTGATAGCACTATGCTTCACTGTAAGGGATGGCATTAGCAGGTGACGCGCTAGCTATGCTTAGTCTTTGCAAGTTCATTTTTTGTCTCATCAGACCAGAATCCTTTAAATAGTGTTTGGCAAACTCCAAGGAAGCTATCATATGCCTTTCACCATATGCATTTTGCCTCTGTATAGCCACTCTACTTTAAATGTTTCGTTGATGGAGTGCTACTGAGATGGTCGTCTTTCTGACAGATTCTCTCATCTCAGCAGAGGACTTCTGAAGCTCTTTTAGACAGACAATTGGGTTCTTGGTTAGGCCCTTCTTGTCCAGTTACTCAGTTTGGCTAGACTGCCAACTTCAAGGAAGTGTCCTGGTGTTTAAAAATATCTTCCATTTCATAATTATTGATGCCACAGTGCTCCTGGGAACACATATCTTTTGAAATGGTTTTATATGCTTGCCCTGATCAAAATGTAAACGTGGAGGTCTACAGAGAGTTCCTTGGACTTCATGACTTGGTTTTTGTCCTGACATGCAAGGTGAACTGTAGGACCTCATATTCGCAGGTGTGTGTCTTTCTTAACTATTTCAATTCATCTCAGTTTGCCACCAGTGGATTCCAATCAAGTCCTAGGTACCGCAAGAATAATTAAAGCAAACAGGATCCATCTGACCACAATTTGGAGTGTCACAGCAAAGGGTCTGAATACTTATATGAATGATTTCAGCTTTTGATTTTTAATAGATTAGCAAACATTTCTGAAAACATTTTTTAACTTTTGAATATAGATTGCTGGGCAAAAATGGCAAATTTGTCAATTTAAAATCAAATCTACAACACAATAAATTGTGTAGAAAGTAAAGGGGATTGAATAATTTCTGAATCCACTGTATATAAGCTATAGAATGCATTTGTGAGGCCTCATCTGGAATACTGTGTGCATTTCAGGTCTCCATATTATACAGTAAATAAAACTTGTGATTATGTGGATTCCATGATAAAAAATCATGTATTAGCCCGATGACCTTCTATTGGTTATATTTTTATGTTACTCTTGTAATATATATCAATAAGTCAAGCAACTGCAGGACTGACCATTACGCCAATTTCTCTGATACTGTTGGAATGACTGAAGAAATCTCAGACATTAACAAGACAAAACTGTACAAAAAAATCTGTCCAGTCAAAACATGATTTCCTTTTAGAAGAGCAACACTTTAGCAAAAGCAAAATATTCAATTCAAATGATCAATGTCTATCCCAATTTGCTCTAATCTAATCTTAGTGTTCTAAAGGATAAACGTGCTTCTACATTCTCCAGGGTTTCTTAATGTTTGGATTACAGATGTAAATTACAAACACTGAGTTAATTACTTGATTTCTACCACAAGTGATATACAAGCGAAGCTACAGTTTACGTTATGATGTAAATTAGTATCTGAAATTATTGCGATTAAAAATGGTTTTGCTTTTGGCTTGAGGTAGAAAAAATGCTGATAGTTTCGAATTACAAATGTTTTTTAGGTAAGGTAAATAGTACTGTAAACTGTATTTGAGCATTACTATCTCATTTTGGAGGGGAAACAGTTCTCATATTGTTCACTCCTAACTACACAACTTTGTTTTGGAAGAAATCTGAATAGCAGAGCAATAAAGTAGTTCCAGCCGTTAATTTAAGATCTACAAGTAAATAAATAAATAACTAGTCTTGGCAAATGATCCGTATTTTATGACAGCCAATAGAATAGTTTGATATTAATTTTGTGTTTTACAGATTTAAGCAACTTGACTCTGTTAATTTTATCACCTGAAATGTTATTTCTTCCATAGAATAATTTAAACACTGAGATGTTCAACAAATTGTCATTTTTATTTAATTTATTTTCTGCATCTTAACATTCCAGCTTTCCATAATCACATTCATAATTCTTTCTAATTTTTTGCTAAGGGACTGCATTCTCACAAATGAGATTCACTGATGATGGCAAACTTCCTCACCAGCATTTAATTGCTTTTGTTTTCTGTCTAGTATATCCCTGACACACAGGCCCAGATTAGTCACTCATCATTTTAACATTTTTGAGTTAGATATAATCACTTGGAAGACAGCAAGGAAAACCTTGACACCGTACAAGGAAGCACTGGGCTATGATGTTCTTGGTTTAAAATCTGGACACAGAGGCCTTATGCGTGATAAAGCATGTAATCCCCACTTCATCTAATGAATACAGAGCCTTGGTTTTGAAAGAAGCAGGCTTATGTAAACAAACATTCCCTTTCAAATTCTGCACACATGTCTTGTCGGTTGTTTGCCTTAATTTCTGCAGGCCATGTGTCTGGACTGGAGCCTCTTGGGAAATTAGAGAAAGTTTTACAGTTACTCAGAAACAGGAATTAAAATGCAGTCCAGGCAATCTCTGCTACCTAATAGCCAAAATGTATATTTGAGAAAGGAAAAGTTAAACAAACAATGACATGATCAGAGAACACGTAACGGTTATAAAAAAAAAGAAACATTTTAATGTTACATTGTTAAATTAATAAGTAATTAATCCTATAGTTCTGACACTGCCAATACTGTTTTTGTTTCTGACTAAACCCATTCTTCGGTTACTCATTTTGTATGCAATAAATCTGTAACTTAACTTTGAAGGCCTTTCAGAATAATTTTGGCAGTTTTTTTTTTTTTTTTTGCTCCACATAACAAGTTCAACTGATACTTCCTAGTAACTACAAGAGTAAGGTATTTATATTATGGTCCATTTCTCTTATTTAGTCAGTAAATGCTTGTTTTTGCAAATTGCTAACCCTCTTTTACTTTCATGAATATAAGATGTGTACACACTACAGACAGCAAAACTGAAACCTCGTGTCATTGATTCTGGGCTTCCTGAAATTAGCAGTCAGGTTGTACATCTCGACACGGACTCAACGAAAATCAGTCAATGGAGTAAACATAGAGTAGACTACAGTGTTACAGAGCACCCTTTGTTACAGTAACAGATGCTCTAAGTTTATCCTGAACTTTTGTGCCAAAATTTCTACTTGTTTGCTTTAATATATTTATGAGCTTTGGAAGTTTTAGCTTTCGTCAAAATCAACATATGCTTATCAGAATATATGGTCATTGCATTCTTCTTCTTATTCACATTGACACCCATTTCCATCATGAAACATTCTTGTTTGACTCCATACAGTGTTCATCTTCTGTTTTGCTGAGTTTGTGAGTAATTTACACAGTGAAGATTCTCTTTATTTACAGTCAGTCTTAACCCGACACATGACAGATTGGGAAATCTTAGTGTTTAGTTTGAAGCCATTAATGCAACACAACACATGTTAATCTGTCATCTTACTAAGTGTGGCATAACCATTGTGAACGGCTAGGCATCTAACTTAAGAATTTTGCATTATCTCACTATATATAAAATTCAATTTCTCTATGTCTGTCTGTCTGTCCGCTTTTCACTACTTAACGGATTTAGATTGGGTTTTTTTCAATAATTTGCTTGAACATTCTGGTTGATTTTGCGACTTCTCTCATCGTGCCAAGTATCATAGTTTGGTTGCGGCACCAATTTATTTGTGCAAATCAGAGAGATAGGCTGTGGTCCAAGGGGGAGGCAGGACCTCAGGAGTAGGTAGCTGGGCGAGGCCATCCTCACTCATGCACCAGCCTCTGTTTGAGTCGTTCTACCTCTCACCATGTGTTCGAGCATACTTTGCCTCTGCTAAGCTAGCAATACCTGTTTGTTCAGCAGACATTATCATCTAGAGAATGTTAAAGAGTAACGTTTGACGTTTTTGAGAGAGAGATCACAGCTATCTGTGTTTTAGAGGGTACCTGCTCATTTGCAGAGATATCACAGCCACGTGCTTTTCTCCCCGTGTAGGGGACGCTTTCCCGTCAGAGCTGAAAAAGATCAGATACAGTGGCAGTGTTTCACGTTGGAGTGTACCTAACCTTCTGCTTGGCCAGAGGTACCTTGCCAACTTTTTAACATTTTTGGCAAAGAGATCATAGCTACATTCTCGCTCCTGATAGCAAAACCAAAAATATTGTATATCAAGAGGCACTTGGATACAAAAGCTATCAATATAAATCCTTCTCAATAGAAATTATTGCCTTTTTTTTTTAAATATTTTTGATTTTTAAAGTTTGTCCTATTTAAGTACTATGCGGACGGAGCCGCAGGGTACAGCTAGTATAAAATAAATTGAAATTTAATGCATTTAAAGTAGAACTTTAAACCATGGTATTATTTATGCAAATAACTAGAGAACAAACATAATTTAGTCTTAGAAATGTATTTAAATGATTATGATTTTAATTAGATAATTTGAGCATACATGCAAGAGTGGTTAGATAGATAGATAGATAGATAGATAGATAGATAGATAGATAGATAGATAGATAGATA